>JAVDOI010000042.1:951808-1334308 GCA_032191485.1 Leptoclinus maculatus | reverse complement strand
ACTCTGGGAATAATTCCACGATCGCCGGGGGATCGATGGGAACGCGAGTGAAACGGTGGGAGATGCATGTTTAGTGTCAGTGCTGCCTCAGTTACATAGACGCATTCGTATCGGCTTACTTTTAAATGGGAGTCCTCATTCAAATTAAACAGTGGGTGTCTTCTTGTCCCAGTCTATTAGCTTTGGATTGTACCTGCAAATGGTTTTAATAAAGAGGACCATTAAGGGAACCTAGGAGTTTGAACTAAAACACTGCGACTGCTTGTTTGTTATTAGACAACGTTTCTGTAAAAAATGCCAAGTGTGGCTGTATTTCAGTGTGAGACTAGCATATTAAAAGAAGCCGTATTAGCTTTAAGAACGTTTTTGAAACTTTGCGTTAGATATTTAAGTTGCTAGCAGCAGATTACACGTCAACTCGTTGTGAGACATCAAAAAGACACCGTCCTGCTGCCAGATAGACATGCTGGTCACTGACAGACAGCACCCACCGGTTTTAACAAGTGAAGCCAATGAGGAATCGCTTAAAACTTGCATTCTCTCTACTGGCCACCAGGGGGCGACTCCTCTGGTTGTATAGAAGTCTATGAGAAAATGACTCTACTTCTCTCTTGATTTATTACCTCAGTAAACATTGTAAACATGAGTTTATGGTCTCAATCTCTAGTTTCAAGTCTTCTTCACAAAGTGAATATTTGTGATCCGCTTTCAAAGATGTATGTGTTGTAGTGGAATTAATGGTTGCCAGATCATTGTTTTTTGTCTTTTTAAGGGAATGTTTGACAATAGCTAAATCATAGAATAACACCAGTCTTCTCGTTTAATGTCAAAATGATAACCTGGAATGTTATGACACAATATTTAGCTTTGGCTTTAGTAATAACATGTATGCACCAAGCAGCAAGCAGAACAACCCCAGATGTCTGAGAGGATGAATTACAAACTGTTTGAACATCAAGGACATGCACTGCTAACATGGAGCATGACCGCATAACAGTGAGTTAAATCTGTGAGCAACGTCTCTGGGGAGCGTGGATAAAGCGCAGGAAATTAGGGAAGGAAGGAAAGGATGGAAGGATGGAAGGAAGGAGAGAGGGACAGGAAGGACGGAGAGAAGAACAGACTAACCTCTCTCCACCTCATTGGTAGCAGCTGAAACCACACACACACAAAAAACACACAGACGACGATGATAGAAAGCAGAGTGAGACGAGGAAACAGACCCAGGACAGCGAGACAGAGAGAGACAGAGAGAGAGAACACCGCCACAAAGGTTAGCAGTCAGAGATGATTAGCACAGTGCAAAAGCAGACAAACAAGTAGCAACAGAGATTTGTCTGCAGTTTATTAGGGTGAGAAGTTTCAGAAGTAAATGTGCCATTTATTTTTCTCACAGACAATGTACCGTGACTCACAGTCGGAGCACTTCTACAGCTTGAATCGGCATCGAACTCAAGTTAGAAAATATCTGCTTTGAGAAAAGGTACAAGCTTGTGTGCACATGAAAACTACGACTCCCAAGGTGCATTTTGGCCAAAGACGTCCAAATCACTGAGCTGAAACTTCTTTTACGTTTGAGGCAACACAACATGCCGCTCAGACCAATTCAGTTTTGAATTCTGATTCTGGCTTCTTCTCCATGGCAACGGCGGACAAGGATCATGGGTATTGTGGTTTTTGAGCCATATGCCTTACCAAAGTAACGGGCAAACATGATTTCTCAGAAACAAAGTTGAGATAGTTCTAACTGGTGGCCACAACTAGGCCTGTCACGATAACTACTTTTGTTGGACGATATTTTGTCCCAGAAATAATTGCGATAAACTATATTATTTTCATTTTAGGACCATGCCACCGATATGATATATGATAATACAACAACATAATAATGCAAGTAAATCCTGTGAACTGTGAATAGTTACCTGTGTATTCTGGGGAGCACATGCACGTGTAGTTGTTGATTCCGTCGACGCAGGTGGAGTTGTTCTCGCAGTCGTTGTCCTCACAGTCATCGAAGTTGATCTCGCATGAGTCGCCCTCGAAGCCCTCCGGACACACACACCTGAGATCACACACACACACACACGTGAGCGAGGTATCAAAGGAGGAACACATGTCGCGCACACGTCGTCAACGGAAATCTTCAGGACCTCTGGATGACACACACACACACACACACACACACACACACACACACACACACACACACACACACACACACACACACACACACACACACACACACACACACACACACACACACACACACACACACACACTCATAACAGCAGTGTCAGCTCCATCTACATATCCCCAGTAGAGAGTCATTATTCTGTTAACCTAAGCGTGCTTCAACTCTGTAACTACTACTCAGGTTTATTACTGCGTACACACACACACACACACACACACACACACACACACACACACACACACACACAAAGTGGTATATTATGTGTCTAATAAAGAGCTCTTATGCGGCACACACTCGGGTGGCTTAATATCTCATTATGTAGTCAACGACAGCTCTTCACCATAAATATTCCACCCTCTGCAATGATGGAAACGCACACATGGAGAGGAAGACAAGGAAAGAGACAGAAGGCGGCGTGATGGTGGGTCGGTCTGATCGTGTGTGGCTGGTGCAGAGAGGCGTCAGCTCCCAAAACAGACATATGGGGAGCTTTCACGTTTCAATTGTATTTATTTGATGTGTAGAATGTGACAACACTACGGACATTTTGCATCACACTTCCATTAAGTTGCGGGACTCACAAGTGACAGATTTAAAAAAAGAAAGGTCAAACACTGGTGCAACAGAGCCCGAGATCGAAGTCAAAAAGGGTGAATCAGACAATTCTTTCTTTATCATCAAGGTTACTTTTTCAGACTTCAGAAAGACCCACAGAAGACATTACATAGCTCTATTAAAGTTGAGTAGCACACCTGGAGACAAGTGATCTGATATGGAAAGCCTCTGTAATATAGGGATAATAGACAATAATAACCAGTTTAAAGAAAATGTAATCTCACCAAAAGTTGCTTCCTTCTCCTTCCTTCAGGTGGCAAGTGCCGCCATTCTGGCACGGGTTAGTGATACAGGCATGAATGGGCTCCTCGCAGTTCTGTCCCTGCAAAACACAAACACGCACCCCGTTGAGCACATTCCAAAAGAAAGTATCTGCAAGTGAACCGCGACCCTTTTGGCTTTCCGCAGGTGCGTGTACCTTGAACCCGTAGGGGCAGGTGCAGCGGTAGTAGTGCACCGGGTCGTTGGAGCAGGTGCCGTCGTTCTTGCAGGGGTTGGACAGGCAGGGCTCGCACTTCGCCTGGATACTCACGTCTACCGGACCTGTGCAACGCAAACACACACACACCAAAGAGAGGAGTAGCTTTATATAATGTTCTGCATTAGGGGGAGTAAGACGAGTCAGAATACATAGGGAGACATACACACTGGCAGCTGTACATCATCAGGGACCTGCATGAAACCATGCATCAACGCAAGTCAACTTTTTGTACTGCAAAAAAAAAAAAGGGGATTTTTTTGGGGCATTTTAAAATAGAGATTATGAAATATGCCTGTTTATGAGAAAAATATACTGATTTGTAAGGAAAAAAGTAATACCTGCACTGTTAGCATAAGGTAGGCACTTAATAATAATAATAGTCATATATAAACTACGTAATAAACAAGAGTAAATGACAATTAGATTTTCTTTGCAGGGCCTTGACATGCACAAGGGGACACACGCGTATTTCCACATTCCATGACAGGACATCAAGCTGTAACAACATCAACGGTCAGGACACGAGGGCTGAACGGGAAGCAGAGCGGTTCGGTTCGGCCGGGGCTCAAGAGGACGAGGAGAACTGTCTCGGGAGGAACTGGGGGGGGAAGGAGAGACTGAGGAGGAGGTACTGGGACGCGATCGGCTACTTTACCTGGCACCAGGAAACCACAAGGCCCCGGGACTTCTACAGTGCAGTCAGTTAGATTAGGTTAAAGATTAGGCTTCAGTCATATGTTCAGAGTTAATGTGATGTAATGAGGTTACACTCTGCAGTATGATGAGCTACAACCACAATCATGCTCACAAGCACATTTTGGGATCTTGGAGTTTTTTATAGAAATTGAAATACAAACGTTTGGATGTCGACCAGTGAAAACCCTCACTGATATCGGCTCATAAAACGGTGTAAAAACTATAAATACACTGTCATAAATGTGAAAAAAATATGGGTGTTCTACGATGTGTAAAAGGCAACTTGTGGTCTCCTCTGGGAGTCCTCATCAACATGTGTATTTGATGCATATTATTAGTCTGCTTGTCTGCAAAGTATATATGTGTGTGTGATTCTTTTGGACTCCTAGTAGAGTGCATTTGTACACTCAGCATAAAAGTGTGTATTCATCTGCTGGCGTGTTCGGCAGCGTGTGTTTTACCTGTGCAGGTGAACTTTTTGGAGGGCGTGGTGAGCAGCAGTTTGTCGGTCATGTCGCCGGGCCCGGAGCAGCGGGCGATGCCGGGTTCCTTGTAGCCGCTCTTCACCCAGTCTGACAGCCACTGCATGTGGCAGTCACAGTGCAGGGGGTTGGCCCCCAGCGCCCTGCCAGCCAGGGAGAGAGAGAGAGAGAGAGAGAGAGAGAGAGAGAGAGAGAGAGAGAGAGAGAGAGAGAGAGAGAGAGAGAGAGAGAGAGAACAATGTTAAATTGTGATAGCAGGAGGAAAACTAACGGGCTGGAATAGATAGCCAAAACAAAAGAAGTCTGAATACCTACGGACTCAGTTGTACGTCCCTGTCAAATTATATATATAATCTATATATCTCTATTATAAATAACAGACTGAAGTGGAGATCGTTCATAAACTACTTTATAGCCTTTATAGAAGCCCTGTAAAGAAACAAGTCAAGAATGAAATGCATTATTAAGAAACAAATGTTGAATATCCTGTAAACTATTTGATTTGGCTGCAAAATATTTACTCGGATGAAGATAGTGATAGTCAGTGATAGTCAGCCTAGTGATAGCTTCGTGCCGACACATTTGGTTGCTGTAGCAAACTCCACCACAATCTGCTCAAATTGTTGGTCAATTATACATGTACAGTTATACATTATCTACGTCTGTAATGGGAAAAATATATTTTGTATCATGAAATGTTTTTAACAGATGAACAACTGAAAGAGAAAGAGGAGAACACTGACAAAACGCAGCAGTCCTGCAAAGTAGACAATCAATTTATGAGCCCAGTGTCTGGTTTTGTTTGGAACTGATCACACGCTCCCAGAGTTGAACGAAAGGTGAAGGTCTCTCCTTTGTCTGTGTGATGAGTTTAGGACAGACCATAAAACCATAAACTAGTTCCTAGTTGAACATACCTGGCATAAGTCCAGATAAGAACGACAACTAGGATGTAAACAGAATCTACTCTCTGTCTATGATTTATCTGAAGGCGTGAACCTGTGTTTGCTTAAATGAGGTGATGTTTCTGTACGATGTTGAAGCTTCCAACACAGGCACTGACTGAGTGGCTGTGTTGCATTTTTCCCTTGCAAGCGAATAAACGAACGAGACAACTTTGAATCTTCTGAAGACTATATTATTGATTTGTGAACAAAACTCTCTTCTCCCGATCAACATAGAAATATTCTACCACAATTTGGTGTCAGAAGTGGGATCGTTTGAAGCTCCATCGGGACTCCGAGGACGTCCGGGTAGTGGCCACTTCAGGATCCATCAACGTGATCCTGCCTCATACCTCGTCAGACAAAGAGAGAGGGGACCGGCGACCAAAGAGACCTGATTGACTTCACAACGATCCAGATAAAGAAAGAATTTCTTCATATCGGGTAAGAAGTTGAAATTCCAGATTTAAACAGTAATCATTGATTTGATAGAAGACGGTGTGAGTCTATCAGACTTAACTCCTGATTTACGAAATATCGTAATACAAACTGAAAATTGAAATAAGAGTTGTCCATTAATCTGGTCTTCCTGTATGATAATTTGTCTTTTTCTACTTTTGTGGGTTTTATTTTGAATAAGGTTGTTTTAATTTAGAATAACATATTTCTGTGTATAACGTCATTATGAGTCTTTACTAAGGAAGACAGGGAATGAGAAATACAGCACCCTCTGTGTTCTATTTATCACGACCCTTGACCGATAGGAAGACAGGAATGTCAAAACTCGAATTAAATTTACTTTCGAGATCGTATTTTGTACACGACCTTGACCTAAATAATATTGGTGGATAACGCCGATAGGTTTTCACTTGATTTTTCAAGTAAAAGAAATCTAAGACTTACAGTGACGACTGTATTTATAAATAAAGTACTTTACCACACCTGAAAGATGGGTGGCACACAGGGTAAAAGTAAAGACGAGAGTCCCTCGGGACCCATAGTGAACGTTATGCGACAGAAATATGGTGAAGGTTCTGTAGAATATCTCTCATTATGGACCCAAAAGTTTGGGTTTCCTGCAAATGGATCTCTCAGTAAAACTCAACTTGTTGAACTTAGAAAAAAGTTAGAGGAGAAAGAAAAAGTTTGGCGAAGTCAAAAGAGAGTCAAAATCACAGACTTAGAAAAAATTGAGAAAAACAAAAAGTGTCTGGTTCAATGGGAAACGGAATGTGAATGTAGGGAAAGAAAACAATTGCAGAAACAATTAACATGTGTAAAAACAGATGTGCCAGAGAAAGAAAAAGATCTAAACACCACACTCAGCCCACATAACCCATTCTCTCCTTCTCTGTATCCGAGTCTGACAGGCACCAGCGGCCCTCTCCTCAACACGTGTCCACCGCATCCACCACCACCACCACCTCCACCTCCACCTCCATACCAACCACAGATTGACCTCGTGGCTCAAGCAGCAGCCGTAGCGGAGCTACACATTGCAGAGGGAATGCAGACAAGAAGGAAGCAACAGGCTGCTAACGCAGCTCATGCAGGACACCTAGGGGTCCAACAAAATCCAAACACCCCAGCTGCTTCTCCCTCCACCTCCACCCCCACTCTCTTCACCCCCACTCCCTCCACACCAGCAGCAAGGCAATCCGCCTCATCTGTTTCCACCTTAACACCCCCCTTCTTCAGCCCACAGAGACTCTACAACTACCTCACGTCATCTCCCTCCTTGCCAACTATGGGCCAACCTGATTTCAATTCAGCCGAAGGAGCAGAAGGCCACTCAACAACTTTCACTGGCCCGATGATCCAGGTACCGGGACATAAAGGTCTGATATTAGTTCATCGACCATGGACTGACACTGACATTCGAGCTGCAATGGCCCACCTGCCAAAAGTTCAGCTTTCTGGAGCTACATTCACAGCAGAATATACGGTGTTCTGTGAGCAGTTCCTGCCTACCGGCCATGAGATGAGACGACTCCTCATGCATCACATGGGTCCGACACACTACGCCACCATCAAGCACCTACTGGACGTCGACGTTCGTGTCATAAATGTTGACTGGGCTCATGCTACGAACCAACCCTACAGAAGCTTCCTCGCAGCGCTTTGTGTAGGCATCGAAGCTGCTTTTCCCGCAAGAGTTGACATGGGGCAGATAAACAACACAAAGCAGAAACCAGGTGAAAGTGTGCATGACTACTATCAACGTCTGCTAACAGTGTTCGAACAGAACAGCGGTATCACTCGACCAGCTGCTTTGGGTGACGTAGCAGGTGTGTGGGAGACACACATGAAAAATGCTTTTGTCAATGGACTGTTGCCTGATATCAAAGTGGGCACAGAATGTTCTGTCATATGCATGGAAGACGAACGACTGGCGGAAGTGAAAAAACATGCAACACACACACAAAAAATGACCAAAGACAAAACCGAGCAAGAAGACAAAAAGAAGAAAAAGCATGCTGAAGAAACACAGCTTTCCATGCTTCAAGCTGTCACTCAGCTGTCTATGAATCATGACCAGCCATCAGGGCGGGGACAAAACAGCTACCAACCCAGATCCGACCAACGGGGGCGTTTCAGAGGGCGAGGAAGAGGCATGACCAGAGGGCGTTCTTCCTGGAACCAAGCAGGACCACAAAGAGACCCGCCCACTGGAAACGACACATGTTTTCGCTGTGGCCAGCGTGGACATTGGTCACGTGATTGCCCACAGAGAGGCCCACAAAGAGGAGGCTGGGGGCGCGAGCACACGGACACGCGCTCAGAGGAACGCCCAGACAATCGTTTCTCAGATTGACGCGAGGACGGTGACGCGGTTGGTGCACGTGAGGAGGAGACAGCTGCCTGCCTGATGAGACATGATGATAAGGGAAGTCACAAATACATAAACACACTAACAGCACCAACATTTATACCCACACAAGAGCAACAGACAGCTCTTACTGACATCATTGCTCACCTTGAACAACAGAACACGCCACAAACACCCAACACGCACACTTATACTACATTCCCTGATGGTTCATTTAAAGACATGCCTTTAACCACAGTTGTGGTCAGTGGGGTAGCTTTATCTTTTCTTGTTGATTCAGGTGCCACTCATTCTGTTATTCAACAAAAGTTTTTCCCGTCTCAAAGAATGAGCGGAAGATATGTATATTCGCAAGGTGCATCGGGTTTAACTGTAATTGAAAAATTCACTGTTCCTATGACAAGTGTACATACTGATGAAACCGACCCCATCCCTGAAGTAAGAGTTAAACACTCATTCCTCTTATCGCCTCTCTGCCCTATCAATCTAATGGGAAGAGACTTAATCTGTTCATTAGGTATCAGCCTACTCTCCACTCCAAATGGACTGACGACATTGACCGCCCTACAGGCAGACTCTGAACCACTGAATGTATATCAATGGAGAATTCCAATGGATCAAGCACGACTAATGACATGTTTCACAGACTCTCGAGTACATCCACAAGCACAGCGCATGCGCCCAGATCATTTGCATTGTACTGCTCATGTCTCTCACGGTCGTGATGAACAGTTTGAGACTTCGTTTTTTCCTTTTTGTCAAGACTTAAATGATCAGATTGCATGTACCACACTTTTTTTGGTCATCTCACAAATCGGCTGTTTCTGTCTCATTGTCTCCCTCTCAGCAACACCTGTTCCAGGTGGACCACTCCCACCCACACATCTCACTGTCCAAATCTAGGACAGATCGGTGGAGAGATTTGGGCCCTTTTGTCAAAACCTGTGAAGCATTGACTGATTGGCAGACTTCATCTGACCCTCTGGTTATGTATTCACCATCAACTGGGTTTTATAAACAACCATTTCATCTGAAAATTACTGCTCTCAGATCTGTGTACCTCTTTGATGAATCTGACGCATTACATGATGACGCACACACTGACACGTTTGCCACTGATGTCTCCTCTATTTCTCCTGCCCTTAGCTCCGTTCCGTCGTCGCTCTGGGCATCGCATAAATATGACGTGGGACTCATCAAGAACTGTCAACCTGTGGTCATCACTCCTCGCTCAGATATCCGCCCACAAAAACATCAATACCCACTGCGCCAAGAGGCCATTGACGGTATCACACCAGTGTTTGATTCGCTGCTGAAAGCAGGTGTAATCATTCCTTGTCCAGATT
Source organism: Leptoclinus maculatus (assembly GCA_032191485.1). NCBI lineage: Eukaryota > Metazoa > Chordata > Actinopteri > Perciformes > Stichaeidae > Leptoclinus > Leptoclinus maculatus. The sequence goes on along the minus strand of JAVDOI010000042.1, from coordinate 1,324,720 downwards.
CTCCGGTAAGAACACCTATCTTTGACGCAGGCAAACCAACAGAGTGGCGTTTCGTTCAAGACCTGTGGTCCACGCGAGAGCCCCTAATGTTCCTAACCCTTATACTATTTTAGCACAGGTTCCTCCTACTGCTAAATGGTTTTCTGTGGTTGACCTGTCAAATGCTTTTTTCAGTGTCCCTGTGGACAAAGACAGTCAATTCTGGTTCGCTTTCAACTTCAACGGTAAGCCATACACTTTCACTCGTCTGTGTCAAGGCTACACTGAATCTCCTACCATCTACAATGAAGCACTCAGGGAACGTTTGGAGAGCCTCACCCTGTTTCCAGGGTCTGCTCTCCTGCAATATGTAGACGATTGCCTTATTGCAGCTCCAACACAACAACAATGTCGAAAAGACACATTGAAATTATTGACACATTTGGCAGCTGAGGGCCACAAGGCCAGCCTGTCCAAACTGCAGTTTGTAACTCAAAATGTAAATTTTCTTGGTCATGACATTTCAGGAGGAGGGAAAACCCTATCTCCTAAACGTATTTCCTCCATTGTGACGCTTCCAAAACCGCGAACAAAGAAACAGATGATGTCCTTTTTGGGAATGTGTTCGTATTGCCGTTCGTTCATTCCTAACTATTCCCAACTTGAACTACCTCTGTCCGAAGTTAATCACGGTAAAAACCTCACTGCGCATGACAAAGTCCTCTGGACACCGACGGCCTCTCAGGCATTTGACAAAATGAAATGTGCGTTGCAAACTCCTCCCACACTGGGTTTGCCAGATCCGAACAAACCTTTCACTCAAACAGTTGACGAACGTTCCGGTTGTATGACGTCAGTTCTTTTACAATCTCATGGTGACAAATTACGTCCGGTAGCATATTTCTCTGCTAAACTTGACCCTGTCGCTGCAGGCCTACCGCAGTGCCTCCGTGCAGTGGCAGCAGCAGAAAAGGCTCTCGCTGCCTCTCTATAGTGGGTTATGCGCCGTTGACCCTTCTCGTTCCTCACTCTGTGTCACTAATACTGTTAGAACAGAAATCCTCTCATCTTTCTGCAGCTCGCTATTTGCGTTATCACACATGTCTCCTAGACATGCCTAACGTTACGGTGAAACGCTGCACTAACTTGAATCCTGCATCACTGCTCCCTATTCCTGGTGACGGTGAGGAGCATAACTGTCTGGCTGAGCTCCAAGCTCAGTGCACTCCTCGACCTGACCTCCTGGATACACCTCTACCCAACAGTGATATGGTAATGTATGTTGACGGGTCTGCTTCACGGGATCCCCAGACTGGTACTAATCTTGTTGGTTTTTCTGTTGTTTCTGACTCAGTTGTTCTCTGTTCTGGACCTCTCCCATGTCACCTCTCAGCACAGGCCGCAGAGCTCATCGCACTCACTGAAGCATGCAAACTCGCAGCTGGTAAAACTGTCGCCATTCACACAGACTCACGATATGCTTTTGGCGTTGTTCACGATTTTGGCGCGTTATGGAAGCACAGAAACTTCCTCAAATCAGACGGTAAGCCTGTTTTACATCACACACTCATAGCAGAGCTATTGGAGTCCATTTTGTTGCCTACAGCGATCGCTGTCTGCAAATGCGCAGCTCACACGTCAAACACCGATGACATTTCTAAAGGGAATGCTCGCGCAGACACAGCTGCAAAGGCTGCTGCACAGCTTCCTCTTGACACAGTCGAAACACCACTCATGGTTTCACTCCCTTCTTCCCTCTCAGCAATGCAGTCCTTCTCCACCCCAGAGGAGAGGCGTCTGTGGTCCTCCTCGGGTTCTAAATTCACTGACGACACGTGGATTGGTCCAAACGGTAACCCCTGCTTGCCTAAACATTTCTTCCCTCATTATGCTAAATGAACACATGGGTTGGACCATGTGTCAAAAGGGGGGATGTTAAGCATTATGGATGAAACATGGTTCACTAAGGGTTTTGCAGCATATGCACAGAAGTACTGCCAGGCATGTATAACGTGTGCTACACACAATATAGGTCGACCTGTACCTGTAACACATCAAGCGGCACATCCACCGCCAACTCGACCTTTTGAACACGTTATGATGGATTTTGTGGAACTCACCCCATCTGAAGGTAAGAAACACTGTCTTGTAATGGTAGACATGTGGTCTAAATGGGTCAAAGTTTTTCCATCTAGCAAACAAACTGCAGCCACAGTGGCCAAGGCACTAATCTCAGAAATTATACCTCGCTGGGGTATTCCGACAAAGATTTCTAGCGACAATGGCTCACATTTTGTCAATCAAGCAATTACAGAACTGAGTGCATACGTGGGGATTGACTTAAAAACACACTGTGCTTATCATCCAGCCAGTGGAGGCGCTGTTGAACGGGAGAATGGAACACTGAAAACAAAATGAGCTAAATGTTGCACTGACACAGGTTTATCATGGACAAAAGCTCTGCCCCTGGTTCTGATGTACATGCGGATGAGGAAAAGAACGCGAAGTAATCTCAGCCCTTTTGAAATCTTGTTTGCAGCACCTCCTCACATTGGCGTGGACGCTCCGAGGTCACCTCTTCCATCTACAACACTGTGTGAAAATGACATGCTAACCTATTGCACTCAACTGTCCTCTACTCTGTCTGACATAAGAAAACAGGTTGTAGCTGCACTCCCAAAGGAAGCCACGGGCCCTCTACACAAACTGCAGCCTGGTGACTTCGTGGTGGTGAAGGACTTCAGGAGAAAGAGCTGGAAAGCTAAGCGGTGGCAAGGTCCCTTCCAGAATACTACTCGTCACTCACGCGGCTGTGAAGGTGGCAGAGAGAGCAACCTGGATACACGCCACTCACTGTAAAAAAGTTCCACCTCCTGCGGAGACGACTACAAATCCTCCTGCTCCTGTCCACCTCCTGCACTGGTTCGCCAGTGCGACGAAATAGGACCACATCAACAAGTGACCGACAGACTTGTTCTGTGTTACCAACTCTGCACGTAACCGACAGACTTGTTCTGTGTTACCACCGCCTTATCAACAAGTGACAAAGGTCTCCAACGCGGACGAGAGATCTACCATCGAGGGAGCTGTCTATTAAGCACCACACCCAAAAATACACATATAGTTGCACACACACACACTTAGAACAAAAAGAGTGGTGGAAACAGTGTCTCTGACAGTTTTGGTGGAAACCATACGGTGCCAACGTAAACCAGAACTGCTCATACGAATCAGTTGCTCGGGTGAATTCCATACAAACTGGTTGGCTGTTCACTCTTTTACACACATTATGGCAGATGTACGTAGGCCGTGGAGTCCTCTCCGTAGAGTGGGAGGCACACGAGCTTTCTTCTGTATTACATCTCTGTTTGCATTTGTTGTTATTTTTCCTTTTGTATGTTCGGGGTAATACTTCTGATGTTATTGAAATGTCCTTATATTATATGTTTTAGCAATACTGTGTGATTTATATATAATCAAAAGAGTGGAATGTAATGGGAAAAATATATTTAGTATCATGAAATGTTTTTAACAGATGAACAACTGAAAGAGAAAGAGGAGAACACTGACAAAACGCAGCAGTCCTGCAAAGTAGACAATCAATTTATGAGCCTAGTGTCTGGTTTTGTTTCTAACTGATCACACGCTCCCAGAGTTGAACGAAAGGTGAAGAGACACTCTCCTTTGTCTGTGTGATGAGTTTAGGACAGACCATAAAACCATAAACTAGTTCAGAGTTGAACATACCTGGCATAAGTCCAGATAAGAACGACAACTAGGATGTAAACAGAATCTACTCTCTGTCTATGATTTATCTGAAGGCGTGAACCTGTGTTTGCTTAAATGATGTGATGTTTCTGTACTATGTTGAAGCTTCCAACACAGGCACTGACTGAGTGGCTGTGTTGTATTTTCCCTTGCAAGCGAATAAACGAACGAGACAACTTTGAATCTTCTGAAGACTATATTATTGATTTGTGAACAAAACTCTCTTCTCCCGATCCATGTAGAAATATTCTACCACATGTCCACGTGCGTTTATTGGGGGGGGGGCTACTGCTCCATGATCTTACCAAACTGTTATAGTGGTCAAAGAGGAAGGAATTTCCCATGTGGTAGAGATGGAACATAACTAGATAACTAGACATAAAAGCAGCAGCCTGTCACAAGCGCTATCCGTGGTGCTGATCCTCGCGAGCGCCCCTTGGGGCAATCAGGCTACTAAAAAAAGCTGTCATCTCTACAGAGCGCTTGATAAACATCGGTAAAGTGAGGAGAGAGCAAAGTAATAGTTCTCCAGTGTCTGAAGTCCACTTTTCTGTTTTCTTAGTTAGTGCATTGAACTGTTCCCGGCTGTTTTGCAGTAAATCAATTCAGCAGATTGCCCTAAAAATCCATTATTTATCAAAGAAATATCCATATCCAATAAATCCAGTTTTTCCCTTGTTGCTCGGAGGAGGAAAGGAATCCCAGCATACAAACACTAGTCTTTACTTTCAATAGCAAATATCATAGAATACTATAGACGAAGAGGAGAGCATGAGAAAGGAGATAGCTGTATGTGGGTTGGTTGCTCGGTTACTTTCAGCCTCCTGGCCCGTTCACAGAGACGCCTCTCTGAAGAGATGCTTTCCTGTCGGATGACGACAACAGGCTCCCTTTGTCGTGGTAATGTTTTCCCCTTAATTTGCAATTCTATAAGGTAAAAAGTCCTCAGCCCTAGAGACAGACGTGTGACTCACAGGTGGGAGAGCGACGACAGGTCTTTGAAGGCTCCCTCTGGTATCAGTGATATGTCGTTGCCGTGGAGAGACCTAAGAAGGGGGCGAGATACAGAGGAAGAGAGAGAAAGAGGGTCACAGAAATGTAGAAAAGATTCTGGATGGCAAAAGTGTGGATGGATACTCACAGCAGACGGAGAGACTTGAGTCCATCGAACGCCCTCACTGGGATGCACCGCAGGCGGTTGTAGCTCAGGATTCTTTACACAGAATAAACATGTTGGCACGGAGACTAATGCAGACAGTGTAGTTTCAACTGTTTATAACTACGTACCACTGAGCAAAGCAACAAAGCAAACACACACGCAATTTAACACACTGTTCAGCATAAACGCATCCTTCCAGTCAGAAACACACACACACACACACACACACACACACACACACACACACACACACACACACACACACACACACACACACACACACACACACACACACACACACACACACACACACACATAATTAGACACACGTCTAACGAGCACAATTGCAAACATCTTGCACTCAAAGTAGAGATTTTCTTTCCCCCCTGTTGATCAGATTTGATGTGCATTTTTGCCCTTTTCTAAGGAAATTGTAGCGACAGTAACACATCGATACACTACATTTAAGAAACTTCTGGAAGTCTGGAAACAAAACTCATTTTTGAATAGAAGATGCAACCTCAGGGTCTTAAATGCGGAGGTGCCTTCAACTTGCATTCTCTCTAGTGGCCACCAGGGGGCGACTCCTCTGATTGTATAGAAGTCTATGAGAAAATGACTCTACTTCTCTCTTGATTTATTACCTCAGTAAACATTGTAAACATGAGTTTATGGTCTCAATCTCTAGTTTCAAGTCTTCTTCAATACAGCATGATGTTCATTTAGTTAGTTATGTTATTAATAGACCATAAAGCAGGGTATGCTTTAGGGCGGGGCTACCCTTTCACAGTGTTTTTTCAGCTCATGAAAGTTATTTGTAACATTCTGTTTGCCTAAAAATGTCTTATTCAAAGTTGGATGTACTTAGCTCCAGCCTCTCGTGTTACTTTGGGTTGCAAAAAGCCAAACTCAAGGCTTCAACAAGGCAGTCCGCAAACCAACAACTTCCACTTCTTCTACACAGTTTTTGAGAAGATGTACTGTTTTCCTCACTGACCTAAGCTGGTCTCCTTTACTGGTCCATTTTTTAAAGTTCTGCTTTATTCATTATTTATATATCATTGTTTTTCTTTACAGTGGGTTGTGTGTACTTTTGACAGTGGTGACGATATTTCTAACTGCTTATGACTGCACACTGAGTTGCTTTGAGGTTAAAAAACTGCTATTATTGTTGCTAACAGTGCAGAGTCACCTACTGTATGGTATCCCACATTCATGCGTACTGACGATATGACAGCACGACGAAATATACGTATGTGCAAAAAAAAGAACCTCCTCGTTTGATTTCTGCTTGTCTTCTCACAGACAAACACACACACTCACACACACAAACACACACACAAACACACTCACACAAACACACACACACACACACACACACACACTCACACACACAAACACACACACACACACACACACACACACACACAAACACACACACAAACACACTCACACAAACACAAACACAAACACACACACTCACACACACAAACACACACACACACACACACACACACACACACACGGGGACTGATGTAAAGCCAGACTCACAGAGTAAGCAGCTCGGACATGTTACTGAGGCTGTGGTTGGACAACGTGCTGATCTGGTTGTTACTCAAATCACTGAAAAGGAAACAATAGCAGATACATGAAACACGCACAGGCAGCACTGTCAACTCAGGCGTAAACAAATGCGCACACACACACACACACACACACAAACCATGTGTCGCGCCCACATGTGGGCCAAATTCATTCACTTGAAAGTGATAGAACACAGAGCTCTTGTACGATGACAGTCAGTTAGTTCTGGTCTTTAGTGTGTGTTTGACTGAGAAAAACTCTTCTTCTTTAGAATGAGGTGGTGTGGGGGGGGGGGACTTACATGAGCGTTAAGTGTTTGTAATTGGAGAGCTCCGCAGGAACCTGAGTGAAGTGGTTACCGTCCAGATACCTGAGAGAACAAACGGAGACAAACAGAGAGACAGAATATGAAAGATATAAAGGAGGATTGGGAAAGAGAAAGAGAGGAAATGAAGTTATTTAGCCATGTGGGCGATTCTTCATCTCCAGCCGTGCGAGCGATCATTACTACTGCAGCGATAATAAACTCTGGAGTTTAATATCCCCACAGGCATCCTCATACAGTATGACCTCCCCCTCTCTCTTCCCCACCCACATGCACTACTGAGATCAGATGTCCTTCGCTCTGTGATCATGTGCTATTAATCCGGCATGATAATTAAGTCTTAAGAAGATTAAGGAGAAAGCAAAGACGTCTGTGAGCCTTCAGTATGTGTACCTGCTCCTTTATGTTAATGAGTACAGCTTCGATGAAGGAAAAAAAAGAGATTTCAAGTGGACAGTGTATCAAAAGTTTGAGGTTTTCTGAGGCTGACGACTTTGACGCTAGGGAAATAAATCACAAGCTGGAACACACATTTTTCTGACTCCGCGTAAACCTTTTCGGTCCCACACACTTCGTCTCTGCGACCCACACCAGGTCCGACCTCCATCGCTGCACAGCTCCTCGGGTGCTGGTGGACTGCCTGTCTTCACCAAGCTGGGTGAAAACTAGTTTATTGACCACCATAGATAGAGTTCTCCACAACAGAAAGACAGTGGGAGATTTGTGTGATTACACTACAAATTCTCAAGAGCCGACAAATAAACGTGGGGTTACTTAACGCCGATTGTTACATTTGTTTAATTAGACGCACATCTATTGCACGAGACGGACAAGTTGTGTAATTTCAAATCCTCTAGAAATCCTTCAAAAGGTGTGGATTACCTTATAATCTAACGTGTGCTGTATTATCTACATGAACGCAAATCATCACTGTTGGAAATAAACAAAAACATGCATCTCTAAAGTTTTGGTGATTTAAAATGAAAATGTTCCAGAGTGACGAACCAGCTAACTTTCTGTTTGTGTGTTTAGAAAGTGCTCAAACTTCTCAAGCTACAAAAAACATTGTTTTATCGTCACAAAGCTCTAAACACTAAAGACTTGTTTTAAATTCAAGCTGATGCTTCACAGGACCGTGACAAAGTGTCTTTGATTAAGAGGCTCAGTGAGGCAGTGGTGTATGATGTGGGACCGCTGCGACGGTTAAAGTGGTTGGATTGCGTTCGATCAGGTGCTGGTCTCTCACTTACAGTTCGGTGGTCTCTTTGGGGAGGCCTATGGGCAGCGTGCTGAGGCCCTTGTTGCTGCAGCGCACCACGGTGTCCAGACAGGAACACTCGGCCGGACACCTCAGCACCGGGGAGCAGCTGTTGTCATCGTTACCTGACAAGCGACGGGAGGATGGGAGGATAGAAACGTGGTGATGAAAAATAAAGACACAATTTCGTCAGGGCTGCAGATGTTGCATCATAGCCCCTGCGCCAAAGTGTAAATCTGCTCCGCCTCACCATCTTCACAGGCAAAGTCCTGGACAGCTACGTCCTGGATGGGGATCTCCTTCAAGAAATACGGACTCTGGCAGCGAGGGTTGCCGGTGACGATGCGTTTCCGCCTCAGCCAATCGCCGAGCCAAGCCAGGTGACAGTTACAGTTGAAGGGATTGGCCAGAAGGTTTCTGGACAAAAAAGAGGGGAGATGGACTTTTTTGGGGGGTATTTCTGTTTTTGTGTGTGTTTTTTTGTTGTTGTACATTTGCATTAGTAATGTTAGTGTCCAGGTGTGTGTGTGTGTGTGTGTGTGTGTGTACTCACAGCGTGGACAGGGAGTGCAGTGTGTCGAAGGCTCCGGGGTTCATGGAGGTGATCTGGTTGTCGTAGAGCGACAGGAGACGCACTGAGCTCAACCCCACGAAGCTGCTGTTGCTCACACAGCTGATACGGTTGCTCCTCAGCATACTGTTCATACACACACACACGCGCACACACACACACACACACACACACACACACACACACACACACACACACACACACACACAGGCAGGACAGGTGCAAAAGATGAAATATACTGTGTAATTTACAAAATAAAAAAAAGAGATCATTATATAAACCTGTGAACTATGTACGCTCACATGTTTTAAATGCTTCTGTGGACACTGTCACGGTATGTGAGAGCGTATTTGAATATGGCACACATATTAGATATGATGGTTGCATCTGAATATGCATTGGAGTAACTGCGTGTGTGTACCCACAGTGTGCGCAGGCCGCTGAGTCCCTTCAGCATAAGGTGGTGAATGTTCTCCAGCCTGTTGGAGGTGAGAATCAACTCATTGACCCCCGAGGCTCCCTCAAACGACCCCTCCTCTATGTCGGTGATGCGGTTGTTGCTCAGGTTACTGCGGGAGCGAGGAAAAGAAAGGGATGAAATCTAATGGATTCATCTCGTGCAATCATAGCTTTTCTCTTGCGACTTCCTGCCAACCACACGTGACTTGTGTGTCTGACTCACATCTTCCTTAGCTGAGGCAACTTTTTGAAGATCCCCGTCGCCTCCAGCACGGTGAATTCGTTGTTGTTCAGGCGCCTAGGAACGGACAGGAGAAGAAAGGCAGTCAGAGACAAAGACAGAGAACAACACAGCGGAGCAAAGAGGAGATAAAGGACACACACTTTGTAGTAGAACAACACAGAGCGACTCACAGCTCGGCGGTGTACTGGGGGACGTGGTCTGGTATCTTGGTGAGTTTCTGGTTGGAGCAGTCGACCGTGGTGCCCTCACAGCGGCACTTCTCGGGGCAGGCCAAGTCGGCGAAGCAGTCCCCTCCTAGCTTGCTGCGGTAATCCTCAGTACCTGAGTCGCGATCACAAGCACAACGTCACCGCCAGAGTCGGAAACACCCCCAGCTTTTGCTGGTAGCGGTTCCATCATTTCCGTTGATGGAGGAATTTCGACATGCGCTGCTTTTGTTTGGAGTGGTGATTTTCAAATTGGACCAAACATCGCTGATTATGATACAACAATGCCCGTGTGCATTACTTACAGATGCAACATTACAAAATGCTGCATCTGTATCACGAAGTCTGACACACAGACACACACGCATCCACACAAACACATGGGAGTTTCAGTCCTGTCAGACTCCAAACCAGCTGTTAGTGTTCGAAACCACGGCATCAAGAGATAGATCCTAGCAGGAAAATGCTCTCACACACACACACACACACACACACACAGGGGGGACAGGAGATTGCTGTCTCTTGCATCTTGGCCATGCTGTAGTGTTTCGCAGGGCCGTTCCATGGTGCTTGACAGAACCATGTTCCACTATAGGAACCTGTCAGCCACATGGTTAGATCAAGCACAAAGGAACAACCTGCTGACTGACTGCTCCTCCGCTGGAACACGGGGGGTGGAGGGGAGGAGGAAGCAGAGAGGAGGAGACGAGCAAGAAAGGAGGGGGAGGATAGGTAGAGGACAAGGAAAGTAGGAGAGGAGAGGAGAGGACGAGAAGGAGAGGAGAAAGATGAGAGAGAGAGAGGAGAGGGAGGAGTGGGAGGTGTGAAAAAAAGGACAAGGACAAGGGAGAGGATGAAGATGAGGTAAGAGAAGAGGATGAGAGAGAGAGAAGAAAGAAGAACAGATTGAGTGAGAAAGAAGAGGAGAGAAAAGGGTGAGATGGAGGGAGAGAAAGAAGGGACAGGATGAGATGAGGAGATAGAGAGGAGATGATAGAGAAAAGAAAAAGGAGAAGGGAGAGGACGAGGACGAAGATGAGGATGAAGATGAAGACGAGGATGAGGTGAGAGGAGAGGGTGAGAAGGAGAGGAGAGGGATTGTTGAAGACGGGAAGGATAGGAAAGAGAGGAGAGGGAGAAGATGAGAAGGAGAGGGGGGAAAGTGAATGATGGGAAGAGAGGTGAGGTGAAAATGAAGATAAGAAGAGGAAGAATCCAAAGATGGAAGGATGAGGGCTGAGAAGCAAGAGAAAGACAGAGCCGTCTAGCTTGAGGGAAACGTGTCGGCTGGAAAGAAGAGAGAAGAGGAGCAGCAATAAAGGAGGAGAAGAAGAGGGTGGGGAGGAAAGAAAGCACCGGGGAAGTAGACTGGAACATCTAAAGACGTCTAAACTCAGACACAACACAGGAGCGCAGGAACAGAACGGCAGCTACAGAGGAGTGGGAGGAGAGTTACAGCAGCACTGAAAGCAAGAGAAGCCCACACACACACACACACACACACACACACACACACACAACAACACACAGAGAGAAAAAATACATGATAAAATTGAATGAATATTTGTATCATCCTTGTTTGTAAACAGACAAGAGGAGTCACAGACGGGGCGGGGGGGTCAAAGGTCACTGTGGGAGGTTTAGAGGTCAACGGTCAGAGGCCGGCTCAGGGGGAACGAGAGGAGAGGGGCTCGGAGCTGACGCCAGAATTGTGTGTGTGTGTGTGTGTTACTTACAGCCGACATGGTGTACTCCTGAGTGTGTGAGAGAGGCAGCAGGAGAGAGAAGAAGGGGTTTCACTTGTTTGTTTGAACAGGAAGGGGGGGGGGGGTGAAAAACGGAGGGGAAAAGAAATGGCTGCAATATTTCTGTGTTCAGTCCTCAGTCAGTGATTCATTTAAAGGGGTAATGACTCGTGAATGGTGAGAATCGTGCCAGCACAGCAGGACATTTGGTTGGGGAGCTTTCATCCAATGCACATCCCGGAGCTCGGCTGATTCAAACTTGTTTTGGGGACGATTGACGAGATGACGAAAAGCACACATAAACAAAGTTCATGAAAACACATCATTTTCAGTTAGATTTTCACTAAATGGTCGGAGGGATGAAACTAACTGGAATTAAAGAGTGTTTTGTACAAACAGAAATACCCGATCCTAAATAATACACCGTAAAACAGGGGACGTGATGCAAACCAAACTTCTAGATAAGTTGATCCGAGGCGCGATACCAATATTGTACCATGGAATGAAACACACGTTTGTTCAACTTTTCAACCGCAAACGTTCTTAAATTATTCAGCTGCACCGCGTTTGTGCTATCTGGTGCTTTGAAACCTCTGTCCAACCCCCCGGTGAGTTAAATACTGCAGTGAGCACACACACACACACACACGGTGCCTCCTCCGCGTGCTGCTGTGGTAATGACCGCCTTCAGCCCTGCTACTGATCTCGTATGCACGACTGATTTACATATTTCCCAGCGCCCCTCTGAGTGTGGCAACTGTGTGACCTTTTGATGTTCTGCGGTGGGCGAAACAGACGCAGATGCTGGCGGACACATGTGCTCGTACGTTAGCTGTCATTAGACGTGGCAAGAAGTGAGGACTGGTGTCTGTGATCGCGCTTCAAATATACTTTCGGTTATAAAGTCTCTAAATCTCTAGCCTGGTCTTTATGGAGTCTCACGTGGATGGCCTTATTAATCCGATTGTTTTTCACCCTCTATCGTCAAGGTTACGGTTACCATAGAGAAAAAAAAAACCCTGGTGCAAGGACAAGACTGTGATTAGTGTGAAGAACTTGTCGTGCCATTCAAAAGGTGTCAGTCAAAGCAAAGCCACTCACTCACACTGGTGTCGGGAGTGTGCGAGTGTGCAGCATCCGCCGTGATGGACCACACGGTGTCTAACACACACACACACACACACACACACACACACACACACACACATGCTCGATGTACAATACCTGGGATGAAATACTGTTCTCTAGCTAATGGAGAGACAGAGACAGAGAGAGTCAAATTTAAAAACATCAAAATAACAAAAGGCCAAAATAGAGTACTCACTGTGTGTGTGTGTGTGTGTGTGTGTGTGTGTGTGTGTGTGTGTGTGTGTGTGTGTGTGTGTGTGTGGTCAAATGAGGGAGAGAGAGAGAATGCTGAGGTTAGTAAAGAGAGGCTGAGGGGAAATCCCAGCAGGAAGACACAAAATGAGAACTCGGAAAACAATTTGGATGTCAAGTCCTCGGAGTCTGTGCGCGTGTGAACGATTGGTAACAGAAATCATCAAAGATCAATGTGTTCACGGTTTTCTACCTGAGCAGCGGAACTTCTTGCTCTTGATCTGTCCGATGCGTTTGTTGGCGAGCCGCCGGGGGCTGGTGCAGCGGGCGCCGCTCGTCTCGATGGGATTGTCCTGCAGGTAGTCTGCCAGCCACTTCAGGTGGCAGTCGCAGATGAACGGGTTTTGGGCTAAGTGACTGACACACACACACACACACACACACACACACACACACACACACGCACACAGAGACATGGACACATGGAGCAAACAAAAAACACACAAGTAAGTTGTCAGAACAACCAAAGTTCTTCAGTGTGGGTATGGAAAGAGAGAAAAAAAAAAGACCTGTTTGTGATTGGTTGGCAGGTTTGTAATAAGAACACCTCAAGTATTTATTGTGGAACTGTAAAGGCAAATTATTATGGACTCTTTATTTACTTCTTGAATGACCTACTGTATAAATGCCAAAGTACCAGAGTTTAGTAACCGTACTGGAATTACTGACTTTCAAATTGTAATCTCTGTAACGGCAAAAACCCACTGAAGGTAGCAAGAGGCGAAGTCCGCAACATTCTTTTGTTACATTAAGACATGGACACTGTTATAGATCAGCCTAGAATGTGCAATGCATTATAGGACATCAGTGTGTTATTTTCTGGTTATTGAAAGTGTTTGAATTGGTGTACAATTACCTCATCTATGAAAGATAGTGTCATTTGAAACATTGGTGCAAAAACATCGTTAGCGATGTTTGCACTGTTAGCGATGTTTGCACTGTTAGCGATGTTAGCACTGTTAGCGATGTTAGCACTGTTAGCGATGTTTGCACTGTTAGCGATGTTTGCACTGTTAGCGATGTTTGCACTGTTAGCGATGTTTGCACTGTTAGCGATGTTAGCACTGTTAGCGATGTTAGCACTGTTAGCGATGTTTGCACTGTTAGCGATGTTAGCACTGATAGTTGCTACCACTGGTCTCAATGTGGAGAGCCGGGTGGAGGCAGTAGGAATGCTCCTAATATTGAATTTAGTGCCTTTAAAGCTGATAACAAAACCTACGTTTTACTGCTGATTTCAAAATAAGTGAAACTTTTTTTTTTATCCAAGATGCATAAACTATATAAAAAATATGAATGTTTTTCTTCAGACCGAAAATTTTTCTGCTAAGCTATTCAGAAAATATAATACATTTTTGTTTACGTCCGCAGTTATGAAACGATTCACAGCGTATTATTCACCACTTTAAGCCCAGTCACTGAGCTGTGTATGTGTGTGTGTGTGTGTGTGTGTGTGTACACTTACAGTGTTTGTATGGCTCTAAGTGACGAGAAGGTCCCCTTGGCGATGGTCTGGAGCTTGTTGTCATAGAGTGAGAGCAGATTGAGGTTGTGGAGGTCCTGAAATGCGTCCACACGCAGGCACGCTATCTTATTAGCATTCAGTAACCTGAAAGAAAGAGAAAGAGACAGAACGGAGGAAATGTTACAGGTCATGGCTTTCAATCACGATGTCTCTCCACTCCGGTGACAATGCTTTAGGCAAGCACTTTTCAGCAGAATATCAATGATGGGAGCTCTCAGCTGCAACTCCAACTTTGTGTATGTATGTGTGTGTGTGTGTGTGTGTGTGTGTGTGTATGTATGTGTGTCTACTTACAATAGCTGCAGAGAAAACAGTCCCTCAAACAGTGCCTTGGAAATCTCAGTGATCTTATTCCCATACAGCACCCTGTGGAGCACAAACACTGTATTAATAAGTTATGAATACCACACGTATCATCCAGTAATGCTATTAATATTAACACTCTGCATGTACTGCGAAGAGAGCCAAACCAAGTCCCCACTACCTTCTGTTCCACTAGCGTCCGTTTCTGATGGGAACATTTGCGAACCTTTTATCAAACATGAAATCAATATTTATTTAGTGCTAAGAAAAAAAACGCAGCTCCAAATAAGTCTTTGATAGTGAGCCAGTGAATGTTGGCCTGTGGGGAACAAACGCTGTAAATCTAAATGTTGGGATTGAGGAATGTCTGTCAGCTGCAATATCCCCCTCTTCCAGAACCTCAAAAGTGTCCAAACCTTTGGCAAATCTGGAGCAGTTACATCTAATTATTAACTCTAATAGATTGTTCTGGTTTCACCAAATATGTATATTCTGCAGACTTGATTTGCCACTTTAGACCCCCTGAAAGCCTCAATAGAAAAACCTCTTAAGGTCTCTAAAATCCTTATTTGTTATTTGCCACTTGCAATCACTGAAAGTCACTAAAGCGCCTTTTAAAAAGCTTACTAATGCCCAGCAGTTTTCATTATTCAAGCTGCAAGATATTTACTCACAAATATGAATAGTGAGCGCGAGAGACGATTAAATGACACAGCCAGCCAGAGCCGCAACAGGTCGCGTAAAGCGAGTCACATCTGTGTGTGGACCAGGCAGCAACCTCTGGTTCTGCCGAGTGAAGCCAATGCGGAAATGTCTTAAAACTTGCATTCTCTCTACTGACCATCAGGGGGCGACTCCTCTGGTTGCAAAAAGAAGTCAGATTGTATAGAAGTCTATGAGAAAATGACTCTACTTCTCTCTTGATTTATTACCTCAGCAAACATTGTAAACATGAGTTTATGGTCTCAATCTCTAGTTTCAAGTCTTCTTCAATACAGCATGATGTTCATTTAGTAAATTATGGTCCATTTAGAGTCAAATAGACCATAAAGGAGGGTATGCTTTAGGGCGGGCAAACTGTGATTGACAGGTCCCTGCCGCTACCAGAGCTGTATACAGCATCTCTACGTCACTTCTCCGCATTCCAAATATGGTAACTTGAACAGAAGTTTTGGTTGCAAAAAAAACACCATGGCAACGGCCGTAATCCAAGATGGCGACGGCAAAATCGCCATACTCAAGTGCTCAAAACAACAGTCCACAAACCAATGAGTGACGTCACGATGAGTACGTCCACTTCTTATATACAGTCTATACCAAGGGTATTCAAGTAAATTTCCAAAAGGTCCAGATTGAGAAAATCTCCTCGTGCAAAGGTCATTACAATAATATCTAACTTGCACTATGTAGTGTCATATATATATATATATATATATATATATATATTCAAGAAGCCTAGTAGTAGTAACAACGTCTCTGTGTAGTCAACAACTGTGAAATCAAATAAAGAAAGTACACATCAATTATATTTTAACAATTATTATTCTCAGTTTTCAAATTTAACTGGATGGATTATAAATAATACATAGAAATACATAAATAAATGTTCTTCTCATTTCAAGTAAAATGAGGGCTGGATTAAAGAATAACTGACATAACAGAAAGCTTTTGAAAAATGTGCATCTTAAAATAAAGTAATTAATTTTAGAAAAATGATTTCACTGAATAGTCCTGCAGCTTTAAATTCAGTTCATTCAGGTGTGAAGTGATGTCAATCAAAAATCAATATTATATTTTTCTCATCTTCTAATAAGATAAACTAGTGAGCATGGACTTTATCTGTGGTTATTAAACC
This sequence comes from Leptoclinus maculatus, assembly GCA_032191485.1. Taxonomy (NCBI): domain Eukaryota; kingdom Metazoa; phylum Chordata; class Actinopteri; order Perciformes; family Stichaeidae; genus Leptoclinus; species Leptoclinus maculatus. The sequence goes on along the minus strand of JAVDOI010000042.1, from coordinate 1,308,359 downwards.
TCTTGTTTCAGCTCTATTCCTCTCTGTCATCATCATTGTTGGACAGTGAATTAAAGTGTTAGGATTCTCATCATATTGGGCTCTTAGGTTTATTTTGTGTGTCTTCATTTCAGATGCTCCATATGAGACATACTGTTTTTGCCCGTGGGAAGAATTTACCTAAACCAGTCTGTCCAGTCTTAGACTCTCTCTGGCTATTTTTCTCTTTTGGAGGTCGTCCTGTGATTTGACTTTCACAACTCACATAAAAATTGTCCTGCTCTGCTATCTCTCTCCTCGTCTCTCCCCCGTGTGTCACGGTGTGTGTACATCTCACTCGAGTCAGTAAACTTGTCAGAATACTCATATTTGATTGGCTGAGCTGCATCATGTGATGTGATTTACAACGCATTGGTCGACGTGTTTCCTGCACCGCTGAACAAGTGCCGTAAATTATGGAAAAGCTGCGCCGGTTAAAATAGAAGCGCTCCGTCAAAATTGAACAATTCTCAATTATCTCTCAAGATGACACAGAAACATCCAAAAGAAAAACATAAAGACCTGAAATTATAAGACCTTAATAAAGAATGATTTGATTCTTTTTTGGCGGTTTCCAAGTTAAAACAACAACTAAACTTCTCTCTCATCTGGCTGTATGTGAACACTACGGACATAAAGTACAACTGGTTATGAACACTCTTCATCTAAATGTCACAATAAAAAAGCTCCTCTATAAATCTGGCTCCGGTGGGAGTCGAGTATGCTGCTATCAGAGCGAAGCCTTTTATAAATACATCAGATCGCATACACAAAACAGGTCCGGGCTGAGACTGCCACTGCCTTGCCCAACGAATACCTCAGATGCACACACACACACACACACACACACACACACACACACACACACACACACACACACACACACACACACACACACACACACACACACACACACACACACACACACACACACACTGGGAGAGCAATCAGTCATCTTCACACTCCACGCTGAGTTGAGCTGTGTATGTAGGCAGCCTAAAGACATGTGTTTCAGATTTACTTTTTTTTTTTACTTCATTGTGCTGAGTGGTCGTCCCTGAGAGACCTGAGGCTGGGAAACGCACGATGCGGTAGAGTGGACGCTTCATTTACGTCCCACACGCGCATTAGCACATACTGTTTCGTGCACACACACACACACACACACAGGGACAGAATGGATTGCTCATTTACGACCTTATCTGACACATGGTGAACACACAGCGCATTCTGTGTGTCAGCATGGACGTGTGTCCCATTCTCTCAGTGGCGAATGTGTAATGAGGTGGCAGAAGCCTCCATTCAGCAATTCGGCATTTATGAATTATTGACTTTGGAGAGACGGGACCTTAATATAACTCCTGCGTGAAATAACTCTGCCTCCCTTGCTCCCTCTCCTGCTCCTCCTCTCGCCGTCTTCCTTCCCAGAGATTCACACGCAAAGCAGCTGCTCCGGCCTGGGAGGAGGCCGACAGTTCTCCTCAAAGACGTGTTGAAAAGGTCTTTATCATCTTGCAAATGTGAAGCCACGTGTAATTTGGGATTTCTGCTGTTAGATTTTGCAAATATGTCTTGCCATAATAATAAGATAAAAGTCCAATAGTGCAAGAAACAAAAAATTCAAAAACAAACCCCCACATAAGCCAAACCTATGAAACAGAAAAGGGCAAATGATTATTATTAGAACTGACCCTTCGCTAAGGGTCGCTTGGTTACTTTCAGCTAACATTAACATTAGCCTAAATTATGATGTAAGGATTTTTGGACCATCATTTACTAAATGAACATCATGCTGTATTGAAGAAGACTTGAAACTAGAGATTGAGACCATAAACTCATGTTTACAATGTTTACTGAGGTAATAAATCAAGAGAGAAGTAGAGTCATTTTCTCATAGATTTCAATACAATCAGAATCCTTTTTGCAACCAGAGGAGTCGCCCCCTGCCAGTAGAGAGAATGCAACTTTAAGGCACTTCAGCATTGTCTTCATGTTTTAGAACCGGAGGTTGCCGCCTGGTAAATAGTTAATAACATGCTAATAGAACAGCATCCTCTAAACTCTTTAAATACAGTAAAATGTCTCATGTTACAGATGCTTAGTAATAGTTTAGCTAACAGCCATTTATTATGAAAATGTTCCACTGTTAACCATCACAATAGTCAGACCGACTTCCTGGTTCAACTTGACAAACTTGAGGGGATTTTCCTGTGCAATGAGGGATCATTTCAGACCTGCTCACTTTTGTTTTCTCCCTCAAATAAAGTTGTTAAGAATATTTTGCCAAACTGCTAGGCTTGTGTAAAACATGTCTTTCGCTTCTTGCTCGCTTTGTTGTGGCGATGTTATTGTGTTCCTGGATCCAAAGTACCAAGTACAAAGTGAACACGTCAGATAGAATGGATGACTTAACGGTAGATATTCCTCGTGAGACTCAAAGGGCCATAGTGTGTTTGTGTTTTTTGTGCAAAGCGGATCTGAAATACAAACACATCACGCAGTACTCACAGGGAGTTGAGGGAGCGCAGACCTTGGAAGGCGTCCGAGGCCAACTCTGATATCTGGTTGTTGCTCAAGTCTCTGTGAGGAGCGGAGCCAAAGAAAAAGAAAAAGTGAGCGAGGTAGAGAGAGACAAGTGTAAGAGGTCAATACAAACAGGATGGAAACAGAAGTCTTTGTGGATGGTTGACAGGGTGCACGGTACTCCTCGTCTACTCACATCCTGCGCAGCTTCTTATAAGAAGAGAAGGCTCCGGCTGGGATCACCTTGATGGCGTTCTGCTCCAGTCGTCTGGAACCAAACATACACACAGACCGTTGAAGGGGCGGCATTAACGTGGGCCTGTATCGCAGAGATATCTCTGCTGTATCGTTGACTGCTGCGCGGCCCCTGGGGGCCTCCGGCTTTGGGGAACATTCCCAGATAAGAAGCTTTGATGCCCACTGCCAACGTCTGTCACATTTCTCTGATGTTTCGCCCTCTTTAAACTGTGTGTAAACTCAGACGCACACAGAGACACACTTAGCTATCTGGGCAGTGTTCCATTAAGTGCCAGTCCTGACTCAAAGCGAGCCAGGCCAGGAGAGGGAGAGAGAGAGAGAGAGAGAGAGAGAGAGAGAGAGAGAGAGAGAGAGAGAGAGAGTGTGGGAGGGGCAAAGGGAAGAGAAAACAGACCCAAACAAGCGTTCTCTAAACATTTCACATGTTCAGTCACTGTGACAGGAGAGGCAGCAGAACATGATTTGCAAACCAACCATTCGATTGTGAAACATTTCCCTAAAATGAGTTTGTTTTTCATGTGCAGTTCTCTTCTGTTCCAGCTCCACTCTGGCCCTTTCTTCGTTACCATCACACGGGAGGATTGTATTGCAATGTAATGTAATGTATTCCGTTTATATGTCCTTTGGAAGAAGTCCAAGTCCAAGTGTTAAATCAATTGACGCTAGTCCGGGTCAAGTTTAAGATCAATAGATCAGCGGTTCGTAAGATAACTTACGAAAAGTAATTCCTACATTTTTGAGTGTTTTCATACAAATGTCCAGCAACATGTGTCAATTTCCTCTTGTCACATGCATACATTCTTTTCAAAATAAACTTCTTTCTTCAGAGGAAACAACTTTGTTAGGTTTAGGAAACGATTGTGGTCTGGTTTAGGCAACAAAGCCACTACTGCTACTACTTACGTAAGGGGTAAATACATCAACGTTGTGACTTCTAGTCGCACAGCGTTTGTCGCTCTGTATACTTCCTTGTTTGGGATTAGGTGAAATAAATACAAATTCATTTTATCGGATGTATAGGAATAGAAGTGCATTACTTTTTCGTATTTATAGCTACGGACGGTGTATGAGAATAGCCTGAATAGATACGAGCGCAATTCAAGTGTGAGGTCTCGACAAAGCAGGTCTCAAGTCTCCAAGTCTTTGATTAAGTTCAGGTCAAGTCTCAAGTTAATCGAGACAAGTCGAGACTCAAGTTATGTCAAAGCAGGTCTCTTGTAACGTCTAAAATCAATCGAGACAAGTCCAAGTTGATTTACAAAGCCTTGTCGTAGCTAATCTTCAGTCAACTGTCAAGTCAATCCAGACAAGTCCAAGTCAAGTTAATTTCAGCTTAAAGTCTAAGTCAAATCTCAAGTGTAGTCCAAGCACGTCCCAAGTCAAGTCTCAAATGAGTCAAAACAAATCCTAAAGTAATTCGAAAATCAACCGAGACACGCAAACCAAATGAGACAAGTCCAACTCAAGTCAGCGGCTTGTGCACTAGTCGCAGGGTTGGTGGTTTGATCCCCAGCTCCCTGTCAAAGTGTCCTCGCCACATGGCTGCTCCACCGCCGTCAGTGTGTGTGATTGGGCGGCAAATTATAAAGTGCGATAGAAAAGCGCTATATAAGTGCAATTTATTATTCATTTAGAAGTTGTCAATGGAGGTTTCAAGTCAGAACCAAATGAGACAGGTCCAAGTCAAGTCCTACAGTATTGTCAAAGCAGGTCTAGGGTCAAACCTAAAGTCAACCGAGACAAGTTAAGTCTCAAGTCTTCATGAGCAAAGTGCTCACCACGCCAATGACACAGCAGTTGCACATTTTCCATTCAAAGCTTTGTTTTACAAAGCTGAACCTAATCCCTTCCAATGGATGTTCAAGATGTGAGGCAATGCAAGACCTGCCTAGCGCTGTTATTCATGTTCCTATTTATCTTATTACCAGAACCTGAGACCAATGTTTTCAAGTCACGTCTTCAGAGTCATGTCTCATGTGAGTCAAGTCTCGTCCAGAGTCCTCCAGTCTCAAGTCTACAGCTCTGCTTAGTACTTAGTCCCTTTAAATCTGCTGGCTATATTTTCATGATGCCCCCCCCCCCTTTAGATAGAGATATGATTAGTCTTGTCCTTCACGTTAATCTTCCCATTCTTCCCCACCTCATCCCTTTATTATTTTCTTAAGCAGGGAAGAGCTGCATGACCAGGCTTTCTCATTTCACACATGTGTGGTTTTATTATTCCACCGCGCGGAGAGAACGAGAAGCGGTGAAACAGAAAGGTAGCAAAGGAAAGGAAGATGGAGAGAAATACCACTGCACCGAGAGCGGTGTGCAGGAGTTCTTATGCGGGAAGAGCGCAAGAGTGTGCATGCAGAGTAAAGCGGGTTTCATATACAGTATATATGTAAGCCTTACATCTCAGTAATGGTTTCGGGCAGGTTGGTGGGTATTTCCGTCAGGCCCTTCCCTCTGCAGTCCACGATGTTGTTACTGCAGGTGCAGGACTCCGGGCACTGTAACACACTGCAGGAGGAAGATGATGACGACTGGTGACCTACACAGAGACAGAGGGCCAGTATTATCCATGGGTAACAGTTGTGTGTGAGAGAGAGAGAGAGAGAGAGAGAGAGAGAGAGAGAGACACTGTCCCTAAATGTGACAGTGACCTTGTCTATCTCCAGTATTATTTTGAATCTTTGTGGTGTGCAGAAAATCAGACCGGTGCACATTTTGTAAAGACTAGCCATGCAAAGGAGGATGAGTACTTGCCTTCGTCCCCGTCTTTGAAAAGCAAAAGACGGTAAGAAAAAAAGAAAAGCAAAACGAGACAAAAGCAAAGGATGAGCTCGCTACCAAGGAACGGCAAGCAAGATGTACGTCACAAAAACACCAAAAAATGGACCCACCTGCGCAGGCGAACTCCTTCTTCTGCACCTCGGCCACATTGTGCCCCCGCAGGTGCGGCGGGGCCATGCACTGCGTGTAGAGGCCCAGGCGGGGGCGCTGCCGCAGCCACTCCGACAGCCAGGCCACTTGGCAGTCACACTGCAGGTTGTTGGAGTGCAGGCGGCTGGGGGGGGGGGGGGGGGGGCAGAGAGCGCGTGATGATACATTCAGGGAGGCAGCGATACATGGAGTACATGTCGATCAATCGGTTGCACGAACGGGGCGCGGACGAGAGGAATGCGTTTGCTACTTACAAGGTCCTGAGCTTGGGCATGTGGTTGAAGCTGGCCACGGACAGTCGGCTGATGTTGTTGTTGTTGAGGGTGCTGGGGAGAGAAAAGGGAGAGTGTCAATTTGGTCTGCAGTGACAGGGGTCGCCGCACGAAGACACAGAGAAGGAGGCTCAGTCTGCTGAGCATGATGCAATCAGTGTAACTTAACGGCTTTTCGGTTAATATCTCGATAACCACCACATTTGTCCGTGACTCCAGCCGCTAACGAGCTCTCCTATCAGCCGACTCATTTGATTAAAACCATCTTTGCCTTTCTGTCAGGTACAACAATAAAAACTTGAGTCATTCACTCTTGAATTGTTCAGGATGCACAGCAACTGAACTGACACTGAAAGCGGACACAACAGTGTATTTTTTAAAACAAAAAAAAATGAGCACGACCCACCTGTAATTTATGAAATGATAATATATTTTCTTTTTACTTTCAAATATTGTAGGTTGGACAACAGACATAATGTGATGTAAACTCGATTATACTCATGAATCTTTACTCATGAATCAGTTCGGCATGCATACACGCAGCAAATTATCTGTCATTTTAACTTTTAAAATCAATCCATCTTCGCCTCACGATACGATGAGAACGAATATCTGTCGTTGAGCCTCTCCGTCAGGCTGGCGAGGAGTCTGTACGGTGGCTCTGTGATCTTTAATTCATCATAAGAAGAGGTGATACTCTGTGATCGTGCCATTCCTGAATACGTATGTCCTTTTTTTTTTTCAGGAGCCGCAACGCAGCCCTGCATGCGAAGGTCAACGAGGGCGTTTCGGTGGCTGAGAGGACGGGTACTCACAGCACTTCCAGGTCACGCAGCGCTCGGAAAGCCCCGTCTTCGATGCAGCTGATGTGGTTGTAGTCCAACTGGCTGCACACACACACACACACACACACACACACACACACACACAAAAGAGAAAAGAAAAGAAGCTGTTACAAGACGTGTCAATATATTATCAGGTGAAATTCTCCCTCCGTCTCCCTCACTCACTTTCTCCTCTGCTTTACTTCTGTCTCCTGCGCTCATTGTTCTTTTGTGTCTTTCCTCTTTTCCTGCTCTCTTCTATGTGACGCCTAATTTGTACACGACGCTCTTTACCTCCTTCCCCCTTCTCTCTCTCTCTCTCTCTCTCTCTCTCTCTCTCTCCCTTATTCTCAGAATCGCTTTGCTGAAACAATTTAATTAGGACGTAAGGACGGTAAATCATGTGCTGTCACCCACATGCTAATGCACGCGCACACACTGCCCTGTCCTTTTACAATAATTGCGCGGCATTTCAAAAAAAATATCTGATGTATCTAAAATTACAGCCCAATAGTAATAGAGAATTACTGCTGGGCAATTACTCTACCTGTGAAAGGACCAATAATTATCTTCAATCATCATAACTAGGACTGAGGCCAAACAAAGAGAGAAAACAACGGAAATGCCATTGACGTGACCATGGAGTGTGCGCGCACACACACACACACACACACACACGGCTGCTAACGAGCAGCGGTGCCAGTCAATACAGCAAGCAGGAGGCCCATGACATTTAACACAATGAAATATTGATGCGCCCCCACATGGGCCTTGTGCACACATTGGAAAGCGAGTTGTGCAGATGTGTGTGCGCGCACATTTATCGCATGCGTGGGAAAAAGTACCGCCAAAGTGCCACTTACAGGTTCTTGATCTCCACGGCTCCCCTGAAGGCTTTCCTCGGGACCCCCTGGATCTGGTTCTCGCTGAGATCCCTGGGACAGAGAGAGAGGAAGGGTGAGGAGAAGAAGAAAAGAGCAGAGTTAAGCCGAGCTGTCACCGAGTCACTCGCTTTGCGGCACAAGTACTTGATGTAATCACCTAAATGCGGCAGGGCGGGGGGGGGGGAGAGGGGGGGATTTCAGAGCCAGACGGATCATCTGCAAAATTTAGTTCCTTGCACGCAGAGCACCAAATGTAATCGGCTGTCTCTGCTCGTCTCTCGGTGTCACAAACCCTATGATGGGTGTCTGCAAATCTGGAGCCAGGCGCAGTCCGACCGTCCCACTCAGGTATGAGGGGCGCTTGAAACGACCTGCAGGGGGCACTGGTGACCTACACTTCCCACGAGGCTTCCTATTCCTCCACCACCACCCCCTCCTCTTCCTTCCTTTTGCTTTTAATGAGTGATGGATGTGTGTGTGCGTACGATGGGGTTTACAGAGATTTCATTTTCAGCCACTTTAACTAAGCCGCAGCTCGGAAAACAGCAAAAAAAGTAGAAAAATTCTGTAAATTGACTGCAGTTGGCGACATACACGTGTTCCTCTGCGTAAACTAAATCCACCGCCTGCAACTGAGTGAAATACTCGCTATCGCTGGTTGGTATAGCAACTTGATTTAGTCAAGGACACGCACACATAAGTGTTGAAGGATGTGCACACAAATAGTTAAATGAAATGAGGCTTTAACATGCGCACAGATATCAATAAAATGTGGTAAAGTAGAAAGGATGGGAACGGATTCAGCTGTCTGGAGGTACAAACAAATCATCATCTCTGGAAACAGGACATCTTAACGGTGTGCGTGTGTGTGTGTGTGTGTGTGTGTGTGCATGCGAGGTCCACCGCCTATACACACCCAAGCTCCAGACAAGACCGTTTGACCCTTCACCGCTGGCCCTCCAGCTCTTGACCCCGGCTGTGGCGACATGACCTCCAGCGTGCTAATCGGCTAACAGCTAATGCCCAGCCACATTCCTCACATTCCTGCGTGTGTGTGTGTTTGCGCGTGTGTGTGTGTGTGATGGTATGAATCAGTCCGGCAGGTATCATCCGTCTCCTGTGTTTCCACCTGCTGCTTCCGGACCAGCATCTGAAGGCTTTGTTGCAAATAATAAAGAAAAATGACTCTTGAGTGTTTTTTGTTCTTGGAGATTTTCTTTTGAGGCCTTTATGTCCAACTGAAAAGACCAAACTAGTCGCTTTAATGCAATCAAAGGGGAAAGTCTTTGGGAGGACGGGCTAATCTTTTGATTGACAGCTGAGACAGCAGGGGCACAAAGACATACTGCAAACACACCTTCTCTGGAGACTGCAGCTTGTTAGCAAAGGGACAGATGTTTGCGGTGGTAGTGGGGAGGTAAGGGACCTCAACATTCTAACCAAGCGGTGAGAGTCGCTGCTTTCTGCAAATACAATTGAATACAAAACCATAAAAATGTAAAAACATTTTGTGGTTCCAGCCTCTCAAACGTGAGAGTTTACTCCTTTTCTCTTTTTGGAATCGTGCTTAATTGGATTTAATTTTTTGAGTTTGGACAGTTCGGTCGGACAAAACAAACTAGCTGAAGACATGAACCGTGGCTCTGAGAGGGGCGCAATAAATGATGCGCGTAATTCAAACAAACCACAGACGGAAAATGTAACTTCCTTACGCAAAAATAAATCAGCGTTACTAACTCTTTTAATTTCATCTGGCTTTCACATGTGCAACCATACCTGTCTGCACACACACACACACACACACACACACACACACACACACACACACACACACACACACACACACACACACACACACACACACACACACACACACACACACACACACACACACACACACACGCTGCAAGCTCACGTCATGTTTCACTGCTCGGTAAAGCCCGGATCAATCAACACGATCCTGGAATAAGACTCTACAAATAGAGGAAGATGAAAAAGAGGCTTCACTTTTTGCTGTTTTTACACACATACACACACACACACACACACACCTACAGACACACACACACACACACACACACACACACACACACACACACACCCACACACACACACACACACACACACACACACACACACGTGGGCTTCTCCTCATGGCTGGTCTGAATGAAATAGAGTGTATCCTGATACTGTTTTTACAGGACGGGGGGTGGGGGGACCTCTAAAGCCAAATAAACAGTGAGAAACACACACACACACGGCAGAGCATGTAACCTGCATCCCCTTCATCTGCCTATCGGATGCAGGAATCAGTAAAAGCTCGTTCATGTGTCACATGTGAGGAGCTGACAGCTCGACAGTTTTGTGTGTTCATGTTTTAGGCCCAAACAGACCTCGCTTTGAACGGCGGCACACAGTCGGTTAATGTTGTTAACATGTTCACTTGGGAGCACGCTTTCACAGCTATTACCCCATACAAAGGTGGTGTACAGTGTGTGTGTGTGTGTGTGTGTGTGTGTGTGTGTGTGTGTGTGTGTGTGACATAAACATTTATCTCCTGATGCACTGAGGTGATTGGAAATTGATTTTCCACGTCCCGCTGTCGTTGATCTACGACCAGAGAGAGATTTCACACTCTCACCCACATGCATACACATGTGTTGGCTCTTTGTGTTGGTGTGGCATCATCACTCGGACCACCAGAGAGAGAAAGAGAGAGAGAGAGGAGGGAAAGAGAAAGAGAGAGAGAGAGAGAGAGAGAGAGAGAAAGAGAGAGGGAGAGAGGAGGGAAATAGAAAGAGAGAGAGAGAGAGAGAGAAAGAGAAAGAGAGAGGGAGAGAGGAGGGAAAGAGAAAGAGAAAGAGAGAGAGGGAGAGAGAAAGAGAGAGGGAGAGAGGAGGGAGAGAGAAAGAGAAAGAGAGAGAGGGAGAGAGAAAGAGAGAGGGAGAGGGAGAGAGAAAGAGAAAGAGAGAGGGAGAGAGAAGGAGAGAGAAAGAGAAAGAGGGAGAGAGAAGGAGAGCGAAAGAGAGAGAGGAGGGAAAGAGAAAGAGAGAGAAAGAGAAAGAGAAAGAGAGAGAGAGAGAGAGAGAAAGAGAGAGAGAGAAAGAGAGAGAGAGAGAGAGAAAGAGAGAGAAAGCACATTCTCCCCCTACGAGGAAATTGACTTCTTAGGGACTTAGGAGTGGATTTTCTTCCTCTGTTTTGTGCCAAGACACCTGATTCAATTCCATCTCTAGTTAAACGGTTTGGTGGATGTCCCACCCGCCACTTTCCCTCCCCCGCTGGCTTCGTCTTTCCCTCATCCCTTTCCATAGGTCTTTTCTCTCTCTCTCTCTCTCTCTCTCTCTCTTCCTCTGAAATCGCTCCTGGTTTTGGACTTCCCCAAAGTTTAACCCCTCACCTCTGCCCCTGTGCCTAAACCGGGAGGTTACCCTCATTAAAAAAGGCTCCTACTGAGTGCAGTGTGTGTGTGTGTGTGTGTGCGCACATGCGTGTGTGTTTTTGTTTGAAGGGGCCGGAGGTATTAAATCCACACAGGAACTATATCACGCTGCTAAGTTAAGAACCTGAAACACACACACACACGCGCACACACACACAAGGTTGCTAAAAACTGACAGATGTCAGCTCACTGCCCTGATGCAAAGTAGGAAAACAGACACCAGTAATCCGCTCTGGGAGCGCTCGTTTTGAACGCCAGCGCAGCTGATCGAGCATTGCAGGTGCTGGCACAATGACTTGAAAGAATTTATGTTTGTTATTTGGATCATAAAATTGCCTTGGTAAACAGGTGGCATTCATGATGAAATATTATTTTTGATGAGTGTAGAGCTATCTGAGAACCGAAACAAAAAATATGCAAACTTGAACAGCTATAAAAAAAAGATTTAACCTGCAGATGCTGAGAAATGCATCTCCAGCTAATGTTGGCTGTGATGCAAAATAGAAGAGAAAGAACAAGAAGAACAAGAAAAAGAAGTAGACAAAGAACAACAACAACAGCAAAAAGTAGAACAAGAAGAACAAGAACAAGAACAAGAACTTCATCACTTTTCATATTGTTTCACTGTGGGCCTGAGATCTTTGTGAAAATTAGTCCTAATCGTGTTTACGTGGTCTTTTTCTAAATCTACTGACCTTCCTCTTTGTCTGTTTTTCTCACCTCTGGTGGCCCAGGATGTGTGTGTTTGTGTTTGTGTGTGTGTGTGTGTGTGTGTGTGTGTGTGTGTGCGTGACAGAGTCAGGTCTCCAGTGTTAAGAGCTTAGTGCTGCTTTTCTAAAGGGCCTTTTCAGAGCGAGAGGGGCTTTTGACGCCCCGCGCGTCTAAGAAGACCTGGGCATGAAAGAGCAGCACTCAATTCTCACACATGCACCCCTCATCCTCTCTCTCCTCCCTTCCACTCTGCTCTTTCTCTCCCCCACTGGACACACACACACACACACTCTCTCTCTCACCTACTGTTATACAGTTTCTCAACCTCTTTTGTACGTGCCCCACTGCCACGAGATTCTTCCCAGGTCCAACAAAACTGCGTGTGTGTGTGTGTGTGTGTGTGTGTGGCAGGGTTTAGCCCGGAGTTGGCAGAGCAGTAAACTAATCATCTTGTTCAAATCCCTTTCGGAGACCTTAATCCTATTAAGTGTAAGAATGTGTGAATTGGGCGAAGAGGGAGCTGGAAGAAAAAAAAGGGAGAGAAAGTGAGGAAGAGAAAATGTGAATTAAGGAGATACAGTGAGACGGATGCTTTGCAGGGGAGAAGGAGCGGGTCTGGAGTTTTGATGTCTGGGATGGGATGGTCATGAGGAAAGTGTATTTGTGTGTGTGTGTGGACCCTTCAGCTAATTCAGGGAGCAACGGTGTGAAGTGGACCCCCAAAGATCACACTTCTGTGAGCAATTAGGAGGAGAAAGACGCCCCCGAAGAAAAGAGAGGAGGCGAGAGGGGGAGGAGGAGGAGGAGGAGAGGAGAGGAGGAGACAATGCGGAGGATTACCGGACGGACACACTGGGGCAGCGCCGGCACCTGGGAATGTAGAGGAATTAGACGGCGCGTCCTGGAGATCTTGGGTGGCAGACTTTTTGAAAACTGAGTGTGTGCGACGCGGACAAAAAATCACTTCTTACTATTTGAGTTATTATGCAGAATCACACACACACACACACACACACACACACACCTCGTCTTTCAGCCGCTCTCTTCTAAACTAACATTGACTTTGCTCGTGAACGACAGATTCTTCTCTTCCCCCCTGTCTCATTGTCTGTTTTCTTTATTCCTCATCACGCCTCGCGCACACACTTTAAATGCCAGGTAAGACGGTTGCTATGGTTACCGGACCAGGGTGGACACCTGGGGGACATTTCGACTTGACGGAGAGGATGTCCCCTGTGTGGAGGGCTCCGTTTACAGGAGCTCCTCTCCAGCTCTGCTGAGGACTTTTTTATTTCTCTTCCTTCACACTCTGAATACAGACTCAGTAGGAACGCTGCGGTCTGCCGGCTGATCCCCACACAAAACGCTACAGATCGTTTTGTAGCGCAGCTCTTCACAAAGCAGAGCTGCGAGACGCTCGCAAACAAGACGTGGAGTGACACTCCGGGCGTCTTGTTGCCGAGGAAACGGACCGACACGGCATTTTTCTTGCCACGTCTATCTAACGACAAAGCTGTAACAAAAAACATAAGAGAGCATGTGTGGTGTGTGTGTGTGTGTACATGCATGTGTAAAACCAGACTGGAGATTAGTCAGCGGTCTGAGTCCGTGACATCATCGGGAATGTTTACGCGTGTAATTATAGAGGAGTGAGGAATACATCTGTTGCACACACACACACACACACACACACACACACACAGAGGAGAAATGGATGGTGGCTTGCAGTAATACAGTAATTGCACATGAGGAGAGCTGAGAGGCGCTCGGTAATGGAGACACGGTTCCCCTCTAATCGTGATGATGATATTTAGATTTCAAGCTGCCTCGACAGGAACTGTGCACCTGTGCTGCTCTGACTCACGCGTTAAAATAAACACGGCGCTTCGTGTCATCAGGTCAAAGTCGATGTCACAGCTGTAGGAAGCATTTGTCTGTTAACACTGTAGCCGGCTGAGCCCATAAAATCCTGATTCTTCTCCTCCTTAGTTCGGTGCGACGTGCACATGAGTTCCCTGAATCATGAGAAGAAAAGGCACACACACGTTTGTGTGTGTGTGTGGCAAGTACACATTTGTGTGGCCCTCTACTAGCAGTGATTTTTAACAAGTGGAATATGACTCTGAGTTGGATTCCACATCTAAACTAGCAATTTATGGAACTGCAAGGGTTCCCCTGATGTTTTGGAAAGGTTTTTCTAAAACCTCGCTCACACGACAGCAAACAGGCCCCTGTGGAACCCTTTTGAGGCCGACATCAAAAATAATTTGCACGCACATGTCGGCAACGTAAGTGACGTTTCGCTCCAGCCACCCAGACGAAGTAAGTGAGCTTTGAACATTAAATTAAAACTATTAACAGCATCAAAATAACCTAACCCTAAATGTCTGGTTGTTCCATGTTCTGTTGTCAGAATCGATATTCCAACAGTGTAAATTCTACAGAATCCTGACAGGTGTTTTAGTTTAATGAGTGGCGGAGTTAGTGACGTTCAGCCAAATGCGTCCATGGTTGCTCGTGGTAACGACTGCCGTACATTATAAACACAGATGAGTGTATATTGGAGGTTTTTTACGAGGACACCTACATGTTCTGTTGTTGCCGTCGCTACGAGCGATCACAAAGGATCCTGCTGGGAGTCAGAAATGAACACGGTCACTCGTTAGACTGAAACACCGGCGAGCCAAGGCTGCGAGCTGTCAAACGTGTTGACTACCACTGGACTGTTTGTAGTGGCCATTTTAAAATGTCCCACGGGTGTAACTATGCACACTAGGTTTCAATTATTAGTTATGTTTAAATCAGACCCGTACATATCGGTTGCTTGCCAATGTCTTGGACACAGTCCCTTGTAGCACACGGATCTGGACAGTCAATTAGTTCAGGTTGCGTTCTCAATCGTTAATGTCGTAGTTTGATTAGCTATCGCACTACGCTGTACTTCCGTTGCCAAACTGCGTGGCACACTTACAAACTGTAAAAGGTTCAAGTGGTGTGAAATGATTGTTGTGCTAATACTATTTAGTCTAGCCAACAAGTAACCGTAACATTTTTATTTCCAACTTGATGTCTCAACGCCGATCGACACTTGAGCTGCTATGGTTAGTCAATAAAGAGATGAGTCCATGGACAGGAAATGAATCAGCAAAGCCCGATGAAACGATGTAGCCCAAAAGAAGAAAACAATTGGTGGATCAATTTCTCATGAAGAGAATGGCCAGTTGCAGCGCTGATCAACATATTAGCTTAACAGATACAGCAGAAAAAGTAACATCCCCCCTAACTACTTGTGTAAATACTGAATTTGCGCCCTCTGCTGGTCAATTTGCAGTCCAAACACTTCCCTTTTTTCCTGAAGTTCTTCGGCTTGGTTTCAGTGTAGAGACACAGAACAAATGACGATACATTTTCGAAAGATTCGATCTTCCTCGTCTGATATTTTTAGCACAGAGGAACTCGAGGTAATCGAATATTTCTACCGTCACATCTCGGATCTCTCCCTCCCCTCTATTGATTCCTCCCCCGTCCACGCTGCTTACATTTCACTTTCTTCCTGACATCTTTCTCTCGCCTTAAAGCCTTCTTTTCTCCCTTTCTCCCTTTCCCTGTCTTCTATCCCCCTTTACTCCCCCCCCATCTCTCCCACATCTCCTCCCCACTCACTCACCCCCCCCCCCCCCCTTTGCCCTGCTCCCTGTGTAATGAGTCTAATCCATCAGCTAGACAGTATTAATCGTATTCCGATAGCGGTGTGTTCGCTCGCTGCTTGCTGCTGTCTCCGTCTCTACGAGTCAATAACCCCCCCGCTCCAACACCTACACTCTGCCTATGACGGAGAAGCCGTGTGTGTGTGAGTGTGTGTGTGTGTGTGTGTGTGTGTGTGTGTGTGTGTGTATCTGTGTGTTTAAACCAGCTCAGCACTATGACCAAATTTATTGCAGCCTTTGCCTGGAAGAGTGTCCAAAACACACACACACACACACACACACACACACACACAGCTAAAATGACCGCCACTGGCTGCGTTGCCAAACCACCGCTCCTCTACCACAATATCTTGGGTCAGTGACATCACATCCTTTTCCTGTTTGCCTCTTACGTTGCCATACAATAATAAATAGAAGAGATTAATAGAAAGTGACAGCACATGGACTGGTCTGGTCTGAGTCTGCGTGTATGTGTGTGTGTGTGTGTGTGTGTGTGTGTGTGTGTCTCTCTTTTTTCACCCACGTCTTTGACCTGAACTGCCACAAACTCCGTGACCCAATAAGCTGAGGCCTCCTCCTCCTCCTCCTCCCTCCTCGTCTGCCTCTTTTCCATTTAAAAGCCCCAACATCTTACAAAAAAAAAAACACTCTCACTACAGGATAACGTATCAATCTGGCGCCCAACGATTCTTTTGTCGTTTTCAGACTCGGCTTCTCCGTCTATTTTTTGCCCCACCCCTCCTCGCGGATCGCTCCGTCCATCAATCAATCGCTGCGTCGATCGCTGGATCATTACAGTGCTCTTTTCATCCATCAATCATTCCTCCCTTGCCGCTCATCAGTCATCCGGCACGGGGCGAGGCTACCGGGGTTAAAAAGTAAAACATTAGAGGTTTGGGGGGGGGGGGGGGGGGGGGGGGGTATTGTATTAGTCTGATTCGTTTCGCCGGTTCAGAAGCGGGTAAACAAATAAAATAAACAGATCATAAACAATTTAACAGCGAGGAAATAAAGAGGTCGGTTTTGTTCACCCTCTAAATATGTTTTCAGCGTGACTGACAGCCGAGCCTCGGAGGAGGCGGTTTGCGGTCGGGGAGAGAGTGTTTGTACATCAGGGATGAATGTTTATGTCGTGTATGAGTGGAAAGAGACATTAAATGTGTGCGTGTGTGTGTGTGTGTGTGGAGGCAGAGGACTGCAGCGGCGATGACTTACTCACCCTGGTGTCATTATTCACAGTTTACAAACCATGACAAGACAGACAATCACGCACACACTTTCCCTTTCTCTCTCTGGCACACACACACACACACACACACACACACACACACACACACACACACACACACACACACACACACACACATATCTCTTAATTCAGCACTGTGTGCGGTTTTGTCTTTCCTCCCCTGTGTTTACCCAGCAGCTTGGAGTGACATGCTGGCGAGGCTTCCTCATGCATGCACACACACATGCACACACACATGCACACACACACGCACACACACAGACAGATGGAGTGACTAATAGACAGACAGACAGACAGACACCAATTTAAAGGGAAACGTCACCTGGCAACGCGCTACATTTCTGTACGGCACACGAATGGTTAGTTTTAGGCAACAAAAGCACTTTGGTTGAATTTAAGGTGGTTTTGAATTCAACATTAATAAAATATTTCCAACGTTTTCTGTATGAAACCAAATCCTCCCCTAAACCTAACCAAGTGCTTTCAGTGCCCGAACACAGCATGAACAGCTTGTTATCCGGCTTTAGTTGACAGAAAACTATTTAAATATGTTGTCAAAGAACATTTTACTGACATGGTCAATATCAGCACTTTGTGACTCGTCAATACAATAATTATTTTATTGACTTTAAACGGCAGTTCCTGTTGTTGTCACTACTGGTGATATTTTCATGAGAGATTAATTTGCCGATCTTGATTCATGAATTACTTGTCCCCAGTGAGCACTAGCCCGGATTTCAACGTTGATTTCTGGTTGAAAACGGGTTGAAATGGGGTCTGAACGTTTAAGACCTATTTTCAACATCTTTTCAACCGGCTAAAATGCGGTTACAATATCAACGTGTCACAAAACACCAATTTGTTTTAAAATATTGATCGTTTGTTCAGTTGTAGGTTGAAAGAGACACAATATTGGTTACTTTGAACTTATTTCTCCAAAATCATATTACGCTGGTCGGTGATATATGGTCTACACGAAGACGTGATTTCAACGCTTTTAATGTTTCATATAAAACGTAATCAATATGGAACTAAAGACTGTGTGCTGTCAACAAGAAGCTCCAGGACATCGTAATGAGAGCAGAGCACATTCTGTCTGTATGTTTATGTAAAATACGTGTGTGTGTGTTTACTGCTAGCTAGTAGCGTTAGCATGTTAGCTAGTAGCGTTAGCAACATGTGTTAGTTCATGTTGTAGACTCTTTATGGACTGTTGCTGTAGCCCGACGTTATAAAAGAGTTTTAGGACATTTTACATGTAAAATACACGACGGACAGCGAGTGGGGCTGTACACAGTTTAAATGAGGACGTGAGTAAAACAAAGTAATGTCTAATAAGAACACGGTCAAAACATTGTTGTTGGGCTTATAGCAATATACAGACAATATAAAGAATATACTGTGTAATATCCAGGTCAGCATCGGTCCGTTGAAAAGACGTTTAAAAGATGACTATGGTCTCCGGTGAAAATATGTTCAAAACTGGTTTAAAAGTCAATATGTTTTACTAATATTGTTTTATTTACAGATGTCCACGTTGAAATTATGGCAGACCATCTGAAACCGGCTCCTGTGTGCCTTTGACAACGACTTTTAAATCAGGAAAAGGAGATTATGGTTGTATATAAAGAACATTGTTTATATTTATATTGTGCTTAATAAATACAAATGAACTGTTGCCTGTGTCACTTGGTCTTTTGTCCTGTAAGTGTAAACTGTTGATGTGTTACTATGACTAAGTATTTAGTTGCTACATATTGATCTGAGAGCATTTCAATGTTGAAAACACGTTTAAAATACGGTGACGTTGAAAACACGTTTTCAAAGTTTTTTCACCGACTATTTGAAGACGTTAATTAAACGTTGATTAAACGTTCACGTTTAGACCAGATTTCAACAGGATTTGCAATACTGGCTTTCAACTGATAAATGTGGATGTGGTTTCTTAGTAAGCCTCTAAAATTATGATATGATATACTATGTAGAGGATACTATGCACAATGTAGAGGACGAAAAATTGTAGTATTGCAAATCCCATTGAAATCTGGTCTAACCGTGAACGTTCAATCAACGTCTATGAATAGTCGGCGAAAAAACTTTCACTTTTGAACCAATTCTGGACGTCTTTTCAATGGTGGGCGTAGACTCTTTTAAACGTCTTTTCAACAGAAAAATGCTCGCTGGATAGGGTCAATAAAATGCCGGAGAACAGACACTTGTCTAAAATGATATGGTTTACTATCAGGGAAGACAAAGAAAACAGGCAAATGAGTATCCCAGTTTAGTTTAACAATGACTTTAACCATTAATCAATTATAAATGATGGCCGGATCATTTTTTTCCTCCCACCAGGATCACGTTCATTCCTCGCGGCTACAAACACACACCAGCTCGTTTTTTTCTGCTTTGTTTTTCACCCGGCTCTGTCATTCTTGATCTTCTGGTCTTGCCGAGGGAGTGTAACAAAGAGAGTTGTCATCGACTTTTCTCGCACTTGGTCTGCTCAAAAGGCCGTCGTTTCCCCCTCTGTCACATGTACAATCCCAGAGCTTCCCTCCAGTTTCTTACTCTATTGAAAACGAAACTAAAAACAGACGGACAGAGACGTATTCATAGGCAGAATGAGAAAGAGCGAGGTGGTTATCGCTGGTTCAATAAGTGCAGAGACGGATCACATTTCTCCCTCCAGCCGCTGTGTGTGTGTGTGTGTTAGATACAGAAAGTGTTTCCTCCCCCGAGGCCTCTCACTTGAACTCGGTGTGAGAATGAACCTCTTGTCAATCGTCTACTCGGGGCTGTTTGGGGAAATTAGGGATTCGTCAGTCAGCCGCTCGGGAGGCCGACGAGGCTGCGACAGTTTACAGTATCCGACCCAGCACCTGCGCGACGCTTTTGGACCACAGAGAGCGGGGCGGGGGGTGGGAGGAGGGGAGGACAAAAGATGGAAGAACAACATTTGTGGCCGTCAGAAAGAAATCCAAGCACCATTCAGATTTTAAAAAAAGAACAAATTGGCATAGTTTGTGCTTTTCTTTTATCGCTACTCCACCTCCTCCTTCTCTCTCTCTCTCTCTCTTCTGCTCCAAATCTATTCAAGATGTCTCCAGACCCCCCCCCCCCTCTGTTTGCCAGCCTCCTGGCAATCCCGGGCTAGCTGAAATATTCCTCTTCAAATAGTGTTTCTCTTCGTCAATGTTGTCTTTCTTTCTTTTCACCACCGCCGAGGCTCGGGGTCACACACACTTGTCACTCCGGACCAGCTGTCCTGCACCATCTGTCCACTGTCCGCTCTGCACACACACACACACACACACACACACACACACACACACACATGCAAACACACACACACACACTGAAACACTGGCGCTAAAAAATGTGCCGGTTACTGGCAAAGACCCGGGAACAATTTATGTTTATCGGGCTGTGTCGAAATAAATACAATATCTGACAACGATAGCAGAGAGAGACAAAGAGCGGGCGGGACGAGGGACGCAAGAGCAAACACTTTCGAACAAAAGCCGAGGTCCGTTTCCACATGGCCGACGGTGAACATGAGAAGTCATGCATAATGTGGACTACTTGTGCGCCGACTTGGCCGGTTGTCGGTTTTTTTTTGGTGTGTGTTTGCGCCGCATTTTGCCCAAACACCATATGTGTTGAAGTGAGCAAAATGGCTGTGTGTGTGTGTGTGTGTGTGTGTGTGTGTGTGCTGCATTCCTATGAGCAGCGGGTTGGAAAGACGGGCCCATGAAAGCAAACAGTGTTGGCCATTAAGTCTCCTGGACAGCAGCCAGACAACGCGCACACACACACATACGCACGAATATAAGTCATCAATAAAAAAACAACACCATTACTGGTGACTGGATTCAAAGAGGTTGATTCTCAGTAACTGTGTGTTCAACAACAAAACTTACTTTCACAAAGCTCATTTGTGACTTGGAAGTGGTTGATATCAAGTGATGGAAGCATCAAATGTAGGTATATTTACTAAATTAATTATTTATTTACATTAGTTATATAAGTGATTAAGAACAATTTCGTGCAACTTTTCTGGACTATTTATAGTTTCTGGTACTTTCTACTTCAACTAAATATATCTGTAGTTCTTTACAAATCTGTAGTTCTTTACAAATTCACATTTTACATTTCATAATTTAATGTATGGTCCATCTCTATGGATGACATCACCCGACGATGTAAAACGTACCGGTAAAATGTTTCTTACAGTGTGTGCGTCAGTAATAACAATAATCTAGTTGCATGTAATATATAAAATAAATGACAGCAGCCAAAAGGATACTTTTGATACATTCTGCCTGTGTACGTTTACTTTGGAAAAAATGTAAATGCAGGACTCTTACTGCTGTCGCACTTTTGAACAAAGCTCTCGTCAAACTGCCAATACAAGTAAATATTTCTAAATCTGTCACCGCTGCTTGTATTCCAAACCCTCTGCTGAACTTCATGAAAACCTGTAAATCAACACAGAACATTTTGTCGAATTTATTTTATATCTTTTTTTTGTGATATTAATTGTAATTCAACTTTTTTTTTATCACATCCAAAAGCCAGATGTAAATCCAACTCTTTCTCCTGTGAAACTTCTCTCCTGTGAAACCAGAGAAGCCCATCTCTACGGCGTTCCACCTCACGCATCCTGGCCAGCCGGGGCTGATTCAGTCGTGTCACAAGCTCAGACATCTCAGCTCGCCGTCTGCGGCTGAGTTCGGACGCTGAGCGATGCCACCGTTCCATTTGCTAACCACGAACTGTTCGGTCCGAAATCTGAGCCACCGCTCTACGATGTCCACGATGAGGTTTGTGTCCCAAATATAGAGAATATGTGCCGGTCGGAGCTCGTTGAGTGACTTGAGACGGGCTGCATTCCTGTGGAGGGGACGTGCTGTGGGGCAGGGGTTCTCAACCTAAGCCCAATTCTGATTGCTGAACAATTGCTGAGGACTACATTCCCAAATAACGGAGAACAAAAACAGAACATGACAAACAAACTAAATGAATATAAAATACATATTCTGCTTACCCTCCCCCATCACTGCCTGCCATCATGAATCCATATTTAATGTGTTCAGGGTCATATCTCTTTACTGGTGCAGTGTTGTTTTCCACATCACTTTAAAAAAACATACATCCATTTTGTGTCACTGCAGCCGCTGGAACTTTAGCTAACAATGGCAAAACAAAACACGTAACTGGACACTTTGTGTTTAATTTGTATTGAGGTGAATTCGTGAAAATGTTTGAATGTAAAAATAACTAGCTTTGTAAATCACCCAAAGTAATATCATTTTAATCTTACCATGTAACGACCTTACCTCCACGGCCCACTAGGTGGCGCTCTGAGGCCCAGTGGTTGAGAACAGCTGCAGAAGGGGGCGCTATGTGAGCGACAACACATCAGACTGCTTTAGCTAAATTAGATTAGCAGTCTGTGTGTATGTGTGTGTAGGTGTGTGTGGGGGGGTGCACCAGGAGTGTCATATTAGTTGGTAATGCATTGAACAGCTGTGACACACATACGCAGCCCAGTATGTCACACACACACACACACACACACACACACACACACACACACACAAATACCAGCACTCTTACATACACATAAACTGATTAACATTACCAGAATACCAAACTCTAGCCATGACCTCCAAGAGATTGACTGACAATGTGACTGTTTTTAAAAGCATACGTGTGTGTGTTTGTGCGTGTGTGCATTAGCGACACAGTATTCAATGTGTGTGTGTAATGGAAGAAGTGGAGTGATGTAATGAGGCTGTAATAAGGCTGAAGCTTAATCCTGGTGAAGACAGACATGGACCTCTCACCCCTGCCTACACACATGCACACACACACACTGTTCTCTTTTCCACATGCTCGTCAATGTCTTCCCTTCTTCTTTCCATCCCACTATTCCTCTTTCCTTCCTCCTTTCCTACCTTCCCTACCTGCCTCTTTTTGTCTTTCTTTTACCCGTAATCTTTCCTTCCTTGCCACAAACCCCACTCTTTTTCTGAACTTCTCCTTCTTTCCTTTCCTTGCCACCTTCCTGTTCCCTTCCTTCTTTCCTTCCTGCCCTTCTTCTCCACTGCCTCTCTTCATTCCCTCGTCGCCCTCACATTCTCCATTTTCCTATATCTCTCAACCTTCCTCCTTATCGCCTCACAAGCTTTCTTGCTTCCTATTTCCTTCTTTCCCACCGTCCATCTTTCCCACCTCCTCTCCTCACATTCTCCACTCCCTCTTTCTCCCTCTCTCATCC
This sequence comes from Leptoclinus maculatus, assembly GCA_032191485.1. NCBI lineage: Eukaryota > Metazoa > Chordata > Actinopteri > Perciformes > Stichaeidae > Leptoclinus > Leptoclinus maculatus. The sequence continues at coordinate 1,285,260 of JAVDOI010000042.1, read as the reverse complement.
CACTGGCCTTTTACCTGCTTTTCTTTTGTCTACATTTACACCCTCCTCATTTCATCCCCTTCCATCTCACTTAGCCTCTTTCACTCCTCCCTTACACCGCTTCCTTTCCTTCCTTCCAGTCCTCTCTCCTGCCCCTTCTTTTCCCCAATCGATTCTCACCCTTTGCTCCCTTCTTCTCCCTGTCTCTCAGTAAATACTGAAGAGGGCGTGCATGCTTCTTTTAAGTCCTCCATATACAGCAGGGCAAAAAAACATCACCAAACACACACACACACACACACACACACACACACACACACACACACACACACACACACACACACACACACATATAAAGACAGGCCAAAATTGTCGTGATTTCTTGTCTGGTCCTGTTTTTAGAGGCAGCGGTTATTTTATTTTTTGAGTTTCCCTGAAGGAACGGGTTCTCTTCTACACTTTTAATGAGTGATTTTAATCTGAGGCCAGAGACAAACACAGAAGTTTCTCCACACTACACGCATGTTGAATTCTGCACATTAATGTCCAGTTCCCATTGATCTAACTATCTAATCCATTTGAGGCTTGTGTCTCTCCCAAATGAACTAATGAATAACATTTTTTAATTATCCCAAGTTTCTTCTTTGATGTATTTTTCTGTTGTTCCTGACCATGATGTTCAAAGTGGAGAAATACCCCAAAATCAATCACATATTTTGACAGGCCATGTCCGTTTATGTAGCCGGTTTCTTCGCGACCCTTTAACACCAATCATATTGTGTACTCAACTTCCCACGAGAAAAAAACAAAACCTCATGGGTTTTGTTTGAAAGTGACATTTTTTTCCAGGGAAAGAAAAAAGTCCACCGTCTGTCTGTCAGTGATGCGTTAAATGTCTCCGGCAGCAGCAACTGCGGTTCGCCTGTGATAAACAGAGGAACCGCCGTGGCAGACAATAGACAGAAGTGTGTGACCTGCAGGGTTCACATCTCAGTGAAACAACATCCACCGGCTGGACTTGGTGGAATATCATTTACAGAGTGGCTTTGACCGTTTCCAACTATCTGACTGCATAGAAAAACCACGCAGTCGTGAAATCCTGTGGCAGCAACTGCATCGACTGCATGGGAGTGCGCACACACACACGCACACACACACACACACACGCACACACACACACACGCACACACACTGGCTGATTGACTGCTTGATTGACAGGCGATCTGCAGGGCGTGCCACGCAGAAATGACGGCTTGTCAGCTATAAAAAACTCACAATTTCACACCACTTGAACGCAGCACAGACCACTTTCAAGGAAAATGGGTCTGGTCGCAGCGGGTCTGGAGAGGCTGGCGTTGTGACATTGTTTCTTTTTTACCACAAGGGGTGGGGGGGGGTCTTGGGAGGCCCCGGTGGAGGCCATGGTGAGGCTGCTGGAGCGGGGCCGTCTGACTTAGAAAGAGAGCACTCTAAATACTGACAGGCGGCACTTGAGACAGGCCCGGGAGTGCAGGGGTCCTACTGGGCCCTTGTCACCGAACGCACAGGTTAACGAGACGCCGCGGCCCGCCTCTAACCTCCTGTCTTTTCGCGGCCCGCATTTTTTTTTTTACCCTCTCTCTCGTCGAGCCTCGCTCTCAAGCGCAGACACGCTTTCCCCGTCACCTTTTATCTAGTTTTCTCCCTCCGTGCAATTTCTCTTCTCACCGATAAGCGAGAAAACAATTCACTTGTGAGGGGACAGAAGGGAGTGATTTCTCTCCTCAGGTATAGCCTAATGACTTTATTCGCCCCTGCACGTTCCTTTTTTATTTTATTGGATTACGCCGCTCCTTTTTATTCCGCTCATCTCCCATTTATATCTCTCTCTCTCTTCGTCTTCTGTCTTTTTTTTCTTGTAGGTTTCTCCCTCTCAAGTGTACGCCGTCATTCATAACTCTATCATTTCAAAAGGCTTTCAATTCGAGCCCCTTACAGGGGAGACGAGAAAAGAGGCTGCCCCGGGGGCACACACACACACACACACACACACACACACACACACACACACACACGCAAAAAAAAAACACGCACGAGTAAACAAACACACACACTTTTTTTTTTACAAGATAAAAACACACTCCCTGTTTTTCTCAGGTATATGTGGTTTCTAAGAGACACCAGTAATTACACACACAGCAAGGGAGGGAAATCCCTGATTGCTGAGTTTATTATTCTGTGTTGACTCCATAGAAATAAGACGTTTTTCTTTTCTTTTTTTCCTCCCCCCCTTTATACCCTCTCCTGTCCTCTTTCTTCTTCACTCTCTCTTTCTTATCTTTCTTGTCCGTCTGAGTCGGTCCGTCAGTCACGCCTGGCTGCCGCTCTCTCATCGGTCCCTGTTGCTCTTTCTCTAAAAAGCTCTTAGCTGCCCTCAGGGCTCAACTTATAATATTACAGTACACCTCTCTCTCTCTCTCTCTCTCTCTCTCTCTATCACACAAACACTAATACACTAATGGAGGAGAGACGGACAATGGCGGAACTAAGTGAGCAAAGAGCCACTGGACACACTGGGAAAAAAGGAGCATCTTTAAGAGCCTTTTGGGTCTCTCTCTCTCTCTTCCTGTCACACACATAAATAGCATGAATAGTGTTGGGATTAGCGTCTTAGACCTCTGGGTCAGATCAATAATCTCTTCGATGCACGTGTGTGCACATGGAAATGTGTTAACATAGCCTTGAATTGATGAGCGTTTTGACGGAGCGATTAGGGGGGAAATGATTTGGAGCTTTACAACGAGCCGAACGCTCAGCCACACTCTCCCTATTGCTGGTTTTACTTTCTTTTTTTTCTTTCTGATTTAATATTAATGGCTTCCCGGGGAGATTTGGTATCTGCTCGGCTGGCTGAGGGAATCCCAATAAAGCGGAAAGTGTCACACTGACTGAATATTAACACGCAAACACATACACAGTGACAACAGAAAGATGTACACATCTCCATTTAAAACCAGCCTCAATCAACCCCAAAGAAGTAACCGCTTTCCCCGCACTGCAGCAATACTGTGTATGCATGACAGACTGTGTGTGTGTGTGTGTGTGTGTGAGCCGCATCACTGTATCATACCTTAACCATGGGGAATACCCACTGCACGTTTCAATTACGTACATGCGCCTGTGTGTGTGTGTGTGTGTGTGTGTTTGTATGTGCATGCGTAAGCGTGGCGGGGGCGTTCGCAACTGCTCTATTGATGAGAGAATGAAGTCATTTTTCAATGCGGGGTTAAGCGCTGCATTATTGCCGCCTCATTTGGCTCCTGTGGGCCACCATAGCCCTCCCGTCTGGTTTCCATGGCACGGAGGGAGAACAGAGAGGGGAATGTCCCTGCTTACCAGACTGCAAGTTCATCCATCAGCTCACACACACACACACACACACACACACACACACACACACACACACACACATAGGGGCAGTAGGCAATAAGGGCTTATCCCACTCACAGTCAACTTTCCCACAAAGTTGCAACAAATCAAGAGCAGCGGCGGTAAGTCTCCTGAAGCCAGCCAATATCACGTTATGCGCTGGTGGTGCTCGGGTATACGGAGCTGCACAGAGTGGTGCTCTGCTGTACAACACTTCCAACCACTTCACCTAAAAGGAGAGAGCTTCTGCTACTGCTACGGTTCACACAGTCCACGGGGGCTCCGGTATAAAGAGGGAAAAACGTAAAGAGGGAAACGCTTTAAAGTCTCAAGGCAGGGAACTCAGCAATATATATATATATATATATATATATATATATATATATATATATGTGTGTGTGTGTGTTTTGAGTACATTGTGCAACATAAGCGTGCACCAGCTCAAACACTGCAGGGATTGTCTGCAGTAATGGGATGGGATGCACCTTTGTGTGTACGTCGGCTGTTGGAGAAAAGGGGCTGAACGTGAGCCAGCCACGTCCGGCAGCGCTGCCGGGCGCACACACAAAGTACTTTCCTCCCTCCGCCGGTGATCGCGCAGAGCCGACGGAGAGCGAGCTCCGCCGCAAAGACCCAGCGAGATGGATGAACGGAACTCTGCCAGTTTTCTTTTCGACTTCAGTGAACCCCCCCCCCCCCTTTCTTTGAATCTCCTTGAGGTCGTTACTCTCTCACTCTCTATCTCTCTCTCTCTCTCTCTCTCCCTCTCCGTTTACTGTAAACATCTCCATGCATCACTGTCATATTGCCGCATTCATTTCCCGCAGAGGGGGCCAGCGTCCCCGCGGTGCTCCATTCACCCTCGTCCTCGCAGGCATCACGTATGTGCGGAGGCCGACCACCTCTGCGACCTACTCATTGTGCTACGAGCTCATGTGACGTTTTTATATTTTTAGAATCCATCTATCATTGCAGACACAAAAGAATATGAGAAATGCAACGCCGCACGCACACTCCAGCTGTTAAACACAGTATATCACAGTGCGCTGTGTTTAATCACTGGAGGCCAATTAAATATGTCATTCTTCATGTTGGATGACATATTTGAGGAGAAGGGATATATCTCATGGTATTCATTTATGAAATGATATTCTAAAAGCCCCCAAACTACCATACATCTCTGCTTAATTATAGATTACTTAACCTCAGATGTTCCATCTTGGCAATTTATCCTTTTAAGTGAGTTCAAATCAAGTCAATGTCATTCACATGGTCCCAAAACACAGATTTGTCTCGGAGCAATACGCTAAAATAAAAATAAGAGTTGGGAAATTTACTTTTTATTAAGTACGTTTATTATTTAGCATCTTAAGGGAAAATCCGCCTCCTTTTATGAGTGTGTCAAATCAGTGTTGATGGCAAATGTAGTCATCTGAAGCAATAAATTCCTCAGTGTGTGCTGTGTTGACCGAGAAAGCTGAGTCCTCCTGCTTGCGGAGCCGTGACGGGGGGGCCTACATGTACCAGGATGCATTGCTGGCTAGCATCTGAAGCCCAGGGTCCACGCCGGCCATATCCTCTTGCACGGCTAATGCTGCCGCAGCCTCTGCCTAATTCTTTGCTGTTGGACAACGAAACTAGTTTGCAATACGAGCGAAGAGAACAAGGAAGTTGTGTTTTTGCCTTCAACTACGTCCTGGAGTGGTGCCATGGTGGCCTTAGGGGGTTAAGGCTTCGACCACGTACCGGCTGGTGACCTTTGTTGCCTTCTACCCCCCCCCCCCCCCCCCCCCCCACACTCCTTCTCTACACTGTCAGCTGTCGAGTAAAGGTGTCCGGTCCATTCTTGTGAACATCTGGAAGTTCAAATTTGGCACAAACGTCCACCTGGAGTAAAGGATGAACTGATCCGATCAAAAGTCAAAGGTCAAGGTCACTGTGACCTAGCGTCCCTCCCGTTCTCTGTGTGAGTGAAATAACTCGGCAACGCCTTGAGCGAATTTCCTCAAATTTGGCGCAAACATCAACTGGAGTTTTGGAGATATGGCTGTAAACTTGACAGGTCGCTGGAGGCAAACGACTCTAAGATGCTAATTCTAGTTTTCTATTATTTTATCATAAATATTTCTAGCTGTTGTTGTTTTTCTACACATCTGGTTGAATTTACCAAGTTCTCAAGCCTCTTTGGAAAAAGACGCCTCGATCTCAATGCGACTAGCTGATTGAGAGAAGAAGAAGACTGATACTGTTACTAACAGGCCCACAGGCGGAGGGGCCCTGTGGAGCAGAGGTGATCCGCGTGGATCCGTCTCTACTTCCCCCGGTGTCTATAAAAAGCCCGGTGTCACATAGTGAGATCTCCCGTCTCCTCTCCCAGACTCTCTGACGAGGTGTCGAGCCTTCTCGGCTCCCCCTGACACACATACCGAACATCCTCCTTGCTGTTTGTGTGTGTGTCTGTCGGAGCGTCTTCTCACCTTCCTATTTGCGGTTTCTGTGTTTGTCCACCGGCGTTCGCGCTTAGTGGGAGACGCTCTCTCGTCACACTGAGAGGCATTTGGTCCGAGGCTATTGCACTGACAATCAAAATGCCTTCTGTAATGCTATCATTGCTATAATGCCCCCCCCCCCCCCCCCCCCCCCCCCCCCCCTCCCGGCAACTGCATCGCAGCCATTCAAAGGACGCATAACTTTATTAACTCACACGCAGCGTGACGCGTCTCTAAAAAGCAGCAGGCCGTGCGGGCCGCCTGCCATCACGATAACGTAACTTTTGTAGCCGCAATCTATTGACACAGACTCAGACGGCAAGCTCAACAAGTTCACTGGCTCATGGCGGGCCTTCAAAACAACACAGCTTTATTACCAGCGCCACTGCCAGACATGGACGCAGCATTCTGTCTCAGCATAGGCAGAGAGGTGGATTGGAAAACCCATTCACACAGAGTCTCTGTAACTAACAAACTGTGCACACGAGAAAGACATAAATAGACTATTAGCAGTCCGCACAGAAAAAAGAAGAGCTAAATGTTAAAAGACATCCCCAACAAAAGCTCAATGTGTTTGTTTTTGACAGATTGTCACAGATTTAAGAGGAGCATATATTCGTTTTGAACTATTTTTGATTCTCTTTTTTTGCTGCAGAAAAAAGGCAGGAAATACCACACAGCAGACTCCCTTACAAAAATATAGATTACAGATTACAAGTGCTGTAAATAATACTTTTGAACCTCGATTTTTGCATCACTGATATATATATATATTTTTACATCCAAACAAGCCCGAAAAATCTAAGAGCATATACTTTTTGTTGCATCTCATTTGTTGTTTTATGCTAGTCTAGAGAAAAAAATCACATAGGTGCATTGAGCATGTCTGCACACACACACACACACACACACACACACACACACACACACACACACACACACACACACACACACACACAGTGGGATTCCTTGACTCAGTACCATGTGGCATTTGCTTATTGAAAGCTTTCCTCCGGAACACATTCATAATTTATGGAAAGACTGGATCTGTCTCCACAACGACCCCCCCCCCCCTCTCCACCACTGCCCCCCACCCTCATCCCCCACCCCATCGCTGTCACCCCCCTCCCCCTTCTTGCAGTAAACACTTCACTTACTGTGACACAAACAAACTGCTTCTTTTAAAAAAAAGTTCTAATGCATTTGATTGAATTCAATCAACTTAGAGAAACTAAAATAAACTAGACACCACTCCTGTTTTCTCTCTCTCTCTCTCTCTCTCTCTCTCTCTCTCTCTCTCTCTCTGGGGATTCCGGAGTAAGTGATGTTGTTAATTGACCAATCAGGTTGCACTAACAAGGCTGTCAGACCGCGTTAGGATCATCGACCAATCGCAGGGGCCCGCTGAGTCGTCTCCCTGGGCGACTGTTAGCCGATGACCTGCAACAATCAGACTGGGAGCGATGGCGATCAACCACCAGAAGCTGATACGCAAAAAAACACACACACACACACACGGGAAAAGATGCACAAACATGAAATCTGAAAGTTACCTAGGGCAGCAATACATTTACAAAGAGAGTGTATGTGTGTGTGTCGGTGTGTGTGTGTGTGTGCACCATTACTCAAAAAACCATGTTGCTCAGGAACAAAGACTTTGCCGCCCATTAACGGCCAAAAGCTTGAGGCCAAGTGCACGGACACACACACACACGCACACACACACACACACACACACACACACACACACACACACACACACACACACACACACACACACACACACAGCTTTGTTCATTTCGATGTCTTTTTAAGAGCATCTCTGCCTCGAGCGTGTAATGTCAGAGCGGCCTTTTCATGTAGCCTTCTTTCTTTCTGTCACGCATTTGTCCAGCTAGCTGCCTCTCATCTTCTTTCACCATCGAGTCACTGCCTCTTTTTTCTTCTTTTATACCCCTCCTGTTATCTTCACCTCTTCGCCTCATCCCTCGCTCCTCTCCCAGCGTCCAACCTTTCCTCCAATTTGGGACATTTCCTGAACTTCTCTCCATCTTTCTAACTCCTCTCTTCCCTTCCGTCCGTCCCCTGTTTTCCTCCTTTTGCCCAGAGGGAGAAGGAGTCGCAGAGATGCATCTATTAAGAGACAGCGGGTTTCCTCTTCGTGCCCCAGTCATGGTCAGTGGACCCTATGTTATTAACACACACACACACACACACACACACACACACACACGGGCACAGATTCAGCTTCTGTCCCACGACCACAGTGGTAATCAAGCAGGCAGCTTGTTAGTATGTTAATTTTCCCTGTGCAGGCGAGTGATCATCTGAGCGCAAACTAACACACACACACACACCGCGGCCATCTGCTCCACTAAGGTGTGTGTGTGTGTCCGCATTATCGCTCGCTTTTTAAATGTCACCTTTGTCTTGGGAGAGGAAACGTTCTTCTCCTTGTGAGAACGATACTTCCCCTGAATCACATTTACGTAGCGCAGTATATGTACACACACACACACACACACACACAAATACCAGCAGTAGGAAAACCAGAGCCCTGGGATCAGCGGAAAAAAAACTGAGAGCATGACCAGAGCTGACATTCCATGGTGGAATACCTTATAGCGCGAGCACACACACACACACACACACACACACACACACACACACACACACACACACACACACTGAAAGAGAAGATGCTTGTGTAATAGAGACAGACAGAAGGGTAATCCCAATTTCATTTTTCCAGAAGGGTAGTGGATTAGAAGAGGATTAGGACAGTATCATGACAAGATTATGACACACATGAAGCTCTGCTGCACTAAGCCCATTACTGCCTTTTCTGCCTTTTGTCTGTCTGTCTGTGTGTGTGTGTGTGTGTGTGTGTGTGTGTGTGTGTAGGTGTGTGTGTGTGTGTGTGTGTGTGTGTGTGTGTGTGTGTGTGTGTGCGCGCAATTGAATGAATGCGTGTCTACTTCGATACATTCTACAGGACAGAGACGTGTAGAGCCTGCTGTTAGGCTCTTTTCCTTGGGGAAGGGAGCGAGCGTATGTGCGGGAAAATGCGCGTGTGTGTTGGGGGGGGGGGTTCGTTGCGTTTGAGGGGTTCAGATGCTGATGCTTCATACCACATGTGGGTCACATTTTCTGTCCCCCCCCAGGGCTTTGGGAGGGGTCAAAAATTGGAAAGGAGACGAGCAGCATCGGTGGTCTTGAAATCCGCATTGGTGATCAAGGTTCACTGAGCTTTTTGGCGAGACGGGAGGTACGCCTCGCACGGGGCGAAGCCGGGGGGAGGGGGGAGTGGTTCAGCCGTGGTTCAGTCACTCGAGAGCGAATCGCAATCATTAGGAGGAAATGGAAGACTGCTGCGAGAAGACCACGGCAAGCGGGCCGCCGGAGCGCTCTCAACCTGGCTCCGCACTTTGTGACTGGGTGGAGTGACGGCGAGGGGAGCTGTTAAGTTTATGGGCTACGTGAGAAGGCAGCAACGAGGGGTCTGACAGTGTGTTGTTATTTTTGGTCCGGGGTTCTTAGGTAACTAAAGAACAGACAGACAGAAGGGCAGGCTGGGGGTCAAAAGGCTGGAGAGTGGAAAGTTAAAGGACCAAGCTCCAGCTGGTAATTTCATATCACGTATATTTTATGTTCACGTTTTCAGATGCATATTGAAGGGGCCCCTGCATATCCCATCCAGTCTGCATTTCATTTTCTCCGCCAGGGGGGATCATGCGATTGATCGCGGGTGCGTGAGTGAGTGTGCGTCGCCGTGTCTGTCCACGGCTAATCTCGCATGCAGCACATTGCCTGTTTTATACTTCCATTGACTGTCTGATTGACTCCTCACTAACTACTCTTAAATTGGCCCGCAAAATTTGGCACACCCCTTTTACGCAGAGATTCCGCAATACTGCCTTTAAAAAAATATATATATATAAATAGACATATACATACACATATATATATATATATATATATATATATATATATATATATGTATATATATATATAAACTCCTACTCCTACTATTCCTATTACATTTAGTCAGTAAAAAAAAGATACAATTTATGATTTAATTAATTAATGATCTGCTTTAGTTTACAGGTACTGGTATTTGTTCATGCTGTGCTTTTCCTACTATGACATGTCAAAAAGGTCATATATGTTCTGCTCACAGCTACAAGCTCATTGTTGATGTCTGGGAAACAGTGGTTGGAAATTCTCCTACATTTTATAGACATTTAATGGATTCATGAAGTCAAAAAATTACAGATTAATGAATCAAAAATGACAATTAGATGCAGATGGTGCTGCATTAACGGCTTGTTGTGTATTTAAGCGTCTGAGTTTCTGACAGTGGGACAGCAAACTCAGAGAGAGTGAGAGCACAAAAGCAACGCGAGAGGGTTGGGGGGGGGCATGTTATGACATCAGATGTCGTTAACCAATTAGACGGGGTGTTGCAGGAGAGCGGTTCCAGCAGCCACTAAAAGCCTTTGTGTCACTGACCTCAGGAAGAGAGAATTCAATAACAAACCGTCTCCCCTTTCTTTTCTCCCCCCCCTCCTCGTCCTTTCTTTCGCCGACAGCCACTTCAGCGATGGGCGCCTTTGTCCTCCTCCGAGCGCACTGGCCCTTATTTACGTCGAGCCGAGCGGACCTGCCCGTCTGGAGTAAGAAACCCGAGGCCCTCGCCGACTTACACTGTGTGTCAAGGCCGCGGATTGTTTGCTGGGTCGCTGCCGGGTTTCCACATGACCAGATTAGCAATTAGCCTTAATGAGCTTCGGTCAAAAGGTGAGGGTGCACAACGATCTGATTGGGAGATTTGAATTGGGTGAAAAAAAAAAGGTTAAGCGACACTTGAGCCGAACTAAAGCGAAGAGTCCAAGTACCTGCTCGGGAAAAGATCACTAGTCTACTGATGATGAAACAGGCTTCTGTTGAAGACAGATTTGCAGTATGTCTGTGTTACAATTCATGACAGAGGGCGAAATCTCTGTCTTTGAAACCCTCTTGTTCATGTGAAAAGACAATCTGCCCCAGAGCTTACTCTCAGAAACACACACACACAAGTGGAGCTAGAACAGCTGAGCTTTAGATTGCTCCAAAATCCCCTGTGACCGTGGGTTTGGGCCAGAGGGGTGAAATAAACTTACCACCTGCTACTGGTAGTCCACACACACACACACACTCACACACACACACACACTCGCACACACACTTTCCCCTAACATCTGCCACTGCAGTCCCTTGTGTTTTGCCAACACCGGAAACTTTCAGACTAATAGTCGCAGCTCCAGGCGGCGCGTACGGTTTCCCAGCTTTTTAATGGACGTTCGTCTTACATCATTAATACGTATCAATCACGGTAAACACATGAGGGGCCGCTCGCGCACACACATGCAGCAGGATGTGTATCACTGAGCTGTGAATAACAGAGCTGAGAGCCTCTGCAGTGAGTATTGAGCTGTTGGAGTTCAGAGGCAGAGAGCAGAGCGGTGGACAGGGAGGGAAAAGAACAGAGAAAGTGACTGAGAGTATCTGGACACTCAGGTGATAACAGGGGCGGACAAAATAACCAGAACAGCCCTGTAGCAAATACAAATGTGGTGAATCTCATTGTTTGATTTTTCTTTTGCCTGTCAGAGGTTGACAGTAACTGAATTATCTCCTTATAGGCGCTGTTTGTAGCGTTGTTTAGCAAACATGCTATTATATATAATTATGTTATATTATACATTGAGTTACATTGAATATTTCCCCCCCCCAAACATTAAACCGGAAAACATGAAATGGAATTCAGTGGCACCTGAATCACATCTCAAACTAAGTATTTTCTCTACAGTTTGTACCTGCAATGAACCTGAATCAAATGATTGACGATGTGTTCGTAGTTTATTATGTTCCAACTAAACATCAACATCTTTATCCATAAATATCTGGTGCTTCTGACACGTTTCATGGTCTCTAGTCAATAATATAATGTGTGTGTGATGAAGAGACACCAACGGGCGAAACGCATGCACACACAAACAAGCACACACACAAGTGGTCATGGAGGACAATCAGCGATCAAACGTCCAGCCCCTCTCGTCTGACTCCCTTTCATCTCTGCATGCTAATTAACCTTGACCTGAAACCTCCCAGCGCTTAATTGCTACCATGGAAACGGCTGCCATTTGTAGAAGGCACACACTCACACACACACACCAAACGCAGGGTTCAATTAGACCCATCTATTCTGCTTGACTTGCAACAGTCATCGCCATCAGCCCGTCAGTTATCACCTGTCTCTGTCTGTTTCTGCCTCGTCGACTCATAGAGATGAAGAGGAGCTGGAGGCGGGAAGGGAGGAAGAGGAGGAGGAGGAGGAGGAGAGGACATACAAGAGTGTACAAGGACATAAAAAACAGAAATAGGTGAGGCTCTGCAGTGGCGGAAAAAGTCTAAAGAAAAACAACTAGGGCTGTCCTCGAACAAAGAAATCTAAGTCGACTAACGCTTTTCTTTTGACGAGCCGATTGGTTGATTCAACGGATCTGTAAAAAAACTGTTTCTCCACAAGCAATTGCACAAAAGCACCACTTTAAATCTTTTGTTTACCAGAGATGTGCTCATACAATCTTTGGGAAATAAGTCATTCAGCATGAAAAATGCAAAAAAACACGACTAATCGAACAAAGATAGGGCAACCCTGAACACAACCTAAAGAAGCACCTCATTACAAGTAAAAGTCCTCCACTCCAATTCAAGTTGTATCCCCTAAATGTACTTTAAGTGTCAAAAGTAGAAGTACGTTTAGTACGTTTAGTTTATTTAGTTTTACTTAGTTGTTAATTTAATACCATGATCCTTGCACTACTGTTCAGTTTGGTTAGTTTACCTAGTTGTTCATTTGATACCATTCTAATTCATCGTATATACTGTGCATTTTTATTTTATTCTATTTTATCTTATTTTTTATTCTATTTCTTCAATTCAATATCTGCTCTGCTATTTTATTGTACTGTATATATTGTGCATTTCCATACCTAATATTTTATTCTACTCTGTAACTTGCTGCTGCTACAAACAAATTTCCCCCTGGGGATAAATAAAGTTTATATCTATCTATCTATCTATCTATCTATTACTTGTTCTGCAGTGAAATATATATATATATAATATTAGTAAATTGTTAATACTGTGTAGTAATAATGTGTAAGTAGCATTTTAGTTAAAAATTCTGGATAAAAAGAGCAATATTTTAAAATTGATAACGATGTGTGACAAAGAAAAGCAAAATGAGTTTTCATGATCTTTGCTTTTTCTGGTGAAATGTTGGATGATTGCATTTCTTTGGACCTTGAACCGTTATTTAAATGAATCCATCTGAGACGTTTAGAGGTGAAATGGTTAATAAAAAACTAAAAGAGGTAAAAAGTAAAACATTTTTATTACAAATTTAAAGTGGCATTAAATAAATAAATAAAAACCGACTGTACTTAAAGGGGTACAGTACTACAATGCTGAGAAGTTGGCAACACAGAAAAAAAAGAAAACAGTTTGCAGCGACAAAAAAAAAAAGTTTCAAAAAGAAAGTAAATGAGACAGTTTGAAGGTAAAAGGAGTCACAGAAGAGAGGCCACTGAGAGAAACAAAGCAGGAGATGGAAGCGCCGCCATTATGTTAGAAATGCAGAGTAAAGTATCTCCCTCCCTCTTCTTAGGCAGGATGACACACCGGGACAGTGACATACTCACACCTGCGTAGGAGTTTGCTTCAAATGAGGCCCGTCACGCCTCCGACGCTGACCTTACGAACCCGCATGGGACCAGCATGCTGCGCTCGCACGACGCTGGTCTTATTACTGGTGGGGTTTAGTCTGAACATGCAGGTTGTCAAGGGGTAATGTGTTGTGGTTAATAACCCTTTCCTCTCCTCCCTCCTTCCCTCCTCTCTTTTCCTCCCACTTTCCATATTCCAGGTGCTTAAGACCAGAGGAATTCTGCTGCTGGGGGTCATGACACACACACACACTTTATATTACACTCATATCCTAATCTCACCACTACGCCTCTAGCTTGGCTCAAAGGGAAGTTGACTGCATGGCCGCTGGTTTATTTGGGGTCACTTTGGATAGCGTTGATCTCATCTAAAACCAGTATGAAGCTACAGCGTGTCATTTGAGTTGAAGACGTAAAGTTAGATGTTTTTAAGACACAAAAAAGGTCAATGTAAAGACGGCAAACACAGAGTTTTATGTTTGGTCAGACTCTTCAGAGTCTTGTTAACTTCTGCAAAACTGAAATATCAATTCTGGTCATTTACTTTTATATTTTATGAAGGAAAGGTTTGTGTGCAGCCGTTTGAACAAGATGCAAACACAGATGCGTTCGAGCAGTTTGAAGAAAACAAAAAGATTTTTGCAGAAAAGCGTGTTTTTAACAATAATTACGTTAATGTTCATGTATCCTATGTTGGAAAGGTTTTCGTGTGGATGTTTGTGTGAAGGCAAATTCAACGCCGAGGCAATCGAGTAGTTTCGGGTTATTTTGTTGTAGAAATGATCTATTTTCTTTGATGGATGAAATGTTTTTGTGCATCTGTCTGTGTAAAAATCATAGACTTTATATAAAAAGTGGACGTAGTCGTCATGACGTCGCCCATTGGTTTGTGGACTGCCGTTTTGAAGCCTCGGCATTTCGGCCGTCGCATTGTCGGATTTTGGCCGTCACCATCTTGTTTTTTTGCAACCGATGAACTGAAGTGACCATATTTGGACTGAGGAGTGAAGTAAAGACGCCGCATACATCACAAGGTAGCCCCGCCCTAAAGCATACTCTGCTTTATGGTCTATTTGACTCTAAATGGACCATAACTTACTAAATGAACATCATGCTGTATTGAAGAAGACTTGAAACTAGAGATTGAGACCATAAACTCATGTTTACAATGTTTACTGAGGTAATAAATCAAGAGAGAAGTAGAGTCATTTTCTCATAGACTTCTATACAATCTGACTTCTTTTTACAGGAGTCGCCCCCTGATGGCCATTAGAGAGAATACAAGTTCAAGACTCTTCTGCATTGGCCTCAATTTTATTTTTTTAAATCACCAGATGCACCTGAGATGGTCGGGTTATTTTGGTGAATCAAAAATATTTAACTTCTCTTCAGGTATAGGAGTTTTTTGTTTCTTCAGCAGGAATAATGGGCAGTCAGTTTGACATATAGAATAATATGGGAACAAACATGGGAATCAATGGAAATAGAAGTTTCACTAAAAACAGGGAATTCAACGCTCTTTTCCTCCACAGACCGAGAGCTAACGCTGCCCAGCACTGTGTAACAGGGACTCAACAAGAACAAGACGATATCCTCAGCTGCTAAGATGTCTGGGAAACACCAACTGTTACCTAGCGGGTCACTACGACGACGCTGACAGGAATCTACTGTGCACTGTTGAACGCACACGCACTGACAGAAACCCACCCACCCGGAGCGCCGCTTGTAATTATAAGAGCTGTAAAACAGGCTGACATCACTCATTCTCTCGTTGACTGTCTTTCAAACTTTGTGCGTGTGTGTGTGTGTTTTCAAAGGTAAATTGTCCAGGTGTTTAGGCTCCACTAACTTTCACTGCTACCTTCTGTCCGTAACAACCTGGAACATCCCCGCCCCTCTTCAAAATTAAACTTTATTTTCTGCCTGACTCGCTACGGAAACACTGCTCCACACACACACACACACACATATACACACACACACACACACACCTATACACACACAGACCTCCCGTACACACACTCACAAAATAACAAAACAAAGTTCTCATAGACATAGTGGAGATAGCAACAGATGAAAGTTATAAGAGGAAAGGAGAAAATAAATGAAATTGGGGGAAAATGAAGACGTCAGTATCAATTTTGCCAGAATTTTGAATGAAGACAAATTTCAAATTCTAAGAAAAGAAAAATCTGCTGCTACAATGAGATGAGACAGATGGGGAACAAAACCCATTTGTAGTCCAGAAACAGAAAAAAACAATAAGTCAACATAAAGAGCTTCAACGATGGTCAAACGTTGAGAGAGCAAATTGTTAAAATTCCTCTCTCTGAACTCATAAATTTGTCCTCCAATGAGCTGTCAGGACGCAGGAGACCCCGACTTCTAATACCTGACCTCTGAACTCAGGAACAGGAAGAAACCTGCACGCGCACACACACATTTCCTCCTCTGTGTCTCCCTTTGTTCCCCGTCCTCCGTGTCTCTGCACGTCTGCCAATAGTCCGTAATTCAATTTCTCTCGGCGATAAGGATCTGTCTTTGTGTTAGCGTCGCACCGAACCCCTCGTGGAGTTTTGCGACGAGGCCCGAACACACAAAACGAGAGGAGAGGGCCCGGAGCCTCCTCAGCGTGTGAAATATTTAAGAGGGCTAGGATGAAAAACGCTGTTTTGTTTTTGTGAAAGAGTGAAGAGACAGAGAGAGAGTGAGAGAGAGAGAGAGCGTAAACCACAAAAGCTCTCCTCCGACTCGACACATTTAGGCCCATTTAGAGGCAACACACTTGCAAGAGAGCGAGACGGGAGAGAGGGCGAAGACAGGAAGCACGTGAGCCCCAGTCATTGTTATTACAAGAGGTAGAAAGAGACGAACGGACGGAGAAAAAGAGGACGAGTGTGAGGAGGAAGGAGTGATGCGATATAATCAGAGTCCTGACTTGTCTTTGCATAGTTTAGACGATCAGATGGCTGCTTTATCCTGCGTTACCCAATCTTCCTGGCATCCTGTGTGTGTGTGTGTGTGTGTGTGTTCTCCTGCCTGACACTTGCCGAGAGGTCAGAGTTCTTAAGAGCAGCCGTCCAATTACTGGTGGGCATGGCGTTACCGTAGAGATGAGAGAAAACTGTAATTGGATAATGACACATCAGGGTTGGAACCTGTCATTAGACACTCGCGAGGACAAATATACATAAGCACTCGAGTATGTGCGCACACACACACACACACACACACACACACACACACACACACAGGTCGGGTACCAACCTGTGATTACAAACCTGCTGATCTATCACCAGCCTGCAGCTACACAGCTACAACATCACACTTTCTCTCTCCCTCTGTCTCTTCACAAAGCCTCCATGTTTTCATCTCTGACTGACGGCAACATTGATACGTTTTAATTTCAACTCTGTATCTATGGCAAGTTAGTTTTATATTTGATTCTAAAGCAGGCAATTCACTTAAAGTGACAGCAGCTGATGTGTTGAGGGTCTGTTTCTGCCCCCCCCCCTCCCGCCCCGAGTCCTCACATTATGTAAACATAGTGCGTTTTAATGAGCCTGGGTCGCCGTGGTCACCTCAAACACACTCAGCTTTTGGTGAAATAATGTGAGAGCCTCTAAACTTGTGAGCAACATCTCTGGGAGGGAATCGCTGGTCAGCTCCCAGTTTCCTCTCTCGGGTTTCCTACTGCATCGGTAGCCTGGATGAGGGTCTTGCATAAGCCTCTCAAAACCAATGTGTTAGGCCCGGGGGAGAGAGATGACTGAAGACTGAAGAGAAAGGTGCTGGAAAGAGAAAAGGAAGATAATAGAGGAGTAGGGGAGAGAGAGAGAGAGACGAGAAGGGGAAGAAAATGGGGGCGCAAAAAAAAAAAAGACCAAGCGTGGGGGGGGGCGGAGAGGGAGGGCAGGAGAGGTTTTCTTTTGTGGCGGTTGGAGAGTGACAGGGGTGCCAATGGAGTGGCCGGCGATGACGGTCCCACTGGAGAATGCCGGCTATGCCAGTGGAGTGGCACTAATGGAGCCGGAGAGGGGATGCAGTTGCCTGCCCTGGAGGAGGGATATTGTGCGACTGGACAAGGCGGCTTGACACGGAGCCAAGATGGAGGATTAGAGGAGGAGGGAGGGAGGCGCCCCGGGGCAGGGAGAGACAGCCATGTTAGGTCTGCTGACTGATTGACATAAAGTGAAACCTCTCTGTCTACCATTTGACTGTGTGAGCGCTCAAAGTTTCTGCTCTTTGTTCTAGTTTGTGTGCAGCCGGAGTGAGTTTTTTCTCCGTGGATCAGCATTAATAACTCCATGAAATAGAGTTTAGCGCTCGTCAAAGTTGTTAAAATGGCTTCCACAGAGTGACAGTGTGATACAAGCAGTATCATCCATAATGTATGAAAGAAATGGACTTAGTCAGCGTGACGTCCCCCATTGGCTTGTGGACGGACGTTTTGAGGCCTTTCTTTTAACTCAGAGGTTAGCAACAAGTGATGACAGTTGCACTGGCACACCGCTGTCATTGAAATCAGATCAAATCCCAGCTGCACACATTTTAGTGTAAAACTCTCAAAAATGAACAACCAAGGATGTTTCAGTCAAATAAGTTGAATGATGGTTTCAAGATTGTTGGGCTGCACAGTTTGTAACTCGTCTCCCCCACCACCTTACACAAAACATGCACACACACACTCTCTCTGATGCACACAGCGAACGGGGGTCAATATTGCTGAGTGGCTGTGATTGGGGTGAGTAGAGGAGTGTTGCATGATGAATTGTCCCGATTACTCCATAATCCCATCCTATAATTCACCGGATCCATACCCTGCAGATACCCTGGAGGGTGGAAACCTCCGTATAAGGACATGTAGGCCAGACGAAGACGAAGAGGAAATTGCAGGAAATCAGCATGCGACGCACCGGCGTCAACATTGTATTATCAAGTTAAGCGCTAAAGAGGCTAAAGTGGGTGAGGAGAGGGGAGAGGAAGCAGACGCGAGAGGATGCGGGATGATTTAGCTGCTCCGTTGGGAGTTATTACCGCACACGGTGACCCTTAATCGCACAGCAGCGAGGTGAGGAAGCTCTTTGATGATCCAGGAGACCTCACACACACACGTAGATTCACACACTGTCGTAACTACCTGCTTCCAGGTAAGCTCTTCCTGGCGTTGGCTAGGTATGCAACCCCCCCCCCCCCCTCCCAGTAAGCCACACTCAGGTTACGCACTTCTTTCTGACAGACACGCTGGCTCCAGGCTTCAGGCTACCTGCCATCTACAGTAAGTACTGACATACCTCTCTCCTCTCCTTTCCACATGACTCTCCCCTCTAGCTCTGCTCCTTCTCCCCGTCCCTCGCTTTCTACTTTTTTCTTCCTTTTCTCAATAGAGAAAACATCTCTGTCTTCACCTGGGTAAATTCCCCCCCTGTTCTTTTTTTTCCACACCATTTAAGAGAGCAAACACATCTCTAATCTTTCCTTTAAACACCCTTCATTCACTCTGTCTGTATCCACCCCTCCTCTCTCTCTCTCTCTCTCTCTGTGTCTCTTTTTCCAGGCGTGACTTGTCGTCCCGTCATCTGATGGGCAAAACAGCGCCGTTCCTGCTGGCACGTCCATTATCCTGGATATCTCGTCCGGGTTGACACTGATGCTCCCCGACCTTTCACCTGTGAGCTCTGAACTTTGACCCTCACACACCCTGGGCGACAGCTGATTAATTGAACTGAGCCACGTAAAACGGAAATGTGTTTGGAGATTGAACAAGAGAAATTGATTTCAAAGTTATACACCTGATATGTTCAGTTTTTCCAGGTTCTTTTTTTTTATTGTTTACTGTTCATCAGATGTATTTTGAAAGCAATAATTTTTTAACATTTAATAATGTTAAAGTATTTTTTCAGTCAGAAGAAAAAAAAATGTAGTTGACTTTTAAAGTCATATATGGTAAATATTACAGTATTGTATATGAAAATGGTGAGTAAAAGAAGTGTTTTTTCCTTTAATGCCGTTGCGAGACAAAGTGAGTTAGTTTTAGTACAAGAAGAAAAGGAGGATATTTATATTTCTGATGAACAAAGACTTTAGGATTTAATTGACCAAATTGACAGATTAGATGGCGGCCTTGGATTTAATGCTCTTCTTCATGTTAACATAATCATGATGCTTGGACAGCTGTGATCTGTGAGGAGTGGACTGTACATGGACTACAGACTCTTTACATGATAAATGAGATAAGATAAAACCTTATTGTCCTTTAACACATATTTTTGTCTTGCTTCACCTGCTCCAAACTATTGATTTTTTTAGACAGTCTAATCTTTATAGAATGACAACCTCTGAGCACAACAAACTACAGCCTCCGAAAGGATCACAAGGAACCAACAGTTCAGCCTCCTTGAGAGCAGGATGTATTGCAGGACTTTTAGCTCGGTGTACCTACAAATCTGTGTTTTGAAGTGCTACTCTGTCCATTTAAAAGAAATAAATAAAGTTCATAGTGAAAAAAAAAAGCTGAACAATGCAGCTCAGCAAAATCCACAAGCACACAGACACACACACACACACACACACACACACACACACACACACACACACACACACACAGACACACACACACACACACACACACACACATACACAGACACACACACAGACACACACACACACACACAGACACACACACACACACACACACACACACACACACACACACACACACACACACATACACACAGACACACACACACACACACACACGCGCTCCGTGGGCCCCATGCAGGAACACGTTAGCTCTAGCTGTGGTAAAAGTCGAGTGGGGCGTTTCATATCTTTACATTCTGTCTGTGTAACTTCATCTTTTGTGCTGGTGCCCTCTGAATAATGCCAGTTGGGCTTTTGGCGAGCCCTCTCCGAACCGCTCGAGCATGAATTACGGCATTGTGTCGGGATCTGAATGGCAAAAATCACTTCTTAGGAATGAGTGGCCTTGAGCAATCCAGATAGGCGGTCGAGTGATTCACACGATGGCAAGGCGAGTGAGTCACTGACACTCAACACCTCAACGCGCTGTTCTAACCGTCGGTTTGCACTCGAGGTGTAACGTTGCGCATGGACGACATGAGAAAACACAAAAACTGGACCGCGGGAAAGAGAAATTAAATAAATCACTTTTCCTGTTTGGCTGGATGCGATCTGCGTGATCCAAGAGTGCTAATGAAAGCATTTTCTTGGACATTATGTCTTTGTATGTGCTGAAAAGATCTCTGTGTGTGTGTGTGTGTGTGTGTGTGTGTGTGTGTGTGTGTGTGTGTGTGTGTGTGTGTGTGTGTGGAGAGAGAGAGAGAGAGAGACCGTTTTTATATCTGTTAAAGTGCATTCAGAGAAACGAGAGGGGGCAGGAAATATTGCTGAATGGTAAAGCGGTGTGTTTGTGCCAGATAGAGAGAGAGAGGGAGAGAGAGAGAGAGAGAGAGAGAGAGAGAGAGAGAGAGAGAGGCCCATCCAGCCTCAGGCTCCAAAGGCTTAACTTCATTTCCTTGGACAGACATAATGGCAGATATTTGCATTTCCTATGTACACAAAGTCAGTGGCCGAATATCTCCTCATGCAAAACGCTGCAACTAACCAGCCTCCCAGCAGATACGGATCTTTTTTTAAAGGCAGCAAAACCAAAATAATCCCCTTCAACATCGTCTGGAATAACCAGAAGCAGGACTTTCGTTTTATTCCATTCCCCCCCCATGAGCATCACAAAAGGGTCAGTGTGGCCTTGATGTGAGTGGAAGAGATTAGCTTCAAAGATAGCAGTGCATCGAATGATTGGAAGAGATGAGAGAGTATGAACTTTTCACTAATCTACTGAGTTCTGTACCGGTTAGGTTTCCCTGACATCCATCCAGCATCCAGCATCCCAACACCCTTTCGGGGTCTGATCACACCTCTCAAAAACTGCCTCAGCGAAGCACGTCGGGCCAAACGGCGTGGAGCTGGGTTTTGTGCGCAACGGATCATATGCGACTAACAGAAACTGGATAATACGCTTGTTCACTGCATCCAACATGAAATTGCAGCAACATGAGATTTGAATTCCCCCTTCCCTCTCACACACTCTAGCCCGACCACATCTACCGGCATCAAAACAGGAAGTCAGTGGTAAAGTAGTCAATCTAGCCTCTTGCTTGATTTGATTGGCTGCCTGGGGCAAGTGTGACATTGACGAGCGACGCGACTCCACACCTAGCGCTAAAAAGTGAAAATGATTTGAACTTGTATGCGCTAAAAAGACGTACTATAGGGAAAAATGGTTTTGTGGAATTTTTTGTCCTTTTCCAAGAGACTTTGTTGCCGGTCTGTACAGAGCCTCACATAAATACATGTGTGCAGAAATAGGCTACATCCTACACCACAACATGCCTCCATGAAATCAGTGCATCCGCAAGGTTTGCAACATGTTCATACCTCATGCATCTGGAAAACATTCACACACGACATATTTCATTTGTTTTCTTAAATTAGTCATATGCCCAGCTCACATGTATAACAGTACAGGATGTGTTTACTGACATTTAGACGATCCTTTCCATAATTCATCTTTCACTAACCTTAACCAAAGTGAATTGTGTTGCCTACACCTAACCACCGAACCCCGATGTCTAGAGTCAAAGTCACCATCCACTCTGAACACAGGTCTATTTCCACTACAATAACTCTGCCACAGAACATGATCCTCGCAGCAGAATATATAACTTCATACGGTCTTGCCTCTCCATTATGGTAAACAATAAAATTACTTCACTCCAAACTTGGTTAACCATATGTGATTGGACAACTTTTATGTATTCAACACATAATCCATGTCACATTTAATTGTTGTTGGTCTCACAGTAAAGTTTGATCCTAGATTATCAAACACTCCCTCCCTCTGGAGGATCCACAGCTGTTACAAGTTTCATTTGTCATGATTTCTGTTAATGAGTGGGAGGACCCCCCCCTCACTTCTACATATAAATCACCTCCTGCTTAGATCTCCTGACTGGAACATTCTTCACCTTTTGACCTCTGGGAGGGCCCAGAGGTCGTTGTCACTGTGGCAACTAAAACGCCCAACGAGCTCTGTCTTAATTAAAAAAAGCATGATTTGCTCAGAGAAGAAATGTTCATCTCTTCCACCTTTGACCCCCCTCTCTTCCTCTTCCTCTTCCTCTCTCCTCCTCGTCCTCCTCCCTCCGTGTCGGCTAACTGTCAACATGCTGGGAAAGCCCACATCTTCTGAAAGACGCCTGTGCTCTTGTGACCATTGTGCTGAGCCTGTCGCCTCGGCCGAGGTGGTACGTGCGTGTGTGTGTGTGTGTGTGTGTGCGTGTGTGTGTGTGTGTGTGCGTGTGTGTGTGTGCGTGTGTGTGTGTGTGTGTGTGTCAGGGTTAAGCTCTCACCGAAGACAAAGCCACAACCTTCGGGGCTGCTAAGCAACAATGCTGCCTGGTAAAGCCTCATCAGGGCACCGTTTAGCAGAGGATTAGGGACTATTACACACATAAACACGCACACACAAAATCGGAGCCTCATCGACTCATCAATTCAAACCCCAGGCCGCTTTAACTCAGGTTTAATGTCTGCATGTTCCTCCTCTCAATCAGCTTGTCCATATTGACTCTCCGGTCTCAGAGGAAGGATGAAGGACAGAGGCACAACTAACTTTCCTTCAATTTCGTTTCTTTCTTTTCCTCCATCTCTCACTTCTTCGACGCTCAAGCAAATAAACAAAAAGCCAAAGTTTTAATTAACGGCCTCGACTCGACACAAAACACAGAGAGACACGCGGTGACCGAGTAACCGGGAAAAACTGTTGCCGAGGGACGTTTGCCAGAAGAGGCCGAGCGCCGTAATAGCGCGTATAAATACACACAAACACTGTCCCATCAATCTAGCCTCATACTCCGGCATAACCCCACTGTTCAGCTGTGGAAGCAGTGACCCATTCTCTTATCCTCCCATCACCCCATCCCTTCATCAACCCCCTCTTTCATCTCTCCCGCTTTCATCTCTCTACTGATTTCTGTCCAGCAAAGAGAGAGAGAGAGAGAGAGAGAGAGAGAGAGAGAGAGAGAGAGAGAGAGAGAGAGAGAGAGTTGGCGGGGAAATGAAGAAAAGAGGAGAAGAAAGTCTACACAAATAAATGTGTTGACCGTCGACAGTGTGTCATCTGCATAGAGATGGAACACAATCGTGTCGCACTGAATCATTTAAAAGGAGCTTCATGATAGAAGTGTAAGAATTGGATCTGGAATCACTGATTGTGCTGCACTTGTTTCTCTTCCTGGTATCTTTGCATCGTATGAAATAAATAATAATATCAATATTATTATATTGTAAATTACAGAGGAATTAAATGTCTATATTTAACTATAGCAAGTTTTGTCTTTAAGACGTTTTGGGTGTTATAATAATTAATTTGTGAAATTGCATAGTTTTAAGTCAAAAACCTTCACATTTTCTCAGCAGACAAATTGCATGAAAACTACTTCAGAAGCTGTTTTGCATTAAATATAGTGACTCAGCAGAGAACACACTGAACTGAAAAGCACTGAAAAGCAAATGATATGAAAATAAAGTGCATATTGTATTCTCATTGTGTCACTGAACACTTTTATAAAATAAAAAGACATACTGTATTCTTTCCTCATTGTTTTACTGACCACTCTTAACGTACATGTTCTCTCTCTCTGCAGGGGGAGCAATGCTTTGATACGTTTCGTCATCCTCTTCATAAATCCTGCACACAGTATCCTCGGCCCGACAGTAGACGGCCGCTTGCTTGTGACACGCCATGTTGTAATTTTGGCCGAATCATGTGACAGGCCGGGAGGTCGCTGGCCTTAGCTTACAAGGAAATAGGCAACATCTAGTGTTACAGGAGCGGAGGAGGAGGTTGTGTGACACACACAGGGATTCCAGGCAATTTAAATGTAAGTAGTCGGGGACATATCGATACTTTATCGTTTTAAATAACATCGCGATAGTAAGCTATATTGATATTTTTTTGACTTATTTGTAATCATTCTCATTAAAGGAACTGAACGAAGCAAATTTAAGATTGTGGTTTTAGTTTTCAATAAGCAAGTCCATTATTAAAAATCTATCTACGATTAAAATCTAATTGTGTTTCAGTTGACTTGACCAAACACCAAATGTCATAGAGGATGCAAACCCAGGTCAGTATAAGTGTCACACTTGTAAAAAAAACAAATGTTGACATAATTGACATAATGGAGGCAGAAATAATAGCACATCTCACACCTGACCTCAGTTGAATTTAGCCCTCAAAGCCCTAAACCACGGTGCTGAGCAGAGGTTAAAGAATCCAGCACGCATTCACACTCACACACACACACACACACACACACACACACAGATTTTTCCAAAGCCCCAAAAGAGTGAAAACATAATTTTCATAATAGCAGGTTGAGCAAGTGTTCATTTATAGCAGTATTGTCGCAAGAACCAAAGTGGGTCCGGTTTCGCACATACCAGCTGACCTCGACGTAAAACCTAACAAGATTCCACCTCGGAGGTTCTCAAGGGTTTCTTGTTGTGTTTTCTCAAAATAAAAATACACTGTCGGGGGTGTAGAAGTAGACATAAGAATATTGACCACCAATACTGTTGGCTAAGCCTCCGTGGTTGTCGTTCATTCTGAATGACTCCGTCTGACGGAGCTGCTCGGAGCTTTTGTGGCTGCAACGGCGCCAGCTTGGCAAGTTTTTATTTTTCCTGATTGTCATTTAGCAACTTGCTCTTGGAGTTTTCTTTCTTTCTCTGTCTACAGTTGATTTATATCGTACTATATTTGGCTGTGTAAAAAAACAACAACAATTCTAACACAACATAATGAATGAAGTGTGTGTGTTCAGTGAAGACGTGCAGCAGATGAGGGACCCTAAACACACACAGAGAGAGGCCGCTTGTCTGCGACAGCTGAGCAGAGAGCAGTATATCCCAGTTGTATTTTTACCTCGGCCCACACGCTGAGCAATATGCCAACTCTTGGCCTTGAGAAACTCACACACACACACACACACACACACACACACATACACACACACACACGCAGAAAAACAGACGCACGCCCTCAGACACGACAGGTCGAGGCCCAGCCAACCGCTGTAGAGGCCGCAGAACATAAACAACTTTCACACACTCTCTGAATCATCTGAGCGTTTCAATATTGTTTCAGATAAATACATTCAGCCACACGTATAAATATATGTGACCATAATTATTCCCCGGGACCACAAACGGCCGTGACGGGAAGGCATTTCCCACAGTTTTTAGCAGCGCTGCCGGCCGGCCCGACGCTGCTGGAAATCCACAGCTCGGTTTACAGTGCAGGCGCTCGGCCTGAGAGCGAGGATGGGGCTCGAAGGTTTGGAGGCAAACTGGAACGTTTATGTTCTGTAACTGAAACCGCCTGCGAAGTGTAACTTCAGGAGAGAAACCTGTTTCTGTGTTTCGCTGCTTATGTCTCCCTTGATCCAGCATGCTCACTTTCTCCTCTCCATCCGCACACACACACACACACACACACACACACACACACACATGTCTCTCCCAGTGGGCAGCAGCTGTTGGAGTGCTAATCTCCATCAGCTACTGAACTGGCTTCTATGGAGAGGGCCACGTAAAATCAGCTCCGTCGCTCCTTCAGCCAGAGTGAGACCACGCGTCACCGAGAGAACAGGATATTTTCTTCTGTGCGTCACATATATCAGTATGTATATAATAGAAGTCTGTGACCTGCACGAGCTTGTGGGGGATGCACACAAACGCACCATCGCAACAATTCATCTGTATGATCTCAGGACCGTGAGGAAAATGAACAATATTTCAGTTAACAATGCAGAGTGATGGATAGAGAGAGAGAGAGAAAAATAAAAAAAAACAGCACTTACAGTCTGTAAAGCTTTGTAGTTCCCAGGAAAAGCAGCTCGGGGAAGACGGCCAGATTATTCCGATTCAGGCGCCTGGAAAAACACAGCATAAATTAGGGGAATAAACTCTCCGTATCCACTTCCAGACAGTGTGGGCGAAGCGGTTACATGTGCGTATGATTAGCTTTTTAAGGTGAGATTTGTGTTTCCTGAGCATCATATCAAATTAGGTTGTATGTGTTTTGATTGTAACAATAGTTAGAGGAGGCATGCAAGGAGCGAGGAGATTGATGGAGACATTAAAAACATGTTCATGGACGGATACGCAAAAAAACAGACTCCGGGTTTAGCCCTGATTTAAGAGGTGCAACATGGGTGCCAGACAAACAGTGAACTCGAGAAGGACTAAGGGAAGGCGGGGGGGGAGAAGACGAGAGAAGGGGTTCAAATGAAGGGGAGGTGTGGGGGGGGGCTTTTTTCTTTCTTTTTTTTTACCACAAAGGCGAAGGAGAGGAGATGATGTGGGAAAAACAAACAGGCAGTCTGGCCGGGCTACCGAATGTGTGAAAAGGACCCCACTGAGTAAACAAGGCCCTCACAGGGGAAGAACTCACAACAACCCATCATCACGCACCCACACACACACACACACACACAGATGAGTTGAGTTTAATAATCTGGGTGCGATCATTTAACCCTGGTTGAGTGGATTGAAGAGGTTTGCATGTGTGTGTGAGTGTGTGTGTGTGTGTGTGTGTGTGTGTGTGTGTGTGTGTGTGTGTGTGTGTGTGTGTGTGTGTGTGGTTGTGCCTCAATGTGAGTCAGAGGAGTGACACAATGAGCAACAGACTGCTGAAACAGTTTAACCCTGACACACACACACACACACATTGACAGGCCCGGCGACGTATGCCGCGCCGGCTGCTACTGGAGGAGAATGACGAGAGGAAAGAATAAAATGAAGGATGGAGGCCGGATGAAGGAGTGACTTCAAACTAATAAGAAAAGCCACTGACACTACACACATTTACACACAGATTCAAGAAAAACCACGGACTTTACTCAAACACAGAACTCCATTCAAAACCTCTCTTCACGTCTCTCAATGGCCTAACCTTCGTCTTCCACCTCTTCCTGCTTCACTAGGTGAAGACTGATAACGTCAGCCCCTCTGTCCCCATGTTCTACCCACAAAGTGCACAAACGTGCTCGCGCGCACCCATTCGCACTCCGCGGTTACATCAGAGGCCACTTAAATATTTAACGTCCCGCAGAACGGTGTTCCTGAATTATTCACCGCTCTTCCGTTAACGCCGGCTCTGGCGGCTAAGAGCCCCACGTGGTCCTGCGGAGAGGCCCACTCCTCCTGTGGGCCCTGCCCAGCCGTGAGCGCCGCCCCGTTAGTGGGCAAGACCTCCCCTGGGTGAGTGCACGGACTGGTGCTGGAGGTGTGGAGGAGGGATCAGGATGGAGGGGAGGTGGGGGGGTATGAGCTCATTCTCTTAAAATAGAATGCTGTCAGACTAGGAGACTGAGCGAATGCAGTAAAGATAGCGAAGGACCAGAACCAGTCTGGTTCCACTAAGGTGTCGCACATTTATTCATCATTTTTCTCAGAACTGTGTGATTATTTCATCGATGCTTCATTATCTCTTAGAGAAGAAAGCGTAACTTGTTCACTCCGCCTCCTTTGGGACGCATTTACAAAATTAAAGCACAAAAATAATTGCTAATTGCTTCATTGAGTGCTTGAAGGCTAATTCATAAAATCGATGACTGATTCATAATTTTATGAATTAGCCTTCACGCACTCAATGAAGCAATTAGCAATTATTTTTGTCCTTTAATTTTAATGATAATGAAGCATTCATGTTAGGGCTGGGCGATGAAGGGCGGTGGAGGGGTCAAACAAAAAGTGATTCCTAAACTTAACTAAGTTGTGAAGACGGAAGTTTATTTTGAAAATACCGTATGCTTGTAATTGACACGAGTTGCTGGATATCGTAGGAAAACCCACCAAAAATGAGGATTAACCTTTTTGTAAGATGTCATACGAACCGTTATATGAAGGAAAAATATGAAGTAGAAAAGTATCGTCTACATTGATAATAACAAGCGTACCGACTCAAATTTCTCATTTCACATTTTGCACTGACATTCTTAATTAAATGAGAAAATACTCAGTACTTTTCATTTGTCAGGTATTTATATTACCAGAAAGCATGCTGTATCGTGATACATGATATGAAATGACTTATATAAACCAGCTCCAAAAAAAGCCCAAGAGCCCAAGAAGACGTCTGTCAAACAGTTCAAAACATAAGATGTTGAAAAAAAAGCAGATATGGAAGTGGAACCAGATATTGTTTTGATACTGTTTCATGATACATTTTGAAGTTTTTTATTTAATATCAAAATTGTTGTGGATTTATTTTCGTCATTGACTAGATCTGCCCAAAACGTTTATTTAAAATATCTATAAAATATCTGGCATCATTGTTATGAGTAACTTTACTCAAATATCAAACAGCTTGTGTAAACGTAGGTACCTATGACATGAACACGATGGTGACTCAGCACAGTCAGTTCGGCTTGAAGGTTCGGTGTTAAGGATTTGTACTAAAAACCTCTAATGTCCATCTAAAGTACCGACTGCCTCTGACTCAAACAATCTAGTCGTCAATAGTGATATATAGTGGTTTGTTTCATGGACCTGAAGGAATGCATCATTCTGTGTGTGTGTGTGTGTGTGTGTGTGTGTGTGTGTGTGCACATAAACGCTCTCAGAGCACTCCCACAGTCGTGATTCATTAGTCAGAGTCTGGCTGAAAGTGAATGAAGACTGAGTCGCCAGTAGTCTGAGGTGTGAGAGTCGATCCAACGAGCTAATGTCACACTGCAGCGTGGTGATAATCCCTGCAATCATAAACAGATGCTGGAGGGCCGCAAACCACACAGTAAACACACACACACACACACACACACACACACACACATGCATAGCCACACAAACATAAAATACAGAAACGCACACACACTCCTAACACCTCACGGCCTTGTAGATGTGTGGTACTACAGGTTTGCAGGCTGGCAGGGAAGGAAATAACAAACCACCTCAGAATCCAATTATTACTCCAGCGATGCCACTGCTTCCATAATACACATCTTACACCACACACACACACACACACAGTACTGTTACCATAGTTATATCCCAAACCGTGTGGACATTTCCGTGACCCAGAGAAACCGTCAAACTGACCACTGTGAGTGTGTATCTACTGCGGTTTGTGTATTTGTTCCACAGCTGGTGCAGTGAACCACCATCCACCAGAGTTTCACACGCTCCAATCTGATATCTGTTATTTAGTGACAGACACCGTAACTGGCCTAAACACACAGCAATGAAATCCAAAAATCGATCACATTCAGCGCCGTTGAAGAGCTTTTCCCCTGAACTTTTGAGCATTCGAGCAACTGTTTACCGACAGATATAACACACGTTGGCAGCTGCAGCCTCAGAAAAACATCTATCAGAAATTAGAATTTGTTTTAAGACGGAACAGTTGTAGTAGTGAAAATGTTTTGCGGGCAGATGATTTCAAGCTCAGTCACTCAATAAAAATAATAATTAAAAACTTTTAAACACTTAATTTATCGCTTACCCAGCATTTTACTTTGAAATCCAAAGCCTCGCTGCTGCGATTATCTGGTGATAGTCACATTGTCTAAATATTACAACTCGATCACTTAGCTTGAGGTTTAATTCTCTCGTTTGTGATCGCCGTTGACAGACACGTCTTTCTACCTGTACACAGCTATTCATCGCCGCTGAAATAATCTATGACTATGCCATCACTCAATTACAGGCTAATCATCTGAGGCTTTATCTCACCGCAGAGTCTCAATACCTGTAATTACTGTTTCCTTTCTCTTTGCATCTGTGTGGCTGCTATCCTCTCCGATCTCGCGGGCTTTGAATTGGATAGGGGGGCTATAAACCAGTGAGAGGAGGATAAGAGGATCAGGACATTTCTATTCTCCATCATCTACAGGGAGAGAGAGGGAGGAATGTATGACATTCCTATCGGCGCGGGACAATAGAGAGAGAGAGAGAACGAGATGGGTGGGTACGGGAGAAAAACAAGAGAGGTGAAAGCATGAATGAAGTGTGAGTGGCTGTAGGAGGGGGGGGGGGTGAAGATAAAAACCTGTACTGACAGAGCAGTCTTGCGCAAGTTAATGCGCATGCACGAGTGTGTCCATACCCATGCGTGTGTTGTGACATGCCTATCTCCACCCCCACCCCCCCCACAGCCATTGCCCCACACCTGACCCCAACCGGCCCAGCCCTGCAGGGCCTGTCGCAAAAAACAAAAAAGGGGGTGAGAAGAGGAACCGTTTTCCACCACCGTGGGGGGCAGTCACTGCGGATCCGTCAGGCCAGCTTAGGGCCCTCTCCTCCGGGCAGCGGTGCCCAGCAGGCGCCCCCCCAGACCCCCAGAGAACGGAGGCCTTTGAAATGAGCCCCCCGAGACTCCAGACTCCGGAGACGTGCCATTGTCCGGCGCCTGCGGGGGGGGGGGGGGGGGCATTGATGACTCCGTCTCCACCTTTGTGTTTGTGAACATGCCACGCCAGAGACGCTGAATTACAGTTGAAAGCCTCTTGCGAGGACACCAGAGAAACGTTGTGTCAGAAAGTTAGCCGCTTGTCAGATGCGTTTGTTGCTGTCAGATTCAAAACGGAAACTCCCGGTGTTTACAGCGTAGTCTACATTGCATGTGCAAGTGTGTGTTCAGGTGCTCACATGAGATTCTACATTCACCAGAGTGCACCATCTCTTTGCACGGAGGGAAATCGCTAAAAAGGTTGACTGCTAAAGCCGGACCATACGCAGTGAAATATTGCCCTCTTTGTGTGCAGCTCAGGGCAGGAATTCCCAGACCTGCTTAGCTGGACAGAACCCAGCGTCGGTCGCATGAGTAGCAGATTCCTTATAGCCGTTCATATAGACCAGCTCTCGCTTTGTCAACAAAGAGCAGCCGCAGGGCAGCGGAGAGAAAACCAGGCACGACATGCCCGAGACTAGAGCAGCCAGGGGGATCGTGACACTTCATCCTATTTCATCCCGGCCTCTCCTGAAGAATTCACCCAAAACAGCTATCATAAAGATGAACTACCTCCGTTCGATGTAGTGCTGCATGTGCGTCTGTGTTCAGGTGGATATCTCTGTGTGTATTCAGGTGATGTCTGTGTTTTGGAAAACGCAGATTTTTTTTTTTTTTATGTGCCTTTAATTAAAAGCTTGTCTCTGAGCCTCCTCAGACTCGGTCACAGCCTGCTGCATTCCAGTGTGTCATTGGCTGGCAGTCGGGCCGCATATCACACAAACACCCACGTATACGAACGGCTCGCACGTCAAGCAAAGTTGACAGCTGACACAATGGACATATCAGCAGTCAGGGGTCCGCATCCCCCCCCGTCTGTCTCACTCTCTCACACACTACCAAGACTTAATTATGCCATAACTGCCTCAGGGTCGGATGCTGAATGCCAGTGATTCCCCGGGCCAACGCCATAACAACCTCTGGCTGTTCACTCAGCCACTGCACCGTGACTCGATTGCAAAACTTCCCTCTTGGAGTTAGACGTTGGCAGCCGCACGTCATGACGGTCAGGTTGAACATTTATGAAGACACACAGATGGGGGGGAGGGGCTAAAACGCCACCAGGTCAAGACCATTGATGTATAAAGAGAATTGGATATAGTGTGGGAGGAGGGGACTCCTTAATTCCTATAAAAGTTGCTCAGTGGCGCATTAAGCAAATAAAGTTTGGTTTCCGGGTATAGAATTCAGATGAAAATACTAGTGTTTGTACTGGGAAGTTGATTTACCTAAAAAAAAAAGTTCTGCTGAGTTACAGATGTCTCTTTCCCAATGCAAGTCTACCAGACAAAGTCTTTTTGGGCCATCACATGAAGGACCCGGGAAATTGTAATTCCACCGTTTGGCCACTATGTAAAATTTGCTTCAAAGCCCGGGCACTCTTCCTGGATAAAATTGGTCTCAACCCCCTTTAAGAGACTGCCCCAGGCCAAAAATACTAAAATAGAACACGGTGAAATCTTTGGTCGTCAGTCCAAGACATTGGTACTAGATTGCGCAATCTGACAAGCCCACTGATTTCCAGCTTTGATGATCCGGCGTCAAAATTGTGGTAGTGTCAGAAACTCAGGACCGAATTCACACCGACAGCTACAACCCACGTCTACAAACCAAACGGGTGAAAAAAAAATCCATGAAAGGATTCAGAACACACTGGCTGACGAAACATTGTGAGCTCTATTGAAATAAAAAATAAAACAGTGCCAGCTTTTTTTTTGCCGCATTTTAAAAGAGCAGCAGATGGATGACACAAGTTGATGACATGTTTCCACAATCCCACCATTCACCATTCACCAGGTATTCAAAGCACAATCCTCGGTGTCGCAGTTTGACATGAAACACCATCACCATAATCAAAACAGCGAATGAGGGAACATCTTTAGGAACAATGATCATCCCTCCAGAAGAGCTTCACACACACGAATCTACGATGACGAGTATTGAAGTTGTTCTGGTGCCTCGTGTACCCTTTTTGTAAGTTTTTTCTTTCATCTGTCACCTATGTTTATATGTGCATTTCCACATACGTAAAAAATAAACGTGTATCTGCTTGGTACGCTTCAGTTTCCAAGCGCAAGCATCCTCAAGTAATTTCAAAAGAAACAGGTGTTCAGGGAGAAAGTGGCGGCAGCTTCGATCCAAAAGTGTAACTCACAGTCTCTCCAGTTCCTTCAGGTCCTGGAAGGCCCCTCTCTCAATCGTGGTGATTTTGTTCTCCATTAGCTGCCTGAGAGAGAAACACAAGAGAGACAGAGTGAGACAATAAGCACTGGACAGAAAAAGGAGTGCTTGAGCTGACAGAGTGATTTGTGCGATGACACCTTGAGAGGCCAGAGAAAAGGAGAAAGATGGCCAGATGGTGCCACAGATAAGAGCGAGTGAGGAGGAAGGGAAGGTGAAGGAGAGTGAGGTGGGACACGAGAGAGGAGGCAAAGAGATTGACATTGGAGAGGAGGAGGTATGTGGCAGCGGGTGTGAAGAAAAAAAAAGAAGAAAAAACGATTGGTGGAGATGGAAAGTGATAGAATGTTGAAACAGCAAGAGAGAGAGACAATCAGCGGCGGGTGGGAGCCCCAGAATTGACTCTAAAACTGGCCCATCAGTTGGACGGCGACTCATCTATCATTCAATTTACCCTCCATCTAACCACATAGCTGTGACTACTCATTCACTTACACTAGCTCAACTCCCCCAGGAGCACTGTGCTGACCAAGCCAAGCAGCCACACACAAACACACACACACACACACACACACATTTTATGGGCGGTATGGTGTACACTCATGGAACTCAGATAGAACTGGTTTCAAGTGCTGCAGCTAACAATTAATTTCATTACCGAAATATACTGAAGACAACCTTTTACAATGCACTAAGTGACTCCTTCAGAATGCTTGTTTTCACCAACTAACTGAGTTAGTAAATATATTTACTATCATATCTGACAAAAAGGTATTTCCAAACTTTTGTGGCTTTGTTTGCTTTAAAGGTGCTAAAAAAATAATTCAAGAGCATATATTGCCTCCACGCGGTTAGCTAGCGGTGCTAACAGCGCTAACGGTGTAAACAACTGCAACAATGCTAACAGAGCTAAAAGGGTTTATCACAACACACAGCTCCTGTACTGTTTTTATGTTGAATTATATGTTTTGTTTAAATGTAATTGTATTGTTTAAAGATGGTAGCATTACAATACAGTAGCCAGGACTTAAGTTGTGCCTGTACTTTATAATGGTAATAAAATAATAACACGGGGCTCCGTAGTCTGCACCAAGATGGCGCCAACTTTATTCCTCTCAAACACATTCAACAGTTCTAGCCTTCACAATAAAAGCCCCGGACGCATACACTGGAACACTGCTTCCTAGCGGGAATTGCGAATTTAGGACTAACGACTGAAATTTGACAGTGCTAGCTAATAAAAAAAATAATTGTTGCAGCTCTAATTCAAATCCAAACGGTTGTGGTTGTGTGTGACCACGCACAGCCAGACGCCACGGAGCACATGGAAACGGCTAGCATGAAGAGTGGTATCGCACACGCGCACAAACACATGCTCAATCGAAGACATAATCTCTGGAGGAATCCCAAAAATGTTTATTCCCCGACGTTCACTTATAGCAACTGGATAGCACGCGCAAGCACACACAAACACAATAAAAGCACGCTATCCCTGTTCCACTCTTAACCTGGACTCATCCCAGGAGAGAAACTTGTTCTTACTTGACTCTCTTTCCTTTTCCTTTCCTTGCACCCTCCCTCCCATCCAGCATGCATTCCTCCCTCCGCGGTTACACCTAACGACCGCTATCTCCTTCCCTCTCTTTGCCCGGTGGTTAAAATAAGCCCCTCCTGACACTTCCACTGGCAGATTAACGCGACAACATTAACAGGTGCCGCCGCTATTCTGTTTGGACACACACACACAAACACACACACACACACACACTCAATGAAATCGCCGCTTCTTCTAGACGCAGTGCCGCATGCGGCAGCTCCAGGGCTGCTGAATGAGCCACGATGCCTGACCAGGACTACTGTGTGTTGTGGGTTTTAGTTGTTGTTGTTGTTGGGGGAGTTGTTTGAATTGCAAGGTGAATTTTTTTTGTTTTTCTTTTCCATCTGCAAAAAGGAAAAGAGAAGAAAGGAGAAAAATAAAATATAGAAGACACTTACAACACTCGCAGATGCCTCAGTCCTGCGAAATCCGCCTTGGTGATTTTAGTGAGGTTGTTTGCATTCAGATCCCTGGGAAGAGAAAGGGTTAAAGAGAGGGACTGTGAGTATAGGCTGCGTGATATATGATATGATAATAAAATATAAAATAAAAACAAGGACAAAGAAACAAACTGAAGGTTGTTTTTTTTTAACTTGGTGTGTTGCGGACGATGCGTGGATTGTCATTTGAGCGTCAGAGGAAGATTGAGGAGGCTGCACCACGCACACATTTTCATTTCATCAAGGGGTCTCCGGCTAATAAAACGCGGGCCTGTTTAACTCAAAGCCCACTTGTCCAAATCCGTTTTTGATTAACTTGCTCGGGTCTGCAGACAAGCCGACGTGGTTCTACGGAGGCTGCGCTGTGAATGCAACAGTGCGAAACCACCGACGCGACATGCAGCGGCGCACCCGAACTTCAGCTCCGCGGTTCGGCGATAACGAATCCAAACACGCAGCAATTAGAACTCACGAGTTCTTTCTTTTTTCTTTTTTTTTTACAGTTTATGTGACAAAATAACACGTGCATGGAGCTGAATTGACAGATTATGGTGCAGTTGTTAACGTGTTAGTTCTCATGTAAAGCCCTGCGCTATTAAGACGCGGTCCCCAAGGACACAATCCCCCCACTACCGCCAGCATGCAGTTTAAAAGGACAGACAAAATATGTAGGTTTAAAAAAACATAGGAACATTATATGACCATAAAAACCTTCAGGTGAGGCACAGCTTTATTAAATATAGGTTATAAGAAGAGTATAATGTCAGTGCACACTTTTTATATATGGCAGACAAATAAACAGAAGTGTGTTGAAATTGTTTGGGGAATGTTATGCGCAGATTGAAGCCGAACTGCGCTGTTAAGGCTTCTTTCTCTCCCCCCTCCCACTCGGTACTCACAGTCTCTCCGTGTTGCGGGGTATGTTCCTGGGCACGCTGCGGAGCCCCTGGCCGTGACAGTCCACTGTAGTCCCCGTGCAGGAGCACTGGGCCGGGCAGGGCTGTCCGTCCGCTCCACCGGACAGGACCGATAGCAAAACGGCCACCAGCAGCCCCAGCGCGGTCACCGGGGAGCGGCCGGGGCCAGCGGGGCTCAGAGCTCCCACCATCACTGCGGCAAGTGGGGGGCCACAACGTGAGACCCACAAAAAAAATACTGAGAAAACACAAGGGCGTTGAAAAAAATAAAAGCCACAATATCCCCCGAAAGCAGCTCACCAAACTCTGCGGCGCGAACGGGATGCTGTCCTCCCCTTTTCGTTGTCCTCCCCCCCCCCCTTTTCAGACGTGTGTTTCCGAAATTTCTCGCTCTGAATTTACATTTGGGTCTCCTCGGAGAGGTTTCGATGCCTGAAGGCTGTGAACCGGAATTTGGTCCCCACTGAGCAGGGAGAGGGGAGGTCGACGAGGCGGCGGACCGGCTCTCTGGCTGCGCTAAAGCGGCGCAAACTTCCACATGTCCCCGGCATGCGGTGCCCAAAACCCCCCGGCTTGTGTGTAGGTGTATATGTGCGGAACCAAAGCCAGTTAAAACACCTCGATCCTTGATCCGATCCAGAGAAACGCACACTTTAGTGCGCACACACGCGCGCGCTCCAGGTGAGGCTGTCTTGGTTATTAATTCACAACACGCGTCCGGACAGGAGGCAGCGGCAAGCGGCGCTTAGTTTCCCCACCACCAAAAAAAAAAAAAGAAGCTCAGCAGAGGTCACCGTGGTGGACAGATGTTGATCGATCCGATCATGTATCAATAGCCGGTCAGTGGCAACGGTATAGGCAGCGCGAGGGAGGAGAAAAAAAAGCCCCGTGAAAGACCAGCGCGCAATACTATAATCCAACTCTGCGTGGTGCGTCAAAGCGCTGCTCCCGAGAGTGTGTGATAGGGAGAGAGAGAGAGAGAGAGAGAGAGAGAGAGAGAGAGAGAGAGAGAGAGAGAGAGAGAGAGTTTCCTGGACAGACGCAGTAGCAGACGTGCCCGCTCCAGTCTCTCTCTCTCTCTCTCTCTCTCTCTCTCATTCTCTCTCTCTTTCACACGCACGCACACACACACGCGCTGCGTTTTTCCCCCTCAAGGTATATAGCAGCAGGTTTCCAACTGGCCGTCGGTCAAACAGCAACAGTTTGACCTCAGACGGGGACTTTGATTCCTCGCTGCAGTGTCCCCGGTCACCTGATGCTTTATTTATCTGGCCTCAGGAAGGCGACAGAGCGTCTCGGTGAAATCTAACGTGGAAAAAATGGGGGGGGGGGTCTTTAGTTTCCACAAGACCGGATTCAAGGACTGAAGCGCTGTATCTGAGACACATTTGTTGCTCTTCGGTGTCCACTTAAAAAAAAGACCTTGAAACAACACCTGTTGTCCCGGGATGGATACACACTTGTTGTGTTACCGGTTGAGCCTTCTACAACGTATCTCAAGTCAATTGAAGTCATCTTTACGGATGGGATGAGGATTTAGTTTCTCAAATGGTGCATGAGCTTCATAAAGGAAGAATCATGAGTTTAAATGAGAGCGTTCGGCAAACTGCTAATGTCAAAATGCTACAAAACAAAAGCAGCCTATAGGACGGACTCCAGGTCATCTGGACGTACATTTTGCAAATGCACCGTTTTTAATGATGTTCAATGGTGTGCTCAACAGTTCCTTTTCTTTAACAATTATTTACTATAATATTATTATTGAAAGGCAGGGTTGGTGATCTACTTCAAAAACATTTTTTTAATTATTCTCATTATGTCCTGACAGCAATCAATGAAAAAAAAAAATCCAGTTTCTGTGGCTGTGGCAGGACTTAATAATAATAATAATAATTTCCTTCAGCCGGACCGTGCTGATTGGACGGGCCACCTGCTTGTCCACCTTCCTCGTCACCTGTGCGTTTTCCTGCCCTTCCACTCATTGCTCGTCACCTGAGTCTTCCACAAGCTGCTAGCTGAACAGCTGCGAGTACTAACAACGGCCATGTTTGTTGGTGGGGGGGGGGGGGGGGGGGCTGTCCGTTTTTTCACCAACTTGGTGACTTTTTTGAACTAGTGTTGCTATAGCTACTGTTATTGGAAAAGAGTTGGCAACACTGGGATGGGGGTTGTTCAGTTGGTTCAATGACCAACCCTGCCTTTAATTGCCGTCACAATTTCAGTCATCGCTTTCGAGCCAACAAGAGGTCCACTGTGAGGATTCGTAATGTGTTATTTTGGGCAATAAATAAGGATGATCGTTTGTGTCAGCCGTTTCATTATGGCTTTTACTGTCTTAATGAATATTTCATTAACACAATTAAAGTGAGGGGTTTCTTCTCAACACGTGCGCTTTGTGCAGCAGCGAGGGCAGAGAACTTTAACCTGTTCGAAAATTGCATACCCATACTAAAAAGAGTATATCTCTGCAACCACAAGGTCTATTTGAATAATTGTGGTGTTATAATAAAGGGAACACTTTTGAGATTTGTTCAGATGTGTAAATATCAGTATATATGTTACTGGTTAAGAGTAAATGAAGATGGGACACAGTACAAATTGAAAAGTTTCAGGTTCGCCTAAAAAAAAAAGCACTTACAGGATTATCATTTCTTTGGAATGATGCAGCTGCAGGTCTAAACCTCTCCCAGGTCATAGCACAATATGTGAACAGTCTCTCTGCAAAGTTTGACTTTGATAAAGTGAAGCAGAACAAAATTAGAGAGGTTTTAGTACAGAGAGTTCAGACGAGGTCTCCATTTTGGCACCACCTGTGCCATTTGAATTTTCTCATGTACCAAACTATATATTTCACTTGTATATCACTAATGGTGATCAATACATCCAAATACAGCAGTTTTAGCTTTATTTTGAAAGCCAGAATCCTCTCTGTGTCTCTCTGCGTACTGGAGTTTTTCTCGATGTCAGCCCCCTGTGAGTATGCAGGGCTCTATCTCAGCAACCCATTGGTCGATTTCAGTGATTGACCCCTCATTTGAAGCATTAGAGCCAATATAATTTAGCTATATCAACCAAAATGAGATTGACAGCACTGTTAGTCAATCAGAATCAGCAGGGAGCCGTCCTGTGAGAGGTGCTTGCTATGACGCAAGGCGATTCTCAGACTTCCTGCTTGGACCCACAGCCACCTAGAAATGCCCGGAATAATTTTAGTGTAACACAGGACATAGGTCTAACGTATTTCTGTATGGAATTACCGGAAAC
Organism: Leptoclinus maculatus; assembly: GCA_032191485.1. Classification (NCBI taxonomy): domain Eukaryota; kingdom Metazoa; phylum Chordata; class Actinopteri; order Perciformes; family Stichaeidae; genus Leptoclinus; species Leptoclinus maculatus. Next base: position 1,245,614 of record JAVDOI010000042.1, on the reverse strand, counting down.
ATATCGATGAAAAATAGCAAAGATAAGACAAATTGTACAACTATCGTTTGATGAAGCGATTTCTGTTGTTGGTGTTCTTTGGCTCATATTTCGTTGATGCTTTGTTGTAGCTGGATTTGATGTCCGGAATCTGTGGATTGTCTGCTTTCTTCTGAGATATCGTGTGTGCGTATTGCTTAAAATACCACAGCGATAGAGCCAGAAATATGGCGAGTGGGTTGACTAGGTGGCGCTATATGGATTTTAATATTTGGTAATTCATTTAGTTGTTGTTTGAGTTGTGTTTGGAGCATGTAAAAACGGCTTACATATTATTGTAGCCCAGATTCTGCTGTTTAATCTGATGTGCAACATCATTATATTCGTTCGTGATAAGTGCATTTCTTTCGACGGTATATGCTAAACTTTCTCCACAATCCCCAAAAAAGGGGGTGCTCGGGCTTAAGTCAAGCATATATTTGACATTTTGAACATCATATGAGATAAGAGAACGATGCTATCTTTTGGGAATGTATCATCACGGATTAATGATTCTATCAGTATGATGGGGTTGTACTCTCTTGAAGTCTCCTCCAGGTCTCTGAGGTGTTTGCTGTCACGCATTAATTAAATTATTGAAACTTTTTACGTCAAAGTAATGTGTTCAGTAAATACGTTGCTTAGTACAACTTTGAAAAGTTTCACAGTGACTTACAAATACTTCCATAAAGTAATCTCACTACTAGAGTCCGGTGCAGAACAGTACAGGTCAGGGATCAGTGACGTTCCGTCTCAAGATGACAGATCTGTGGTGAAGCCTGTCTTCCTCTCTCCTCCTCTTGATCCCTCTCCGGCTCCCAAGACAGGACACAAACAGCTGTGTGTGATTGATCGTAATGCTGATGTGTACTGTGTGTGTGTGTGTGTGTGTGTGTGTGTGTGTGTTTTATACTGCTCCCCACAAATCTCCAATCCCACCCCTCACACACACACACACACACACACACACATACATACAGTCTACCCAGGATAAGAGACAAGAACAAAGGGGAGGAGTCAGTGACACGACAGCCGTCAGGAGGGCAGAGGCCGGTCATTGATGGCGGTGTGCCGTGACTAAAGTGAGGGAGGAAAGAAAGGGGAGGAGATGGAGGGTGACCCCCTTATCTCCCGCGTTACGACGAGGCTTCAGGGCACACAGTCTAACCTGCCCTGCTCTCTTCTCAGAGCAATATTTCCTCCTGTTTGTCCAGAATACACATTTCACTGCTCCGTAAATAACAAAGCAGACCAGTCAATTGTATTTATAAAGCCTAAATTGCCATTTTCCCCCAAAGACTATTACAATCTGTTCAACGTTGGTTCAGATAGGGAAAAGGCCAAAAACAAACGAAAACTACCTACTTTAGCTGCCGTTGATACAGATTAGACAAAGACAACAGTCATGAACTCACCTTATCGAGAAAAACAATGACAATATTGGGTATATTGAAATACAAAAAGGCACAAATAACTAATTTCAAGATTCATCATACAGAATGTTACAGATGATAAATGTGGAACAACACAAGAGGAGAATAAAGTCACACGCTGTCAAATGTAGTGCCCCCCTCCCCACATGGTGGAATGGACGTGTCTCATATTGTTTGTAGAGTCAGCGTAGCGAGGATGAGTGGGTCTAAAAACACCAGACTTTTCACCCAGGAGGCCACTGTTCGTTGTTTTGTGTGACACCCTGAAGGGACTGTCGCTTAACTTCCGCACTTAAAGTTACTGTGAGGAACTTTAGTAACTAGTAACAAAACAGTCTCAGTTTAATATGGATGCCTCTACATGACCTACATCAGTAAACGAGATAATCAGAGAGAAGACTGGCCATTTGTATATAGTTATTCTTAATGCTGAAATAATGGAGGTTCACCAGAAACTCCTTCAGCTCAGACTCCAGCGGTAACGACCCGTCCCGCCGCAGACAGACCCAGACCCAGGCCCAGTGGTGGGCCGTCAGGGCCAGCTAAGCCTTCTCTGCTGGCCTAAACAGAATCACAAAGTTATAGCTATTTTATAATTTAATAATTTTTCACAAATACACTAGCCTACATGTATTATAATTTTTTTTCTTCCATTATCTTATTTTCTCATTGCACAGCTCCTGTCTTCCTCTGTTGCTCTGCTTCCAGCCTGCAGGCTGCTTCCAGCACAGCTTGTTTTAAGGAGAGCTTTTATCCAATCAGATTCAGCCCCCATGTCTCTATGTAAGGAGAGAGGCCCGAGGTCCTCTAGGTAGACTTTGCTGATTAAAGTATATGGGGACGATATTGTTGATTGTCATAGTCTTCAACCAATCAGATCTTTAATTTGACATGTTGGGCGTATTCTTTGACGTGCCACTGGCACCGAGGTAGCCTCCTAAGTACGTCTGCATTAACGTGCGTCGTGATCGGTCAGTGGGCCAGCGTGTCAAACAGAAAGCTAGCTAGCAGATCTTAGTATTTAGTAAGAGTTCAGGTTGAAACATATGTAAGAGAAGTTATGACATTTTTAGCGTTTTGCTTGGTGTAGATTATTTATTTTTTTACCTAGCTTTGTTTTTTTAACACTCAATGGCTGAAGGAGGAGGAGAAACGGATTTGGGAGCTACTGACTTTGTTAACAAAGAAAGGAGGATGGAAATTTGTCTTTAAGTGAAGGCAGCTGTGGTAAGTGAACTGCTTTTGTTTTTTTACATCTGCAGTAGCGTTACTACTGTGTTCATTTGTCTATCGTGTCGTTTTTATGAATAATATGAATGGCTCGTGCTCTAGCGCTGCAGTGTTGCTGGATTGATCTGTCATGCTTGACATTTTATGTTGTCATATAAATATATGTGACTGGTTCTTGTGAGTTTGTTCTTGTCATTGTGTTAATTACATTGATTCTGACTTGTCCGTTAATGACGAAGCATCCCGTCATCGCGGGGTTAGGTTCGGACATTTGATTCTCTGTTTGAATCAGTAGATTTATTATTTTCACAACTTGAAAAACTTGACTTACATTTCTCAGAAGCGGAGTCCATCACAGCGTTATATTTTTAGTATTACCACTCTGCACCATTCTAATAGATATACATTTTGTGATTTTGATTTAAATGTATTAGACATTTGAGTGTTGAGACAACAAATAATGACCCTAAGATTGTTTTGTTTTGAAATTACTTTCAGGAATTTTATATATATATTTTATATATATATACACATATATAAATATATGTATGTGGATCAGATCCGGATTGCTGTATGCTTTGCCGACGAGGAAAACGCTACAGAAACGTCAATACCAGCGGCAAGTTTCAAAAAGACTCGCCGAGATCAGGCTGTTCTAGTCGGGTAAAGCCCCAGTTCCACCGAAAGCCGGATATACTACGGATGTCCCCGGATCACCTCGGATAAAAAGAGGTGAGAACCGGGGTGAACCGCGGTGAACCGGGGTGATCCGGGAAGGAAATCGTCCCGGATGACAACACATTTGACATGTTTCCCGGTTCTACTACGGTTCTACTACGGTTCCGCCACGGATCACCCCTGTTCAAGCCTGGTTCATCCCGGATGGCCACGGTCTATCCCGGATGGCCACGGTTTGACCACGGATGAGCACGGTTTGACCACAGTTAAACTACGGATACGCCACGGACACGGCCCGGATGCGTCACGGATGCGTCCCGGATGAAGCGTCAGGGTATAAATAGTTCAGATTTTCAGAGACAAAATCACTCTTATATATATTTGAAAGGACAACAACATGCTGAAAATTAAACCCAAGAAGAAGGCAATGACTGCTGCAAATTTTTTTTACCACGGTTTTACTACGGTTCATCACGGAACGTCCCGGACTGACTACGGTTTCACTATGGTTCCACTCCCGGATGACCCCGGATCTGATCCGTAGTGTATCCGGGGACATCCGTAGCTTTCGGTGGAACTGGGGCGTAACATGAGCGCTGAGCCTCCGGTGCTGGTTTACTGCCGGTCCCGCTAGCAACACCTCACATCTCCGAAATCGTCGGAGCAGATTTTTAAATCGGCTGAATCTTGACAAACCGACCACAGATTTGATGCTTCAACAACTAACTTCTCGCCTAAAAACATCCTAAAATTACTTTCTGTGACTTAACAACAGTAGTATTTCGAAAGTTTCAACTTCCAGTTGTGTGATTTCTCCTCCGCCATTGTTTCCTGTTGCTGGTGCATTCTGGGATATTTGGCTGTCTCAAGTACAGACAAGTCACCTCCGAAGCATCCCCGGTAAAATGGGCGGAGCGAGCCACATCCGGGCATTTGGACCGTGCTTGGCTTGATGTGAACTTTGAATTGGAACAGTACTTAGGCTGAGACTGATGGCGTTTCACAAGTCCACGAGTTTACAAGTACAGACAAGTACGCATATTGAGAAAGGCCCAATCACTTGTTGGAAAACCTCTTTATGGGCTGTTGCCTCTCCTGTCCACCTGTTGTGATAGTTTTAATGTCGGCACACAGACAACATGCTATCTCATAATTTCGACTTTCTATCTCATAATTTCGACCATGGGGATATTTTTATTTTCAAGTCTAACTTTTAATTTTTGTAAAAAAATAAAAAATAAAAAAAAATAATATATATATTTTTTTTGCTGGCGGATTCGCGGGCCACATAAAATGAGGTGGCGGGCCGGATACGGCCCGTGGGCCGTATGTTTGACACCCCTGATATAGATGATGACGATAGTCTCGTTTACTTATGAAGTTCATATAGAGGCATCAATGCTAATTTGAGATTGATTCACAAGTTAAAAGTTCCTCACAGTAACTTTAATGACCATGCTTTAACCAAGGCCCTGACTCGCCTCGGTGGTGTTCTGCTAAGCTTTTGTGTTAAAGGAATAAATCAAGTTGTCAGAAAGTCAGAAACAGTAACAACAGGTATCTGACCCAGAGAGCAGTCTAATTTTAGACCGAGGACTCTTACAAATGATGAATGAATGGAGTCTTTTTTTATTTTATCTACCATTGAAACAGCCCATCCCACATTGGACTTAGTGTCCCACAATAACACCACAAATTAAAAAAAGACTCCCATTCACATTGAGAAGAAAGCCCGGAGCAAACAAGTGGAAGCATGCAGTAAACGTCACAGTTTAAAATCCCATTCATGTGTCTTTATTCTTAAAATTCCAATTGTTGTTTTTTTGTTGCTAGATTTGACAGGTTAGGAGGGCTGCAGAGCTGCTAATGAGAAGTGAATCTGTCTGACGGCTGCGATGTTGGCGCAGCTCAATCTAGCCTGTTGATTTAGGAGCTGTTTGTGTTATCTTTGGTTTATGGCCATGCAGTAAAGCTGAAGAAGGTGTGGGGGTCAGTGTGTGTGTGTGTGTGTGTGTGTGTGTGAGCAGAGGTCAGTTCAGCCACCTGGCCTCTGGACAGCTGCTACTGAGACACATGCTGCTCAGAGCTCGTCCTACTGTACACACACACACACACACACACACGCACAAATATTAATTTATGCACAGACACAAGTTGACACCGTGCGGCAGACAGACACACGCACAGAGGCAGACAGAATTTTAAACAGTTTATTACATCCATGTATTAATTAAACACATTAATCAAATCTGCTGTGGCTTTGTCTCCATCAGAGCCACACTGTGTGTGTGTGTGTGTGTGTGTGTGTGTGTGTGTGTGTGTGTGTGTGTGTGTGTGTGTGTGCTGCCTGATAATCACATCATTAAAAACCAATGATGTTTGTGTTTGGACTGGCACTGTCAATGCAGGGGCTGGTTACACAGCTGCAGCGACACACACACACACACACACACACACACACACACACACACACACACACACACACACACACACACACACACAGACAGGGGGATGAACACAGTGCCACACCAAAGCACACAAAAAAACCCTAAAAAAACTGTCTTGGTTTCCAATCCCTCCCAGCCATCAGTTTCGTGCTGATGTGATGCGTCCATGAGGTGTGTTGAAACTGGACCTGAAGTGTGTTTAGTGACTGGTTACTTTTGTCGTGACGGGGACGGGTAGGCCGTCGTCTGTCTCACACACACCCAGACGCCCAGGGCCATGGGAGAGATGCTGAGGAGGTGAATGGGATCCCATGAAGGGGCTGGTACGTTGGGAAGGTGTGTCTGGTTTCACATGTTAGGTGTGCGTATATTGTTGTGTGTGTGTGGGACAAAGAGACAGAAATGGTCCAAAAGTGCAGTAGGAATAGGGCTCACTATTTTATTTTTTTAGTATTTAACAAAGCTGCTTTTTTGAAAAATTCTAAATCCTGCATTGCTTACACCCGTGTTCTCTTCGCTGACATGCTTCTTCTGCTCGCAATGCGCAGTTGCATTCGCATCTTTCTCTTCACTTCTCTATGACTGGAGGCAGGCTGATCTCATGAAGCGTTTATATCTATATACCTAAGAAAAATGAATGCACTGTAAGATGTCCCACAAAAGCAAATCGTATGTAATCCACGTGATCATTAACCAGGAAGTTTAAAGACCGCAAAAAGTCAGGCCAGGTGGGGCGGGAGGGGAGGTGGATGGGTCAAACAAACATCGGTCTTTCTTCCAGGAGACTGCTGTTCCTGTGAAACAAGAAGTCAACGTTGATTTATCCGTCACGTAACTTCGGTACTTCAATAACGCCACAAGTATTTAACGATCTTTTCCTAAATCTAACTTAGAAGTTTTTTTCCTAAAACTAGCTTAAGTATTTGACAATCTTTTCCTAAACCTAAGAAGTTGTTTTGCCTAAACCTAGCTTAAGTATTTCACAATCTTTTCCGAAACCTAACAAAGTAGTTTTGTTGCCTAAACCTAGCTAAGTATGTCACAATCTTTTCCTAATCCTAACTAAGTTATTTCCTGTGAAGACGGAAGTTTATTTTGAAAAGACTGCATGAAATGAGTGGATATTGACACGTGTTGCTGGACTTTCGTAGGAAAACGGTCAAAAATGAGGGGTAACTTTTCTTAAGATATCGTACGAGACACTGTATCAAGATACAGGAGAAAAAGCCTTGTTCACAGCATCTCCTCACAGCACAGCAGAAAACACAGTTGGGGCCGTGACATTTGTTCAACTGTTTACAGCCATAAAAATGATTCTGTTGAAAATGTTAGTTTTTTTAAAAACAATCATGTTGCATTGTCTCGGTGGAGGCGTTCGTACCTGAGTGTCTGTGTTAAAGCCGGGAGTTCATTTGAATGTTTAGCAACAACAGAGGAAGGTATCCAACCAGACATGACAGTCTTGCATATTTCCCCTCATCTCGCAACAATAGAGTCTCAGCCGCTCTAATCCTTTTACACAATTATCCCTCAGTGTTTGTGTGTTTAAGCGCAGCGCCTCCGACTGCGGCTTTTTTTCCACAGAGGCGAACCAAAACAGCCCCAACCGCCATTATCCTAAAATAGCCCGTAAGAACAAGATAAACATGTGTGTGAAACTAATTGTGCAGAGCTGGCTTGTTGAGGAGCGTTGTTGTGACAACAGATTCTACATCTGTCTGAACCCACACGGTCCCTCGTCTGGCCAAATTGGGGAAGATGTAGTCTTGGTGAAGGCGAACCTGATGAAGATCAATGGGTATTCTTCGCTGAGCTAAATCAGAGGAAAGAATAAACAACCATGGATAATAATTCCCTACTTCCCTTCGTAGTTTTTCCATGGAGTTGATAACTTTGGCCATAAAACGCCACCTCCCGACTCACTCCCTCGTATATCCACATGCACAAACACTTCAGCGGCGGCCTCCGCACTGGAGATATATCACCTGTTCCTCGCACCTTGCATAATCTAGGAATTTTGTCAGAGGATTTGTTCATGCAAAGGCGCCCCCCCCCCCCCACACACACCCCCCACACCCCCAAAAAGGACAAAGGCAAGTGACAAGAAGAGCGCCATGAAATAAAGGCCTCAGCTTGATGTGAGAGCGCCAGAGCACGAGGAAGCGACAGAGTGAGTTATAGTCTCGTGGGTCTTAAATACCGACACAGTGTGCGATTCCCCGACAAGGACAGGAGCCTCGTTGCAGACGGAGCTTTACAGCAGAGCACTGTCTTGTTTCAGACGCTCAGGGATCACGCGAGGAGTCCTGAATCTGGTGAGAGTAAATCATTTTGAGGCTTTGGAACACTTCTGAAGCGCAGCACAGGTGATTGCCGCTGCGGTTATGTATCCGTCGCATTTCATTCACATTGTTGTGCGGAAATCGCAAAGGGGTGAGAGCCGTTCAACAGGCAGGAGGCTAAAAAAAGAAGCACAAGAACACAGAGAGAGAGAAAGAGGGATTGGATGGAGGGAGAGAGAGAAAAGTGGGAGGAGGTTTTTTTTGGGGGGGGGGGTTCGAGAAAAACTGCGCAGAGACAGGGAGGCAGAGAAAAATAGGAAGAGTCCTCGGGAGAGGAAGAGAAGGAGGCGAGAGAGAGAGAGAGGGAGGTGTGTGGAAAGAGGAGTGTGGGAAAAATCAATATGCTCTCTGGAGCGACTGGAAGAGACAATCAGTCCCGTCTGACCCCCGTCTCCCCTTGGTGTCAGGGTGTGCGAGTGCACGCACGTGTGTGTTTGTGTGCCCATATGCGGTTCGCAAATGCTGGCATGTGTTTGTAAGCGACGCGGCATGTGTAGTCGTAATCATACGTGCGTGTGTGTGTGTGTGTGTGTGTGCTTCCATCTCCTCTTGGGTTTGCTGTCCTCAGCTCAAACGTGTTTTATTGGCGTGACCGCTGAGGATGGGAGGAGGATGGGGGGGTGGGGGGGGCATCGTTATCAACTTTACGAGGAAGGACGGATCGAACGACGACTCCGAGCAGAGTTGAAAACGGGAGGAGGCCGGCGTCACATCCTGCAGAAGAAAGGGACAGAAAGGGACACTCTCACGGCTTCAGCCAACTCGCGTTAACGCTGACTCCGCCCACGAAGGGTCGCATTCACACAAACAAGCCAGAGGCTATGGGCCACATGTTCTCAGATTGCTTTGATAGCTATTATTATTATTATTACTATCAATATAAAAGAAGAAAGAGCTCCTTTTGCTCTCCTTCTCTCTCTCTGTATATATGTGTGTTAGCATGTTAGCCGGCCTCGAGGCTAGCGGCTTTCACGGGCCGTCCACTCGACGTTCGGGGGTTTGTAAAGCCGGCTCAGCCCGCCATTGTGCAAGTCCCGCTCCTGAATTCAGTTTCTCCATCTGACCCCACGGGCGCCTCTCAGACTGACAGGGGCGGGGGAGCGAGGAGGTTAGATGGATAGATGAAAGGCTCTTCTGAGAGAGAGAGAGAGAGAGAGAGAGAGAGAAGTCCACCAGTCCCTCCGTGCCGTCGTCATCCGATCACTTCCTTCATCCTCTCCTCCCGCCGCCCTCCTCCATGCTCCGTCGCTCTGCTGTGCAGTTGCAGGGGGTTAATTGAGGTCCGAACGGCAGGGGGCCCGTTATGACACCTTTGTGAAGAACACACACACACGATTCTCTGCACACATCGTGAGGCAATAATACAAATGTCATGACGTGGGAGTTGCACAGTACTCCTCATTTTGTAGTGTTAGGCTACACAACAGCTGTATTGTTAGTTAGTGTATGTTTTTGGAGAGCGAGAGTAAGTGTGTGTGTGTTTGTGTCTGTGGGGGGGGGGGGGGGGGGGGGGTGATGTCAGACTTAATGATGGTCTCCACCCTTTTTGGAGAAGGCTGTCTCGCCCCAAAATCAAGAACCAACTGAATAAATCACACAATTAATCCAACGAGTCAGCGTGGTGCATCAACACACACACACAGCGGAATAGGTGTGTGAGTGTGTGTGAGAGTGTGCGTGTGTGTATGTGTGTGTGTGTGTGTGTGTGTGTGTGCGTGTGTGACTAGCAGATGGTAGGCCGGTAATCTGTTGCCAAATTCACCGTGTGATCATGTAAAGGATCACACGCACACTCAAGTAACACAAACGCCCCCGCAGCTACACCCAGACGTAAACAAAACGCACAGACATCCGCGACGGGACAAACGGGCGAGCGGGACGATCGTCGATGCATCGCCATCAATCTAAATTAGTCTTTTTCTTTCGTCTCTTCGGTCTCGACTCTTTTTTAAAAAAAATCTCATTGTGGAGTCTTTAATGTGAAACGGTGGCTGCGTTGCTGCAAGTGTGTGTGTGTGTGTGTGTGTGTGTGTGTGTTGCAGTTAAGATGTTGATTGAAGCTGAAGTTTAACAGTGGGAAGCTTTACATCAAAGACTGACATTCACCTTTCATATCCTCTCCTTTTGATGCAAACACACACACATACACACACACTTCATGGGAATAGGGAACCGACAGTTTCACTAAATCAAAAATTGACATTTGCTTCAAACCTCTGCAATGCAGAAAGTCTCATACACACACACACACACACACACACACACACACACACACACACACACACACACACACACACACACACACACACACACACACACTTAGCACAGATAAGGGTCTCCTGCAGGGGTTCCGGGGCCCCTTTTTGGCACACAATCTACTTACACAGAACACTCCCCGTGCTTTGCCACAATGAACACAATATATAGACGTACACCCACACACAAACACACACACACACACACACACACACACACACACACACACACACACACACACACACACACACACACACACATTTGGCAGCAACATCATCAGGCAACAGATGCTTCTGAATGAGCTTCTTTGCCGGGCCGTGATTCATAATGTGGCCATTGAAAATCACTTTCAGCACATTCATAAGCACTTATAGCCCGGCTATGAATATTCACAGCTCCGAGGCTCGGATTCACACACGGACATGTGAACACACACGCAGGGGGAGACGCCAACTGATGCTTTTTTTTATATTTGAGATTCTTTAAACCGCGATGAGGTATTGTTTAACAAGATTGATTACGAGCAATTTAAAGTATGCAGATCAATTTCTTTTTTTTTTAACAAAAGTAATGCCTCTGGTCTCTGGAGGAAATTGCTTTCCAGGGTGAGACTATGTGCCAATAGGATACAATTAACTTTAATAACAGGTTCAAATAAAAGATGGTGTCCCCAAAGGACTCTCGAGAAAACCCCCATCTCTCATCGTCGCTGCTCATCCACAATCTTACAACACTTAGAAAAAAAGTCTTTCCAAGTTTTCATCCCCTCTCCTCTGGTTATCGCTACTCGAGGGATTTAGAGTCGAGCTCTTACAGTCGGTGACTCATCCTCGGGCTTGGGCCTGATGCGATTTCCAAATATCAACCGCAGAATTAGAGGAGGTTTCTTTGAGCTTTACCTTTAGTCTCGCTACAGCTCCACAGTTTAGACTGTCTCCATTGAACAGAAAAAGCAGGAAAAAAAGCAGAGGTTTCACTGATAATTTAAACAGCATTTTCTCAGCATTACTTTCGCAATAGTCACACTTGGAGACACTGTGATTATCCAGCATCTTATAGAGACAGACAGACAGACAGACAGTTTGACAAGTGCACAGCCAATGTTTTTAGAACCCTCACCACCTTAACCATAGTTCCCCCGTAGAGTCTTTGACCTCTGGCAAAGCAGTCCGATGTTCAGAAAGTGCTTTTGCGTACAACAAAACCTGTGTCTTTTCAATACCACTATCTGTGTCACCCCCCCCCCCCTCCTCAGTACATGAACATTCCAAAGACTAAAACACAAATCCTTCTCCAGTGCATGAAAATAGTGCTGTTTTCACACAGCATCTCTAAGACAGAGCTTTTCCTGAATGCATGGTGTTTCACACTGCATGCATTAGCCTAGAGGATATAGCAGACTTTTTCACTCCTCTACTCTTAAGCTTTGTTTAGACTCGTGCATGGCACCGTAGCGAGAGCCTCCGCAAAGAAAATATACTGCAAAGAAGCACGAAGACAATGAGTGTGACCAGCGAAACGGCATAAACCAACCTCCTTATTGCTGAGGAGGAATTGTAATTAACTGTAAATTCATATTTATTTCCTTCACACAAGCCCTGTGAAGAAAGAAAGAAAGTATTAAATGCATTGTAAAAAAACAAAGGTTGAATCATATTTGTACTGCGGAGGAGTGACGTAGAGACGCCGTATACGTCTCTGGTAGCGGCAGAGACCTGTCAATCACAGTAAGCCCGCCCTAAAGCATACTCTGCTTTCGGCCTATTTGACTCTAAATGGACCATAATTTACTAAATGAACATCATGCTGTATTGAAGAAGACTTGAAACTAGAGATTGAGACCATAAACTCATGTTTACAATGTTTACTGAGGTAATAAATCAAGAGAGAAGTAGAGTCATTTTTTCATAGACTTCTATACAATTGGATTTTTTTTTTGCAAACAGGAGTCGCCCTTTGCTGGTCAGTAGAGAGAATGCAAGTTTTATGACACTTCTGCATTGGCTTCACTCTGCAGAACCGGAGGTTGCCGCCTGATAAAAACACACAGTCCTGCCAATGGTCCCGCACTGTTCCACTGATCTACATGTGCGTTAATGCTCCAAGATATGCTGCAATACACCAACAAAGGCTGCTAGTTAACGAACATGGATGTTAACAATGCAGGTGTTCTCAAAAGAGATTTATTTGCATTATAGGACACAATGAAATGCAGGATATGACAGAGAAGAAACAAATATGTATGTTGAGTTTTCCCCTATGCATAAGTGAGAAGATTCAAAAACACTTCAGGCCGATGAGGGAAACTGATGAATAAATGCATTTCTGTTGCATCAGGTTATCTGCAGAAATCTGCTCCATCACCTACATCAAACCACTGGAATTGGAGATTCCAGTCACAACTGACTTGAGAATGCGACAGCATCTGCAGCTAAAACAACAGCAGTTGTCAATCGACGCACACAACCATCAGTGTGAGTTTGTAAGTTTCATACCGCAAGGGACCGGGTCGGCACGTTAGTATTCAACCGTTATGTGTTTAGCAGGGACTGCGATTTCCAGGGTGTCAGTGAACATGACGTGAGTTTAGAAGCTGTCAGGCCTGTCAGACATGCCAGCTACCTGGGACAATTATATATATATATATATTTATACGAGATAGCCAACCGGTGATTGGCAGATAATCGGGGGTTAGTTTTACTGACAGCTTAAAGCAAAAGTTATAGTATGTTGTATTCAAACAAAGTATTAAGAACACCGGGTTCCTCCAAAAACAAATGATGCACATTTATGTGATATGAGAGCAAGGGAGTGTGTGCTTTTTTTTAATGACACCTCATTGGATACACAACTTTCCCATCGCAAACGCCACAACTTTCACTTTTAAGCGAGCCAAATAAGAAGATGATAAACACAGCAAAACGAAAAAAAGAGTGATAGAAGAGTAAAACAAAGAAAGACAGATGGAGAGAAAGAAAAGGAAAAGAAGAGGGGAGAAGTTGAGGCAGCGGTTCACGTCTCGATTCAAACCAGATGAGGAACGGGTGGGGGGGGTGATGAAAGATCTGGGAAAAGCCCCATTAACCAATTAGGTTTCCTAAACAACCGTGTCTCGGTCTATCGGGGGGGCTTCACCTGACAGCCTCGTTAAAGGCTGATTGGTTGGATCATTGGAAACATTTGGGCTTTTAAAAGCCCAAATGACATCTTCGTTCAGGGAAATGTTTTTCATGCTGAAAATTTAACACGGACACACACAGCGTAACCTTTTCATTCACATCACTGGTTTGGATTTTCTGCTGCGTTTTGTCTGTCCCCCACTAGAAGCGTGACGTGACTTCATAGACTGCTGCATGTGTGTGTGTGTGTGTGTGTGTGTGTGAGAGAGAGAGAGAAGCACTACTGTGTGTGATCTCGTCCTTCTTTCTCCTCGAAGAACAAATCCAGACCACATGTTTTTCAAACAATGAATTCAAGACCAGAATTGGGAAAGCACCTTACAGTCCTGCCCTTCCCTCACACTCCCTCCCTCCTCCCTGCTGCCCTCCAACCTCCCTGTGTCCCACTCCTTCTCCAGCCCCCCCCTCGTATCTCTCGCCACATCCATGTGTCTCACCCCATACCTTTTTATAATGTCTTTTTTTCTCTCGCCCGTCAGATCTCATCTCTCGCTCCGGAGCCTTTTATCCCGCCACAGCGTGAGGACGGGTTCGGCTCAGCGTGAGGTGGATGATGGGAAATTGAGTTCCCGCTGAGAGCGTATGACGCGACCTTTTGACCTATTGCCTCAGTGAAATGTGATGAGAGACGGGAAGGAAGTGTGCACAGTTGGTAAGGAATGCAAATGAAAGAAATCCGAATATATATATATTTTTTGCTCTGTGTGGTTTCGGGAGGATGAGAGGGAGAAAGACTCTGGCGGTGTCTCTCGAGATGATCTTGATGAGTCGGGATAAAGAGGCGAGATAAAGTGGGGCAAAGGGATAAGAAAGAGGAACGCATCGGCCGGAGCTCGGCAGAGTGAGAAGAGGAAAGGGAAGGGTGGCGCACTCACCTTTCTCACTGCTGTTACCGAGACACCAAGAACAAGCGGCATCGCCATGACGACGCAAATACAAACATCAGCGACTGAAGTGTGTGTGTTTGTGTGTGTGTGTGCTGTCAGAGAAAATCCTGTCTAATTATATAGATGCTGAATTAGGATTCATATACATGCCGAATGCAAACAGACATGCAGCAACATGCACACACACACACACTTAGGTGACACAGTGGAGACATCACAAAGGTGGAATTGAAGGATTCAATGTGGTATTTTCTGTATGTAAGCGTTTGTGTGTGTGTGTGTACAGAGGGGAATGCCTTGGCTGAGATCCTGGTTGCGTGTGATGGAGAACTCAACAAATTCCCAAACAAACACTCTGGAAACAATTAAGAGAGAGAAACATGGAGAGACAGACAGATAGAGAGGACAGAAAAGAGAGACAGAGAGAGAGAAGGGGAGTGAATGATGAAGGAGACAAAAGCAATTTTTGAAAACACGAAACACCTCGCAAGCATCGAGAGCTAACGACCTCCGTGTCTCTCGGACCGAATAGCAAGGGCACACATGCACACACAGGGAAACGGTGCACAGGCCTTGATTAATTAACAAAGACAGAGTGTAATGTCTATGACACAATATTCCCAAAGCACAGGAAGTGATTATTCCCAGATCAGGGAGAGTGAGTGTGAGCCATCAGTCTGAAGCTCTGGAGAGTCATCAGCTCCAAAAGACAGATCTCCACCTGCTGCTGCACAGCTTATTGCTAAGAAACAGACACACATTCAGTGAGAAAAGTCATCTGTAATCTTCATTTAAAATCAATTCAATGAATATGTTACAATAGCTCCTCTTTGAAGGAATGAATCAAATGAGAAGTGTTGAGATGAGTGGAAGAAACAACAGACTTGTTCCATGGAGATAACCTAAACAATGGTGACACTGTTTTTCTCTTACAAACAAACATGCATGCAAACCCGCAATATTTAGAAATGTAGAGCCATGACGTGATTTGTCCATCAAACACAGAGAGAAGGAGTACACAGCCCAGTCTCATGGCAGGTTGGGAAATACTCACGAAATGCAATCTATTGGACATGGAGACGACTTGTCCGTTTTCGTTACGTTTTTTCCTAAACCTAACTATGTGGTTTTGTTGCCTACACCTAATGTTCATTTTGTTGCCTAAACTTAACGTTAGTTTAACCCTAAGCCTAACCTGTTGCCTTAAACTTACGTTCGTTTTGTTGCCCAAACCTAACATTTGCTTTGTTGATTATACCTAACGTTTGTTTTGTTGCCTAAACCTAACTATTTAGTTGTGTTGCCTTAACCTAACCCTAATTTTGGTGCCTAAACTTAATGTTTGTTTTGTTGCCTAAACCTAACATTTGTTTTTTTTGACAATTCGTGTCCCTCAACATGAAACCAATAGATTGCATTTTGTGACTATTTTCACAAATTGCCGTGAGATTGTGTTGGAAAACATTGTAACAAATGAAGGGAGGGTGTGATGAGCCCGAGGAGTCGCATGAGAAAAAAATATTGCATGCTGGGTACTGCGAGCCACCTTGACTGACAGAAACTCAAGCTGCATCAACGGAAAAGACATCACACTACTGGCAGTACAATGACTGTTTATCAAAGAATAAACATTTTACTGATTACAACTTGGTGTAATAGTGTTCATGCAACAGTAATGTGTAGAAATAGTAATGTGTGTGTTCTGCGTGTTCCCACCCCGTCAGCACCTGCAGTGGGGAGTGAACTCATGTCCGTCAGTGGAGCTGCTCGTCCCGTCTAAACACTCAGTGATGGATGCAGCAGCTAATCAGGGCAGTGTTCACCCAGTGATGTTGTTACGAGCCAGATCACAACCACATCATGTACATCCCTTTCCCATGAGTCAGTTTTAACTGGTGTTTGCTGCATTTCACTATGAATGCACTTCTCGTTTCTTTAGCTGCCTATAAAAAAACAATTTGACCTTTTTAATCATCTGTGAAATCATAGACGCTTAGAGAAACGCGAGACGGTTCTGGGTGTCCGCCAAAACCGCTATAAATCATTAGCCATGTTTCCTTTAACATAGTTTTATTCACATTTAGAAGTAACGCATTAGAAAAGCTGAATGGAAACTGCAAAATTGTATAAAACTTTCTCATTTGCAAGAAGTTTCAATGCTCATTTGAGGTCCAAAGAGTTGCATTAGATGGATTATGGAAATGCCTTTGCTGAGTCAATTCTGACGTAGCGAACATTGACTCACATGACTGATCAGCTGTTTCTGCCATTGGCATTCTATCAGATATTCCCATAACGTGTGAATGCTTGTCTTTATCACCGAACAGCATGAAACATTGCCAATAGTAGCTGACATTAAAAAACAATTAAAAATGATCTCGTAGATGGTTAGATGACGTGTTTTGTTTCCAGTTCAAAACCTCTACTTCTGTTTACTGGCGGATTACAGACATGCGTAACCTACACCACCAACGTCTGACCAAACTACTTTGTACCCGAGTGTATTCGCTCCAGACCAGCTAATGGAAAACGCGCCTTATTCGCATTTCCTTTTTTTTCAAAACTTTATTTAAAATGTTCTTGACAATTGAATGGAAACATGGCTACTGTTGAAAAGTGAATCAGTTTTATGATGTGACAACGCTATGGTTCAAGTTTGGTTGGGTTTAGGCACTAAAACGACGAGGTTAGGTTCAAGGAAACGTGGTTTTGGTAAAATAACTTTTAGTGTGGGGGAACTGTGTCATCATGGTAACAGTAATACAAACGTGGTTGTCGGTTGGAAACAGGAAATTAATTGCATGATGTTTAGTTGATCTATCCATCCGCCACGACCTCAATCCTACACGGACTTTGTCGCACCCGTCATTATTACTGTCACTTCAGCGCAAACGTGTGTTGTTTTGGGGCACTTGCTGAAAACCACAGATGCTGTCATTCTACTTGGCAGGACAGTCCCTGAGAATACGTGTACTACAGGTGACAGGCGGCAATAGACGGTCAACAGTTCCAAATGGCGAACTGTTGGCTTTGGTGTGTCAAGGTGAGAGAGAATCCATGCAGACTACATTTGATCAGTTCAGTTTAGTTCATCAGGGAAGATGTGGGAGTTGTTTTTTTCTCTTTTCAATTCATTGCTAAAGATAGTTGTGGAAACTATGAAGCTTCATTTAGTCAAGGACTCATACTGGGTTGCTAGGGACATCGTTAGGTCCTGCAGTGAGTAACTAAAGAGCTACTGGAGTTTAGTAGCTTTGAATCTAAATCTAAATCCTTATCTATTGTAAAAGATTCACCATTGTTAGGGGAGTCTTATCTGACACTTTAATGTGCATGTTAACAGTCAATTCAATATTATTTGTGCTTTTCTTGACATCCAATAAGTGATCGATGTGTTCCACAATGCCGTCGCCATCGACGCACTAAAAGCCTGCTCGCGTTTAACCTCAAGTTACTAAGCAACAGCCGTGAAGTGAGATTGTGAGTCTGAAACCTCTGCAGCTGAAAACTGCAAAGACTAAACTTTATATATCATCAACCCTTAACTTAAACCTCTTTCTGAATAATTGAAACAAACGTCTACGCATCACCACACTAACTGTTATCTCAGCCCACAAATGGAGCAGAGAACAGACCTCTCATTCATCCATCCGTCCTGTCATCCATTCATTCTTCCACTCTCAGACAATAGGCTGTTGTTGCTGTGTTCGTGTACTCTTTTCTCCCAGGCCCAGTGTGCGGAGGACTCAGGAAGCCTGTTCACTCTAATAAAGTTTAACAGGCCTGTTTCAGTCCCGCAGGACCCTGAACACACGGGACGACAGCGGAGCGACACTGACTTTCATTATCTCAAACTCCTATGACCTAATTATATCCAATTTAATCAGCACTCAGTCCTCCGCCGGGTGGTTTTCATTACAGAATGTGGTAAGATGATTGACAGTGATGACTCAAACATCTAAGGGTGCAAAGTCTGACTCAGAAGAATTACTCAATTACGCACCGATTGCTTCATTTGTCCCACGTAGATACTGTCACAGATGGAAAGGGTTTGACTTTAAGGGCTGTCAATGAATATTTTCTCCAAGCCAATAGTGCAGAAGTTTGAATACTCTGTGGGTTCAATTAAAACCTGCACACATCACCGTGGCAACAGATTCATCAC
The DNA here is from genome assembly GCA_032191485.1 of Leptoclinus maculatus. NCBI lineage: Eukaryota > Metazoa > Chordata > Actinopteri > Perciformes > Stichaeidae > Leptoclinus > Leptoclinus maculatus. Next base: position 1,226,979 of record JAVDOI010000042.1, on the reverse strand, counting down.
TGACCCCCCCCCCCCCCCCCAGCCTGAGGTCATGATAGCAGCCGTCCTCCCTTGTAAACAACAATTATCTTTCGCCGTGGTCGCCATGGTGCCGGCACATGTAATCCGGAGCAAACAGGGAAGAGTCGGTTAATGTGTTTAGCTCTTGTCATCGGCCCACTTCACGCGTGAGCTCCTGAACATGCCTGCGTGGTTTTAGCTATGTAAACACTGCTCACACAGTTTTCTCACTCAAGTGCTCGGTTTGGCTTTGTTTTTGTCTATCGTTTCCCTCCGTTGCACCGTTCCCCCTCTGTGATACCTCTCTGTCTGTCAACATGAGACACAGAGCGTTCAGCAGACGATGAGGGCTTCGCTGGGAGATAAATGATCGACGTTGAATTCCTCCGTGTCCGCGAGGAGGAGGAATTTCACTATGTGTCTTCAGCTTTCAGTATTAATGGGTCTTAGACATGTAATGCACATGAAACTCTCCGAGAAGGAGGGGAGTTAAGGGGGGGGTTGAGCACAGAGGTTTAAAGAAGATAAAGAGATGTGCTCAAAATGATTCATATCCATCCACGCCTGGTCTTTGTGGGGGATCCGCAGGTGTTCAGAGGCCCGATGGCAGATCAACATGTCATGAGTCTGCGCCGAGATCTCTTCGGGCTTGGTCACATGACCATATATAACAGCATGTTGGACCAAAATCTGTTCATTTATATGAAATCTGTGGATTTTCTTGGAGAGTGAAGTAAACTTAGTGACTTCAACTTTGGTTGAAGTTTAGCACAAAATCAAACCATCTTGACATTATTAGCATTGTCACAATATCTACAGGACTAATATACAACCCTGCCCTGCACAATGTGAAAAGAAACCAATGGAGCTTTCTACTTGGTATTATTTTGCCACAAAAGAAACTAGCCACAACCAACAGCAGCCATGCTGCAAGTGATGATGATGACATCATCATGAGGCCATCAAGCTTCCAGAGAGAGCCACGTCTTTCACGAAGATGCTCGGATCCATTTTTCTGTGTTACGATACTACAAAATGTGCATAAATATATGTGAATGGAAACAGGGGCACTTAAAGGTTCCCAGTGGAGTTTTCTCATCAAAATGTGTGGGTCTTTGAGTCTGACAAACATGAAATCAATTCATTCAAATCAATAAAAAACGTTTTTGTGGATATGTTAATTTGTTTAAAAAAAATTTGAATATCTTAAATTGTGAAATGTTTACATCCATATTTACTAGCTGAAAGTATTCTTCTTTGTCTTTACTGGTGAAACGTTACGTTTTCTTGTGGGTTACCTGTTAATTAGTGGAAAAAAGACTGCTGTTCGTTCCGTGTTCCAACATTGATTTATTCGTGACATAACTTGCGTAAGTCAGTAACGGCACTTCCAAAGATATTTTAACCCAGACGATGATCTTTTCCTAAACCTAACTAAGTTGTTTTGTTGCCTATACCTAACATAACTAAATTGTTTCCTGTGGTGACGGAAGTTTATTTTGAAAAGACTGTATGCATGTTGCTGGTCTTTGTTGGAAGACGCACGAAAAAAGAGGAGAAACTTTTCGTAGGATATCATATGAACCGTTGTATGAGGATACGTTGACAGAATGGAGTCCAGACCACAGGTGACATTCTCAGGAGTCAAAAGTACAGGGAGTGAATCACATCCAGCAGTGGGAGCGAGACTCGTATGGAATCATACTTGCCCTCCTAACATTTGATTACGCAGGGGATTGAAGTGCATCCACACTTGGACTCAAACTCTAGCGAGTGCTTTCCTTCAAATCATAATCTCCAATCAAGACCTCACGAACAATGTCAAGAGCAGAATTGATGTTTTTGCTCAAATTTAATAAAAAGGAAATTCCTGAAAAAAAAAAGAATGCATAAAACCCAGAGCACAGGACAGCCTTACAGATGTAGAACACCCTGGACTTTTTTTGTGCATTTCACTCTGACACGGAGTGAAATAGAGAACAAAAAGACATGCAAACCTGCACACACACACACACACACACACACACACAGAGGGAGAGTGACAGGGAGAGTGGGTGAGCGGGGGTTAGAGAAACAAGGAGAAATGAAAAGTGTCTTTGAAAGTAAACAAAGGCAGAGTGATCAGGACCAGATTGGTGCAGATCAAACAGTAGTGTTGAAGTAGGAGGAGAGAGGCCTCTGATGGAGACATCAAACAGAACTAATGTAAACCACATATCGGCCTGACATCACACACACACACACACACACACACACACACACACACACAGGCAATAATGCACGACAGACACAAATGCGGAGCATGAAAGTGTGCGCACACATTCAAAAAAAGGACATTGGGTCACACACAAACAGCTCCTGTCAGATTCTTCTGCGCTCTCTGACAAATTTCATACATGCACATAAGAACAAACCCCCGCATGCAAGCACTCACTCGCACACACAGACATCAGGAGCCAAGTTCTCAGCAAATACTTTTTAAAAACACAGTTGAATATCAGGGCATTTTCTTTTCCAGGAAATTTGAATTACGGAGCGACGAGAAACAAAACGTATCAGTGAGCGGTAAAGCCAAAACACAAAGTAAAAACCAAATGAGAAGATATTTGATCAGGAGCTTGTATTCCTCAGAGGGGAATTGCACATGTGGAGTAGGTGATACACGCTGCTGGAAGAAGAGACCCCAACTTTAACGGAGTCATAATCTTTGCACGATGTAGAAAAATGCAAAGAGGTGATCTGGCTGTAATCTATCGTTGAGTCTGTCTCTTTGCGTGACGTTGCTGCATCCCATACGTCACCGCGGTGTACGCTGTCCACAATGACTCAGCTGCACGGCAATCACTGCTCCCCAAAAGTGAAGGAGAGCCTGAGATGGAGGTCACAAACAGGTCAGTGACAGAACGGGGGCCAATGGCAGAAAACGAAAAAGGAATAGTTCAGCACATAGACGCTCAGTCAGCCAGCACACTTGATCCACATTTCTGAGAAAGTTTCCACAGATGAATTCCCCTTCATATTAGTTTGTTTTCATCCTGTGTGCTTGTTTATTAACTCTCCTGTCATTTCAGATCCTACCATTCACACCCGATCACCTCTCATTCCCCTCACCTGGTCCTCCACACCCATCTCACCTGCAGCCCATTCCCTCATTAGCCTTCACTATTTAGGTCCCCTCACTTGCTCTTGTTCCCTGCCAGATTGTCTTGTGTGTTATTGCCAAGTTCTCCAGCATATCTTTATATTGTTCCTGATCTGCCTGTTCCGACCCTGTCTGCCTGTTTTTGACCTTGGATTTTTGCCTGCCCCTTATGCTGCGTTCACACCAAACGCGGCGCGAATTATTCGCGCCTCTAGATTACATACAAAGTCTATGCACAGACGCGATGAGACTGGAGTGACGCGAATCTGCGATGGCGCGGCGCGATGGACGCGAATTTGCGGCGCGATGGATGCCGAAGTTGAAATATTTGAACTTCTGCGAAAAAAACGCGTGACGCTGTGGCGCGATAGCCTATCAGCGTTGAGATGTTTCCCCTGTCATCACTGACTTCCTGCCGTTGTTGAATCAGGAAATAAATACCGGAGCCGTCTGTGTTCACCCGGAGCTCTACGATACCTCATATCAATAGAGACCGGACCAAACTATGTGTATAAATGTGTGTGTGTGTGTAAACCAGATGGTACAAACAATGAAAAAGACGCTGCCGTATTTACGTCTAGATGACGTTATTGTGAGTGTTGATGGAGCTGCTACCATGTTAGCATAGCCTAGCACCGATCCATCCGAGCTCCATTGAGAAAACAAGTATTTTAAAAGTTATTTGCTTGTCGTCTTGCGGAGAGAACTAACAAAACATGAATTCAGACAAATCGGCATCATTAGGTAGTTATTTCGGAGTCCCTTTTTGTCGGTTTATTGCAGTTAAATCACAGCCAAATCAGTTTATTTGGGGCTCATACAGCCGTAGTAAACAGCGGACGTGTGGCTTGCCAGACACAGTGAATACATCTCGATAAAATACACGGAGCTCCTCTGGACAATGTTATTAACCCAGACATGACGGCGTTTAGTTTCCCGTGATATCTGGGACTTCCACAACACCGTACTAAGCAGAAATAGAGGTTATTTTTTTCCATGGTTAATGGCGGACAGTTGAACGGCTTTCAGGGCGATAAGCCCCGCCCCCTCTCCAGGGCGTCCAGCGCGATTCACGCGAATGAACACAAATGGTCCCCGGCGAGACCGGCGGCGCGATGGACGCAAATTTGCGGCGCGATGAATCCGCGTTTGGTGTGAACGCAGCATTATTGGATTTGTTCGCCTGTTTGACTGACCTCCCGGTTTTGACCCTGCCTGAAATCAAGTAAAAGAACAAAATTTGTATTTTTGTCTCCGAGTTGTGCTTTTGGGTTCAAGTATCTGTAATCCTTACAACAGGGTTATTTTTTATTGCCATCGTACAACAGGGTTGCACAACGAAATGCAGATTGTAGTCCCATTATGCTACACAAAACAACAAAACACACAAAAAAACTATGTGGAGGACGAATTAAGGAGTCTGAGGAAAGAAGCTGTTCTGAAGTCTGGTGGTTCGGCAGCTGATACTTCTGTATCTCTTGCCAGATGGCAGCAGGGTGAACAGGCTCTGGCTGGGGTGGGTTTTGTCTTTTAACATCCTTTGGGCAGGCACCTCTTGTCACCAATATCAACGATGCTAGGTCGATGGGTACCAACGATGTTCTTGGCTGTTTTAATCACCCGCTGTAGGGCCCTCCTGTCCTGGGCCATGCACATCCCATGCCAGTTTGTAATGTTTCTAGTCAGGATGCTTTCTATTGCTCCTCTGTTAAAGTTAACAAGAACTTGGCACTCCATTGGGAAGCCCTCAATAAAGGGGCTCTGGAGTTGCGCATTTTCCATCAAAAAAAACATTTTCCTCAACCACAGTGCCAAAAACTCAGAAGATATTCACCTCAAATGGAAGTGTGTACTATTACTACACTTTTGGACCGCACTAAGGTGTAATACAATGGCGTTATATGGCTGAGAAACGTAGCACATTAACTTACATGTTGTCCCACCATGTCTAAAGTTACTGTCTTAAGTGTTTGTAGCTCTTCTCAATGGCCAAAGCCTACCTTCATACAGAGGAGCGAGACATGATTGTACTTTGTACAAATGATGATAATGCTCCAGACTTTTTGGACAGTCGCTCCCAGAATGCATCCTTTGTATTGTACAGATAAACACTGATGGAATGAAAATAAAGTGAGCTTGAGAGAGAAGTTCAAATCCAGCACATTTCTACCCCTTATGACTCAAATGAGTAGTGCTATTCACTCCCCAATTTTTTTTTACCCGTAATAGCAGTGCTGCAACTAAAAATCTTGTTAAGAAAGGAGTTTTATATATATATATATTAATTAATTAATGTCCCATTAACAAGATTTTTTGGGGAAAAAATTCAAATAATGTAAAACAGCTATAGAAAGTTTTATACAACAAATATAGTACCATCACTTACCAACATACACATACCAAATAATAAATATTTTAGCCTAATCTGTTCTGGCATGCCGTCACTATGCCATAATCCTTTAACTAAAGTGCCACATTTATGATTTTGAAAAAAGAAGAGATTTCTATTTCCTGTTTGTAACAACAGAGCTTCCCCGCAGTGTTTATTTAAATGAGACTTTTCGCAGGCAGAAGACAAATATTCGCTGAATTATCAGAGACATATTCAAGCCCCAGTGTGCGCCAAGAAAGGTCGTTAACCTCTGCGGTCTGCAGCCAGAGCGAGCGATAACCAGTCTCTCTCGGCTCTCTCCTGCTGTCACTCCTTCTTTTCTATAGCTCCATTCATTAAAGCTAAGAGCCCATTGAAAGTCGGCCTAATTAATTTGCTAAACATCCGAGGGGGCGTGGTGTGTGTGTGTGTTTGTGTACATGCATGTGGGCCTTCATGCATGATTTACGCCCCAATCAGGGTGTTTAATTCGTGCTCCCATCTGCGAGTGGGAGATCTGTGTTAGTGGGGGATGCATGAGTGTGTGTGGAGTTTACTGACATATTGTGATGCCGACGCCGTCGCCGGCCCTGCTCCGTGTAGAGGTCAATGAGACGGAGCAAGAGCACAAGCGGTCAAGGTTAAAAATTTGATGTTTATGCAACGCTCTGTAAACCCCGTGTAAGGCCTTGGTCCTCGAGCACGACTTGAGTGCTAATCCACTAAAAATGTATGGAGATTAACCTCATCCTATTAATGTTTGCACCATGAGATTTTACCCTTGACTGTCCTCCTGCCGCGGCACAGTACCGCCATGTAAATGATCAGTTTTGGCATGCTTCTTACGCTAATGAGGGCGTGACTGGAATTAAAATCCAACAGTTGAAGAAAGAGACGTGGGGGGAGAGATATGGGTGAGTCGAGGGGGTTTATGAGGGGGGACTCCAAAATCCTATTTGCAAAAAGTATGACAAGTATACATCAGAATGGCCTGGTAATCAACTTGAAACTTAAATAACAAACCGAGCGGACCTTCAAATTAAATATTAAACCACCCAAATGAATAAATAAGAGGAAGAAGATCGAGTCTTTTATTTTGTAAACTTTAATTAGCCACGCACACACATACACGCCACCTTTGCTGGGGTATTTTACAAGGATTACGCCGGCGATTACATGGGCTGCTTTTTACCGGCTGTTCCCACATTCCAGCCTCTCCGTCTCACTTTTTTTTTCTTTGCAGCTCTCTCATTCTTTCTTTTCTTTTTTATCCCTGTCTCTCTCTCTTTCTTTCTCTTCAGACGGAGAAATTTATCTGAGTCGAGAATACAGGACTGCAGCTCTCCTGTATTAACATTCCAATCACGCTTTTAGCTCGGTGAAAGAATATATAAACTCAAGTGGGTTTGTGCCTTATGCTCCCCTAAACTGTATGCAACAGCATCTCTCTCTCTCTCCCGCTCTCTCTCGCTTTCTCCAAGCCATAAGAGCCGGTTCAATAAGTGAATGATAATCCCTGTAGAAGCAGGGAGCGGTCTGCTGGAGTGCCTTTGTAGTTTGGAGGGCAGATTAGCGTGGTGGCCTTAGAGAGAACAGAATCCTTTGTCTCACTAAAGGCCTAGGATTAGATATGGGGACCGGCCTATGAATTTATGGGAATTCTGTGTGTTCTGTGTGAGTGTGTGTGTTGAGGGTCTGAGGGGATTTGGGAATGTGGGAAAAAAAATATGCCTAGTAACACCTCGACAGGTTATTTTGATGAAGGATTTTATTTTACGTTTAAATTTGTTCACTAATTACACCAGATTTAACTCTATATTTAGTGAAGCTGAGGTGGCTATAGGCATAGTTTTGAATTTTGAACAGGGCCAGGTTCGCTGTTTCCCCCTCTGCTTCAAGTCTTTATGCTAAGCTAGGCTAATCGCCTTCTGGCTCTGACTTCACATTCATCTCACAGACATGAGAGTGGTATCAATCTCATTCTTAGCAAGAAAGGGAATGTGCATATTTCCCAAAACATCAAAACAATCCCTTTAAAAAGTCAAGATGTACATTTTAATACTCTACAGAGATAGAGAGGCGAGAGCTTCTCCCCCTCTGTTCAAGGGCTCAACCATAGACTGTATATAAGAAGTGGACGTAGTCATCGTGACGTCACCCATTGATTTGTGGACTGATGTTTGGAAGCCTTTTGTTCTGCATTTTAGCCGTCACCATCTTGGCTTTTTGCAACCAGGGAACAGAAGGTGACCATATTTGGACTGCGGGGGCGTGACGTAGAGACGTCCTATATACAGCTCTGGTAGCGGTAGCAACCTGCCAATCACAAGGTAGCCACGCCCTCCTAAAACATACTCTGCTTTATGGTCTATTTCCCCAGGGCTCAACACAGACACTTGATTAAAGCAGCGAGCTGAGAGAGAAAGAGAGTCAGAGATGTAAAGACACAGCGAGCAGGGAGGAAGAGAAAGACATGCAGGGGGAATAATATCCATAAAGGTTCCCGTAAATCAAAGCATTAGTGTGTTCAAATAAATACAGCCGGTATAACTGGGGACGACTAGAGGTGGCCTTTGAGCCGTAGTCCTCACCACACACACACACACACACACACACACACACACACACACACACACACACACACTATTTCATTCCATCCTCCGCATCAACAAACATGGACCCAGATTTAGAGCCACAGAAAAATGCAAGCAATGAAATGATGTTATGAGAACAACCACCACTGCCAAGTTACTTACTTCTCGCCTCAAACGTTGTCAGTGGCTGTGTGTGTGTGTGTGTGTGTGTGTGTGTGTGTGTGTGTGTGTGTGTGAGAGGGAATGTGCACTTTCTCAGACACGAACAGGGAACAGACGGTGCAAACGCAAAGTCACCGTTCAGCCTGAAAACTGAGGGCAGTAAGCCGGCCACAAACAGCCCTCTCTTGTGTACATTTCCTCACCACTCACATTTACTGACCGCTGAATAATTTGAAGACACCCTTGGGACTAGCCCATTAAAAATAAAATGACCATGTAAGGTTCAAGTGCAACTTTATTTTAACTGCCTTTTTGTCTGGTAAGTTGAGATGCAATTTGAGGTGCAGTTAGACAGTGGAAAAAGTCATTATCTTTACATTTAGTTGGGTTTTTTGCCGTCGTTGGGAAAACAGCCCGCTCCAATCTGCTGTTATTCATATTACTATTGAATTTATGAATGTGCAATGCAATTTTCCTGTGGTTTTTAAGGCTATTGGCACCTTATACCACTTGGACAGTCACAAGGGTTGGAAAAAAATGCTTTGGAAAGTGTGTGTGTGTGTGTGTGTGAGAGAGATATAGGGTGTGTATGTGTGTGCACATGTATCGAGGTACACAGGGGTATCGTTAGACAATGCTATCATTCGCTGCCACTGTAACACACACATGCACACACACAGGAACAGCTGCCTTTACAATAAAGTCTGGAAAAGACTAATTCTAAGAAGCAAAAAGTATTACTTTCAGGGAGTGAAAGCAACACACTGAGATACGGTTGGATTTTATAACTTAATCGTTACTTTAGATCAACAACCTCGGCCAAGCTTTACAATCCTCTCAGCATGAACTTTGTTTATTTTCACTGCCTGGACAGGAATCAATTTCTAAAATTACACATTTGGGTTATTTCTGCCTGAACCACACATTGCATTCTTGTTACAAGTTAATGCTGTTGCTAAAGGATGTTGCGTCATCTCACTGATGTGCAGCAGCCCGCGAAAGTAGTTGGAAATGAAAGGAACTGAATTGAATAAAAAAAAGATTTCCTGTGAGTAGCACTATTGGAGATCACGTAGTTTGCACACAGGATGATCCAAGGGGGGCCAAAAGGTTGTTTTCTGAGCAGGTGTATTTACATGTCGGCCTAAACGTGTCGGCCTAAACGTATCAAACATTGACAATACATACAGTCATGATGAAAAAAATGGACATTTTGGAAAATACTAATTAGCTTTCTGGAAGTGGGCTAGATGAGAAGAATGACACCATTCTCATATCTGCAGAGTTATTATGAAGTTATGTACAGCCAGCAGCCCGTTAGCTTAGCTTAGCACAAAGAACAGAAACTGGGAGGTGAACAGCTAGCCTGACTCTGTACTGAGGTAAGAAAATCTGCCTACCAGCATCTCTGAAGCTTACTTTCTTGGCCAGGAACTGTAACTTCCTGGAGTCTCCACTGGGTGCCTGGCAACTGCTCAACGTAAAACCGTAAATTGGTATTTTTACATTTAATTTTTACATTTAATTTTTCACGAGATGAACAAAAGAGATGCAACGTGTTGACTAATGAGCTTCAGAGGAGCGGCTAGGCAAATCTTGTGACCCTTGAACAGAGACGAGTTAGCTATTTCCCGTGTTGTCTTTGTGCTAAGCTAACGAGTAATTCCTAAAATGATGAACTTTTTTTTAAGCAAAAATAGCAATACCAATATATAAGTTGCAAGTAAGTGAGAAAAATCGAATATGTAACGCAAGTAAAAGTGCATAACCATCATTAGCTATATTTATTAAAAACCACCATATATATAATGGAATGTTAATTATATCATTGGATTATTATTATTATTATTCATTATATTCGGCAATAACAGAAGATCACAATCTTCTTGAAAGTCGGATTTATCGCAGGGCTGTTATACTGTATAAGACCGCATGTATTATTGTATTGATTTTAGCGCCTCTTGCAATCAGGCGGCAACCTCCGGAACTTGCATTCTCTCTACTGACCATCAGAGGGCGACTCCTCTGGTTGTTAAAAGAAGTCTGGTTGTATAGAAGTCTATGAGAAAATGACTCTACTTCTCTCTTGATTTATTACCTCAGTAAACATTGTAAACATGAGTTTATGGTCTCAATCTCTAGTTTCAAGTCTTCTTCAATACAGCATGATGTTCATTTAGTAAATGATGGTCCATTTAGAGTCAAATAGACCATAAAGCAGAGTATGCTTTAGGACGGGACTACCTTGTGATTGACATGTCACTACCTCTATCTGAGCCATCTACTACGCAAAATCGTCGAACTGGAGACTTTATAAGGGCAGTCTACAAACCAATGGGTGACGTCACCATGACTACATCCACTTCTTATATACAGTCTATGGTATAAACTGTATTTTAGGGAAAGCTTAGTTAAGAAATTCTTGTTGTATTATCTTTTATCATTAATCCCTTAAATCCCTCCCTTGAGTGGTGTTCCCCTTGAAAGGATTGATAAAGCAATTTATCCTCTTGACCTATTATCCATATGGTCAGGTGCCCTTTGGACCATAAACTACATGGCCAAGTAAAAAAAAATACATTTTCTCCTCCTACTCTTAGGTAGGAACACTGAACTTCTGTTGCCTCAAAGGTTCCTTTGTCCCATGAAATTTGTCTTTATTGTTTTAAGTTCTACATTTACACGTCTGCGCCCGTTCATCCGAGAGTGAAGAGTTGTCCTTAGAAGGGCAGAAGGGATATGACTCTTGGTTTTTGTAGGCAAAGTTGTGGGAACGGTGTCACTTAGGAATGCTGGGGGGCTTCATCTTCTGTAGACACACACACAAACACACACACACACACACACACACACACACACACACACACACACACACACACACACACACACACACACACACACACACACACACACACACACACACACACACACACACACACACTATTCCCATTCCTAAATCGCCCAAAATATCATCAGTCACTTCTTAGAGAGCTGAGCTGGGAAGAAGGACATTTTGCCAGGTGCAGGAAGATAATACTGGCAAAAACAGTGAATATTGAATGGAAAAATGGAAAATAAACCACAATCATTTGAAACATTATCATCAGGTCTGTTGACTTTCTCCAGCCCAAAGAAGTGTATATACAAAAACTTTGATCCAGACTGTGACGGTATGTCTCACTGGAAGAGCATCACACGTCTGAACTTCATATTTTTGAGTATCTGGCATTTGTTCACTTTTCTATGCCAGTGTCCTCAGGTGCATGTGTTCTTGTGTGTGTGTGAATGTGTGTGTGCATAAATCCACTCCGAAGAGCCTTTGTGCTAATCATTCATCCGTACATTTCTCTGCGATGAATCAAACACCGCTGGGCCTTCGGTTTCCACCACACGGTACATGCCATAGATGATCTGAGAAAAAGACAGGGGATCAGCGTAGTGTCTGATCTGGAACACCCTGCTGTGTTTACACAGCGTTTTTTTTATTTTATTACAGGCCAGGAGGAGGAGGAAACGCCAAGTCTTTATCGCATTAATAATATCCTTGTCAGATTCCTACAGGACATGGGGGTGATGGAGAAAACAGATCTAGAGAGGAGCAGATTGAGCTGCGTTTGAAAAGTTCTGAGCTGAATCAACGGAAAAAGAGACTTGCTGTAATCTTGTATCTGTTGGCGTGAAGGCCAAGTTATGCTAAAAACAAACAAGTCTTTGCAAAGTTTTGTCCGACCGTGTATAGAAGTGTTTAGGCAGAGCAAAAGAGCCAGCGACCGTCTCCTCGAGGCCATTTGCTGTGCTGCACTCGGTTGTACAAGCGCAAAGTGATGTAAGTGCGTGTAACTGGGTCATCAGTACAGTGACCTGATGTTGATGATTACACAAAATCAAAGTCGTCTCTTCTTCTACAGTCCCCAGTATAAATTCCTTTGGCCTTCTTCCCCTCTCCCTCCTTGTGGAGGAGTGGGTGTCACTTTATTTTCTGTTTTTTTTGCAGCCATTTCTTTTCCCCTAATATCACAGTGTGACCAGTAGAGATAGAGTACAGTAGAGATTATAATAAACTGTTTAACCGTAAACCATAAAAAAAAACTATTTTGACGAATTAATGCTATCAGTTAAACAGTTAAAAGAAAAAAAGAAGGAAGAAAGAATAGCTGGTCCAGCTTAAAGGTCAGTCCACCTTAAGCGCGCCTGAGCCACAGTTGTTGCTAACTTCGAGGCTAACCCCCTTCACTTTAATCCGCAGCTTGCTGGCTAGCAAGACACAGAGTCTTGACGAGTTGTGGCATTTAATCAAAGACAAATAAATAAAAAATGCACTGCTACATTCACAGCTCTATTGTTCCTGCCAACTTCATACTCCTCATCACTTAAAGGCATTGCAGGTCAGGAGTTTGGGGCTCATTTGGTCAAATTGGACAAGCACAGGCGATGAGGTGAGTTGCGTCTTGAGTTAGCGAAGTCCATGTTGCGTCCTTTTTAAGGGGCTCTCGTGGTGGGGCAGTGGTTGTTAAGCATTGGGGGAGGAAACGTAGGGAGCAGGCTGTCATCCCCAGGAATAATGCCAGTTGGGCAGCCTCCACAATAAAGTGAAGCACGCTGATTCCATCAGCGGTCAGTAGAAGCCCCCAAACTTTATGGCTGGCATAGCAAAGTTGCACTTTTTCGCCAGCGGTGATGGCGGACCTGCCATTGTCCAGGAGGGAGATACCATACAAAATAACTAAATCCATGAGGTTGGCCCCGTGATGGGACACCTGGAGGGTGAACGACGGGAGGGCCTTGGTTCCGTAGCACACAGATAAGGTGATTGTGCCCACCATGCATATTTTTGAATTTCAATAGCCATAAAGATCCTCAGTGCCAGCAGTGTGTGTCTGTCGAACAATATGCCGGACGGTATAAACATTTAGGAGTGAAGCACACGTATCGAGCACTAGTGGCAGGCACGCCTATCCAATTGATAACCTACAACATGGCATCTGGGAAAGTTCACCTCTGGGCCCAAGGCAGGGGAGGCCCTGGGGACGGCCCCGCCATCTGCGTCAGTATCGTGGGGATTCAGATTCAAGCTGGAATGCTATTTCAACAACCTTTTGCCAGGGTTACATGATCAGGGGACATCAGAGGCAACTCCCTGACTTTTGGGTTATAAAGGCTGGCCAGGACCCTCAGCTTGGCTATGTAACGGTGGTGTCACGGGGCATGATGGAGGACTCAAACGCAGACCAGGCAGAGTAGTGTGAAGCAGGTATTTATTGAACAAAAGGAAACGTTACCAGAACATAACAGGGAGTCCAAGCACAAGACAAGAGACGAGGGGGAAAATCCAGCAGGAACGAGACAGGGCAGGCAGACGGGGAACCCGGGAACAGGACGAGCGAAATCGGGCGGGTAGACATAACAATGATCTGGCGAGGAGTGACTGAGAGGCAGGAGTTTATATAGTGGCTGTAACAGGTGAGGGGAGTTGAGCTGATGAGGGAGTGCTGATTAGTGATCCGAGGCAGGTGAAGGGAGTGGCTGACAGGTAGAGTGAGGAGGGTGTGGAGCTACGCGACAGAACACCGAAGGCAAAGCCTAATCGTGACAGGTGGACTGACAATTCGACGGCCGCTATTAACGTTTCAAATGATTTGTGCCAACGAGTCCATGGAACCCACGGCTTACCAAGCAGAGCAATAAACGGAGAGAGAGGTGGGAACGGAGAACTCCATCCTTGTCTCTGGTGTTTACGTCCAATAGCTTGCGGACCGCCGCTTCAGCTCACATATTGACCTTCTGTACTATTGTAACAACTTCAACACACCTCCCGACTCTTCTCATAACAACGCTAAATCTGGCAGACTGTCTCAAGTTAAATAACACCTGCATTTCACAAAGTTATGAGTAAACAAGATAAATTCACTTTAGAAAGAGACGTGAAACAGCTGAGATTAATAGTTTGGTTTACTCTCAATCGCACAGGGATAAAATAAACAACAAGCCATCCATTTTAAACAAACTCTCCCCGAAACCTCCGTTTCGCTCACCAGCTCGTCTGCTAAACTCTTTCTCCCGTCATACCTTTGTCAGGGCCTTCTAGCCCCCCCCCTCTTCTTCTGCCTTTCTCCCCTCAAAGACCTACGTCAAGTTTTTTGCCATGCCTCTCCAAGCGTGATCCTCCTGTTTCCTCACTGCTGCCAAAAAACAGGAAAGCACTGCCGCTGACCTCAAGATGCCTTGAGGAGCTGTGCGAGTGTTTGGGCGTGACCTCACAGCAGGCCCCATCAACTCTCACTGTAGTGTCTGGCCCACAGCAAGGTGAGACACACGCACACACAAATTCCAGTGATCAGACACACATACACATACATGCACACCAATGACCATTCAGAGAGGCCTGCCAACACCAGTCAACTTCAGTGCACGTCCTGAGGCAGCTCCAGATGTGAAAGACAGAAGTGCATGTTGGTCAGAACATTACAGCTGCTAATGGTCGGGCTACAGTTACCGCAAGGTGAGGAGGTGGAGCATGTTGAGCTGAGTGATGGATAATAAGGGAGCTCACCTGATACAGTAGCTTCTGGGCGTTGGTGACCTCCAGTTTAGTACTTCATTTCTGTCAGAAGGTACTTCATTTCTAATTATTTCATTAGTTTCATTATTTAATGTGCATAAGAGAGCAAATTCTGCTGCCTGTTTTATAATACTAGACAGGATGTTAAGTTGGGACTCTCGTTTATTTTTTGTAATTAAAGTGTTTTATTAATTTTCTAAATACATCTAAACATAAAGGCACACAAAACCAGTTGATTTGTAGATCAATTAAGATTCTTATGTAATAAAACTAAATAAATCATACACGTAAAATTTGCTACAACTAAAGTAAAAAACAAAGGGGGCAAAATGTATCAATACTTAAGGTAGCATATTTTCCTTAATAAAATAGAATTGCTGCCTCATGGTTTTATGCCAATGCCAACCAGTCACATTGCAGTTTATGTCTGTCATATATTGTCACTTCATCATATTATCCTATTAGTCATTTGTTTGAAATTGTCATAATTAGCATTATCACAGTGACTTTTAACCACCAAATTAAATTCTAATTGGTTCATCCCTGAGCACAGATGGACATTTACAACTAAATTAAAGACATTCCCTCAAGGCGCTCCGAACATATTGCGTTCATGAGGATGAGACAGAGGTGAGATTACATTCAGGGCTCAAGCTTATGGGTGTCCCGCCATTCCGGAGCCAAAACAAATAGGATCGTGGAGGATGAAAATTAATTTTAGGACAAATTTGTGACGAAAGTTGAAAGAGTAACACTCCGGTAATGTTAAAATGGTAAATGGACTTGTACTTGTATAGCCAACCACTCAAACACTTTAACACTACATGTCATTCACCCATTCACACCCATTCACACACCGATGGCAGAGGCTACCATGTAAGGTGCCACCTCCCCAGCAGGACTATCTAACATTCACACACAATCACACACTGGAGGCACAGTTTATGGGAGCAATTTGGGGTTAAGTGTCTTGCCCCAAAAATCTGCTGTTTGTCCAAGCCCTTTAAAACAACACATAGAAGCGTGTCAAAAAATGTATCTTTTTATTATATATGATTGAGTGTTCCTTTACTTGTTGAGAAAATTCATTCAAAACGCAGTGAACTCAAAACTCTCCCGTGACAGCTCGTTTAGTGGCGCTCTGCGAGGCGTTTTATGGAGTTTGCAAGTCGTAGTTTTGTAGATTATGGACGGGCATGAATCTCCTGTCTGCTGCTTCAGCGTAGATCAGCACTCTGTCAGGACCTTTGCGACGGTTGCTTGAGACGATGACTTATAGCTGTGGAGAACCGTTCTCCTGCAGGCAGGACTTTATGGGGTCACCAACTGTGCAGCGGTGTAGCATACCTGGACACACACACACACACACACACTAACCTAAAGGCTTTTGGGGCTCCGTCCATGATTAAAACCAGATGATTAACGGGTTAATTATCATGCCCTTTCTTCCCGCTAAGACACACACAAACACGTCAGCCTCTGTTTGACCCTCTTCCCCCTCTCCGTTCGGTTCACATCCTCTTTACTTTTTCCTGCTTTTCACCCACTCAGCTATCCTACACATAGTGCCTCCTCCACACACACCCCTCCTGTCCTTTTCTCCAAATCCTTACTTACATTCCTCGGCTTAGACTATAGAACTAATTAGCTTTTAGATCATTAGATTCCCAACGCTTCAGTATCGTGCTGAATCCCTGCTAACCCAAAAGCATGTTAAAGGAATCACGACTGGTGACTGTTGGCAAGAGCGGAGAGTGACACGGAAAAACTACACCGGAGGGTTTTCCTTTCCTGCTGCACAACTGCTGTCAACTAAGCTCAGACACGGACAGAGAAAATGATGTGAAAAAGCGAGAAAATGGAGAGAAAGTTTGAGACTGGGTCAACCCTTGTCACATGTCATTAGTGTACTAGTTTCCCCACTGTAGGCCTTGTCGCCTCTAACAGCTGGTCTGACACAAACACAATGAACACACACACGCGCGGCTCGATCGACCTCGGGCGCTAGAGAACAAACAGAAAGTTGACGTGCCGCAATCAAATGTGTGTGGCAGGTTGTCCGTTCACTGTGGCAGGTTGCCTCTCCACAGTCCAGCTGGTACAAAAATGAAACACACCGTTGTCATGCTCAAGTGCACTAGAGTCTCCGAGAAATATTGTACCAGGGTGTCGTATTGTTAGAAATCCTCACGTTAGAAGAAGAAAAACACATTCTGACAAGTTACCATGGCCATCATAGCACCTCTGATAACGGTCTTGTGTCGAAGCTTAGTGTTTCTCATAGGACCCCCCTCCACAGTTGGCATTGGGCCTTAGGTTAGGTTACGGATGGACCTAACAAAGATCACTTCTTGGGGTCAGGTTAAGGTAAGAAGAACATAGACAGGGAAAGAGACTTTTGACTCAACACCAGCACTGTGTTTCGGAGAATTGATCTAATTAGCACTCCTACGTGCACTCTGGGAGTCCTTATATAAGTCTGATATTTACTCAAATGTAGAAGCGAGGTCATCACCAGCAGCTGCGTGGAGATGGGAAGTTAAGCGACAAAACAATTTGGTCCACACATTTTAAGGTTGAAATATTTTGTGGAAAAAGTTATCATAATTGTTCTTTATAAAGAGTAAGTAATAAGTAAGTAATAATAATAGCAGAAGAAAACTGAAGTCAGCTGCAAGAATAAAGTGGAGAATACAGTGGTAACATTGTGACTACCTTTATTTCCTAACATTAGTTAATTAATACTCCATTGCAAATAATAAGGTGTGACTGAATTTTTGAAGTAAGAAACTTCATCACACAAAACTCTAAGCAACAGATAAGCTTTTAATCGATCTGCTCTACTTTTCTCTCTTTTATGTCTTCGCCTGTAGTTTTAATTAGTCTATTTTTGTTCATTGTACAGTAAATCACTTTTATTTATTGAAAATTGTTGCATAAATAAAGTTTTGATTGATTTAAATGACAGTAAGTCAGTTTAAATATACACCCGCTGTCGCTCTGAACTAAAGAACAACACACAAGTGTGGGTGGAATTA
The DNA here is from genome assembly GCA_032191485.1 of Leptoclinus maculatus. NCBI lineage: Eukaryota > Metazoa > Chordata > Actinopteri > Perciformes > Stichaeidae > Leptoclinus > Leptoclinus maculatus. The sequence continues at coordinate 1,209,113 of JAVDOI010000042.1, read as the reverse complement.
AATAAAAAATGAAGAGTGATAAAAATGTTCAGCTTCGTTTTATCTCTGTTCTATGAATAAAGGCCCTTGGACACGGAGTCCTTATTTGTCTTATGCAGTTTTTTAAAACAGCCATCCAAAAAAGTGTTGCGTGCAAAAAAACGCGCTTTCACGCTGAGTACGATGAGTTTCAATACACGGCAAAAGCGCTAGTCCCACATGAGGCTAATGAATGAATGACATTAGTATGACACCATCGTTTAGCTGTCAAGAGCACGATCATTACCGTCTGATCTTTCGTACTTTTGTTTTGCCACCATCAATTTTAAGATGTTCTGCAATCACCTTCAACAATTTATCTTCAAATTCGCATATCTGTCCTCTTTACTTAGTTTGTCATGAAGGGCTTTGTGCTGGGAGACGGAAGAACAGAGTGAATCCGCTCATCAGATCCTATTTCGGATGATGACGTTTGCATTTACGGTGTCACCGAGTGGTCGAACGACTCTTGACGGACACGCGGACAACACAGTAAATCACGCCTGTTATTAATATTTAATGATGGACGAACATTTCGTAGTCGGGGTGCAGTTTTTATTTTTAATTTTGGGATGAAACATACGGATTCAACGTGTGAAGGCAAGTCTAGTGTGATTATAAGACTTGTTTAGCGTGGCTGCTTTGGAGAGTCTGTGAGCCCCGATGGTGACAATAGTTCCTCTACAGTGCACATGTGTGTGTCCCCCGGCTGTCTGTTAACTAAAGCAGTGCTGACAGTCCCCTTTCCTTCGTGTTACTGTGTCATCTGTCAGAGGACATAGGACTTTCATGTCAGCTGGAAATACACTTGCTGTTAATGCTGGTGTGTGTCGTAGCCCTGTGGCTAGTTTGGTAGAGCTAATTGGTATTTTGTAAGTGTTAATTGAGTCACTGTGAGACTGACCCGAGGCCACATCCACACTAATAGGAATGCATCCGAAACATGTGTCCAGATTAGTGTTTTCCGGTCTTTTTTTTTTTTTTTTTTAAGTTCTCTCATCTGAAATGACATAACAGTCTTCATCTTCATCCTGTTCCGGCTGCAAACACAACAAAACAAAGAGGAACAGACAGGCTTTGATTTACGTTGGTCAAACCTCTGTTCTGTTTTGCCTCCTGCTCTCTATTGTCACTTACATTTTATATCAACTTACAGCCATGTTCTCATTTACATATTCTGTTTCTGTTGTCAGACAACTAAATAAGTAGGAAAAAAGACTTGATCATGGATTAATACAAGTTACCTGTAAATCGAAGCCAACAGTAATTACTGGGCAGTTGATCGAATTTCTGTTTCACACTATTTTTGTCACACAGCACTCGACTGTCATTAAAAGCATTTGAGTCACCATTTCGGAAAGCATTTGTTTTGCCAATCGACACTACAATGAATTGTCAATTTAAAATGAATCCACTCGAGAGCCTGTTTTCAAAAAAGCGTAATTTTGGGGTGTGAAGCACGAACCAACACAATCTCATGTCAGTTTGTGACGATGCGATCTATTGGTTTCCTTCGTGTCGCTCGGCACAACTTATTTATCTGTCTATGCTACAGAGCCAAAGTTAGGGTGAAGGCAACCAAACCACTTAGTTAGGTTTCGGAAAACTGTCACGAATATGTCACTTCCCAACAACACTTGGGAACACGCGGTGTTGAACATCGGTCTTGTGGTTGAAAGTCGTGTATTTGTTGGAATTATCCACCTCTCCTCTCCTCTCCTCTCCTCTCCTTCCTACTGTAAATGACAGGTTATCACCGCTGGCATTCAGTGCGCTCTGGCCACGAATGACAGACTGTGAATTACGATTCTCAATTTAGACTACATCAGAAATTAGATGTAACTCAATGAATTAAGGGTTTATTTTGACCAAATTCTTGGTACATTGGAAGAAGATGGTTTTGGTGAGTTCAATTTGGTTTCTGTCAAGTTTGAACGAAGAGTGTTTTACAATGCTCTGGTAAAATATCTATCTTATTTTACGACTACTCGAAAATTTGAAAATCCTGACTCATCCTTCATTAGTTTGAGTTTCATATTCAGTTCCAGACACAGATTTACATACTACTACTTATTTAGGTACTCTTTGATCTTCACTGATACTATTATTTATTTAGGTACTATTACTTTGACTCAGATGTTCAGTTCAACAGTTATCCAGTTTGTACACTACTGGTCAACCACTACATACAACGCCTCCCCCCCCCCCCCCCCCCCGGGCCACAAAATCTGTGTGTCGCCGATGTGCCCAAAGATGCATTTTTTAATTTGTCCGCTTTGGTGTGGACACGATCTGAGAACCAACTGATGCAGTGCACCAACCATGTGTGGGACACGGTAAATCAAACCAGATGACAACTGTATCACAAGACATGGCCCATAAAGGTGAGTTATTCCTCCAATCTTTCATGCGCATTAACGGCGAAACGCACACGGACTCTCGACTGTGGAACGAAGCTCCCCAAAATGTGTAATAAAAGGAAACTTAAAACATGATTAAAAGTAGTGAGCTTAAAAAGCAGAGTAGGGTTTCCTTCCCCTGGGTTCCAGCCAAGCCAAATGTTGGCCTGGGCCACATAACGTGCTGCACGTCTCTTAGTAAAATTGACGCTGACATTTAGGGTTAATACCGCTTGTCACTGTGATTTCTGCAAATATGGCTTCACCGCTGAGTGTTCCAGCAGATGTTTGCGTGTGTGTGTGTGTGATTGGGTCTGCATGCGGTGTGGACTAAAACTGTCATTACAGCTGAATCCAGTCATAATGTCCACACCTAGCAAAAGCCTTCCAGAGGTCGCTAAACACACACTTATCCAGCCATCCAGAATTCAAGAGGAAACACCCGTTAAACACCCGCTGACCCCCCTCACCGCACCCACCCGACCACTGCCCACCCAGTCCCACCCTCCAAGCCCAGGTCTGCGAGCCTGAGTGTTAACAGACCACAGTGAGTCACTGCAGGCGGGAGGGAGGAGAGGTGAGGCTGTGTTGTGAGAGACACGAGGGTGAGTAGGGGCTGGAGACACTGGAAACCACCCTGGGAAAAGTGGATATGATTCAACCCTTGTACACACAGACACACACAACAGGCCACCTGGCACCCGTACACACGCCGTCGCCCAGGTCAGTGGTCAACTCAGTGACGGCAGACATCGGGGGATTAGGGCCGGCCCGGATGACGGCACACAGTGAGATACTTCATACAACTTCTGCCTGGAGAGTATGTGAGATGATTGCATGGCTTTACATATTATTAGACCATCTATAACAGATTCCAAAACACTGTGTCCATAATTAACAGTATAAAGACAATAGGATCTGAATCTCTCCTTCCCCTCTTGGTGATGTTTGTGACTGCTCGCTGGCTGGGGTCGTCGGGAGTCTTCCCTTTGCTCATGACTCACCGATGAGCTTGTTTTGGACGAGCTGATTGCCAGTAACGAGCTCGGAAAATGAGAGCGGGGGTATTCCAGAGTTACGGCTGCACCATGTAGTGATAATTGCAACTTGGCGCGCTCTGGTGCTCAATAAACTTTATTTAGGTGAGGGAGTGATATCTGAATACTTGTTTGATGGCTCACAGGGTTTTCTTTTTGGGAGGGTGTGTGTGAGGAGGTTACAGCCTTCTACACCTTTGTTTCCTACGACCTAAAAGCACTCATGCAGCCAGGGGCTGACTCATCGGAAACGTATGCCAACCCCGTCGCCAAGAAATTACATTTATATACTTCTTTTATTTGTTTTGCCACTGATGTCTGCATGGGAAACGTATTTGCAGCTTGGATTGTGCTCATTGTTTTTCCCAGTGAGAGAAGAAGTGTTGCGTTATTGTAACATACAAGTCTTAAGGAAGTAGTCACAGTGATGGGGGGGGGCTTACAATGCACAGGACTTTGGCACCAGAAACCATAAATCGCTGTTGATGATATTAATCACTTTTATGGTTGAGGTTCGGTTATGGTGCAAACGTGACTCGGTTAGGGTAAAGTTAGTGTTGTAGTAATGTTAGAAGATCGACAGTTTGGCCGTTAACATCTTGGATTTGGCCGTCCGCTATCTTGGCTTTTGGCAACCAGAAGAGACATGAGAGGGTCGAGCTATGTACAACCGAATGCTGAATAAGACATTTTTAGGTGACCAAATTGTTTCAGTTAACTTTCTTGAACTGAAAACACACTGTGAAAGGGTTAAAGTTCTTAGACGAAAACACGGACTCCCAGACCGAACAACACAGGTAGCGACACAGTAGCCACGCCTTAAAGCATATCCTGCTTTATGGTCTATTTGACTCTAAATGGATCATAATTTACTAAATGAACATCACTGTATTGAAGAAGACTTGAAACTAGAGATTGAGACCATAAACTCATGTTTACAATGTTTACTGAGGTAATAAATCAAGAGAGATGTAGAGTCATTTTCTCATAGACTTCTATACAATCGGTTAGAAGTGGAAGAAGAAGTTTAAGGGCGCTTACGCATTGTCTTCACTTTTCAGACCGAGAGGTTACCTCAGTGGCAAGGCCTTCTCTGCTGGCCTAGACAGAATCACAAAGTTATAGCTATTTTATAATTTAATAATTTTTTATAAATACACTACATTTATACAAATATTTTCCCCATTATCTTATTTTCTCATTGCACAGCTACTGTCTTCCTCAGTTGCTCTGCTTCCAGTGCAGCTTGTTTTAAGTAGAGCTTTTATCAAATCAGATTTCACCCCTGTGTCCTCGGTAAGAAGAGAGGCCCGAGGTCTGCAGACTCAGAAGTGAATCCCTTTGCAGTTTAAGTGAATGGAGACGATATTGTTGATTGTCATAGTGTTCAACCAATCAGATCTTTAGTTTGACATGTTGGGCGTATTCTTTGACGTGCCAGAGCCTGCTAGCTGGTCTAGCCATAAGTGATTGGTCAGTGGGCTAGCGTGACATGTTGGGCGGTGACAATCCCAATATCTGCTCCCTCTGTCGAGCGGACATTTTCAGCCTTCAAACGCATTAAAACGTATTCAAGAAATACAACTGGGGAGGCTCAACTGTCTTCACTGGCGTCCATGAATTCGAGAACAGCAGCTCTGGTAAGTTAAATGCGTTTGTTTTTACATCTGCAGTAGCTTTAATATGCTTGTTTATATATTATTATTTGTACAACTTGTTTTTATGAAGATGGATTTTTGTTTGGTTTAATATGTGATAGGAACCATTGTTACGTCCAATGTTCTCTGGGGACATATTTAGCCGGTGCCAGTGTTGCCAACTTGCTCGTTAAATCTGTCGACTTTCCAAACCCTCATGGCGACTTTTTTTGTCAAAAGCTACTAGCGACAAATCTAGCGACTTGTTCTGGTGTTGTTGGAGACTTTTCTGGTGTTTTGACTCGATAACGTTAAAGCGTGTACGTTCTGCACTGTCGTGAACGAGCAGCGGGTGCTGCCGTGAGCCCCTCCGCCGCCCCAAAGCACACACAGGCGGGTACTCTCACAGAAGCCTCGCGCAGCAGTCCCAGCTGCAGTCAGAGCAGAGAGGAGACGCACTCTCGGCGTATTCTCTGCAGTTAGTGTATTTACAGGTGTTGGCTTCATTTTTACACGAAACAAATAATAACCGTAGCTGTGTTTCAGCTGCAGAACAGCAGTGAAGGCCCAGGTATAAAATGCACAGCCCGCCACTGGGTTACCTTTTAATAGCATTGAATTGTGGAGTTTGATCGTCAAACAATTTTTTCGTGCGGGCCTAAAATCATGGTTCTATCTGGAATACTCGGACAAACCCCGGTGGCGTATCAGTGTGCCAGTGGACTGCCAAAAAAACGAAACGTTTTTTTACCGTCCGTCCTCTGTTAGTCTCCTTCCTGGTCCTCTCTGTGTTTCTGTCATTTGGGGTGTGCATGAGAACGTGCTGCATGCGTGTTCAAGTTAAACTTACATCAAAGACTCCGCAATAGCTCAATCTGTCTCTACTGTTTGAAATGGTGAATACATTTTTTTTTGCGTCACAACCCCAGCGAAATGACTCATTCCACTATCAGAATTTGTTCAATATGGTTCGACAACATTTGGAAAGTCTTGAAGAGCTGCGCGATTTAACTATTTTATCCCCATTTAAGTTATCATAGGGCTAAACTAGAAGTTAGCAGGCTCGGCCAGCGGAAGTCTCTGGTTTGTATGCTCTGCCTCGGTTAGGTGGTTAAAAACAATTTTTTTCTGTAGTGTGACATACTGAGAACACATTTATTTTTGCTTTACCCAGACTTTAAACACAGGAGAGCGCTGTTCATTTCCAGTTTCCCACCGTCAACGTTGTTTTTTTCAACCATGAACATGATCGTTTCTTATTAGTACAACTGTGGCGACGAAGGTCCCCTACCCTTAACAAAGTAGTAATTTCAACCCAATTAACCCTTGGGCATTAAGTTTCTCTCAGGACGCATTAGCTAATTTGTGGGATATGAACATAATTTCTATGAGACAGGGTTGCATATGCAGCACACCAGTGCCCTTAAGAACTCACAGACTCTTTTTTTGCCTTTGATCGAGCTGACATTTTAAAGGGGTGTGTGAAGTGTGTGTGGCTGGAGACGTAGGACTTGCGGTGGCGTGGTGGCTGGTGTTGTTGTTATTTGGTTTGAGGTTGATGTTTGCTTCGACGCGCTGCACTCGGCTAACTAGATGCAGACCTGCAGGCAGAGGAATAACCTCAGATATCCAGCGTCGAGCAGCTGTGGGCACCGAGCCACATACTGAGAATGCACCGTATACACACACACACTGAAATATAAGTAAGGGTGTGCACACAGTGAAACAGATGAAAATATGTGCATACACACACACATTGAGAACACCCAACAAGTTCAGAGGCTGGAATGAATTGCAACTGAGAATAGTGGCCAAAAACATATTTCTGATATTATTCTTGCTTTTAAGAGCGTGTGACGTTGTCAGAAAACAAACGTGGCACCAAAGTTCATACGTCCGATGACCGCACAAAAATCACACACAAAGACACAGACACACACGTCAGTCTGACATAGTGGGACTGAAATACAACAGACAAGGTATTCTTTTAATGTTCCTTTAAAGCTGCATTCTTTATTTAATGGTGCCTTATTGCACATGTTGTCTCTGTTATGGCTTAACTTTTGGCGGACAGTGTGTCCCTGTGTGCGTGTGTGTGTGAGAGAGAATCTGGTCATTGTAACAGTTTAACAGCTCATTATCTGAGTTTAAACACACACATATGAAATCCCCATCAGGCCTCGACCACATCAATTCATCCCAAAGTATTACCTCAATTCATTCAGTCCATTTCAAGGTTTGCTTGCGCGCGCGTTAGCTCTTGAGAGTGCGCGTTTCTGTCGCCGCCATCGTCTTCTCTTTTCCACGCAGCCAATGAGTGTCCTTTCTCCCCGCAGGATCTCGTCTAAAAATAAAGACAGGTTGTTCTAACGCGGGCCATGAGAGGCTAACTGACACAGGGAGGACAGTTGGTGGCATGAACACACTAATGATGAGGCTCATTATTTTCAGATTTTTACCAAATAAATACCACTATTTCATAAAAGGCACAGAGCCGTTAAAAGTAATTTTCAGTCAGATTTAGTCTCAAAACACACAAATATAGCTGCATAAAGAGAATAATGATTTTCCGGTTGGAGAAAGTGTAGCAAGTAGGAAGCATTTATACATATTCATTTGTTTGAATATAATGTGAAAGCAGTGGATTTTATCTAAGCAATGGCATTACAGTGCCATGAGGTGTTTAGCTTTTCTCTGAGCGCTACAACGTGTGGAAGACGAACACATACTGAGGTTCAAATCTGGCAGCGAGTTGAAGGGGAGAGGATGTGAGGAAGCCCACTTTCTATCACCTCCATCTCGGCCTGTCGTCACCGAGAGCTGCAGCGAAGTGTGTGATGTAAAACAAATCTTGTCACTGGAGCGTCTCCCTGTTGCTGTTGCCAAATATTTGGCTGGCTTAAAAGCGATACTCGATTCACAGGCTCTATGGTTCTGTGTTGCATGATTGTGATGCGAGGTGAGTAGCCAACAAGCTGACGTTAGCGCCCTGTGGTGTTTTCTTCTCCACTATGCAGATAGTTTATGCAACCAGTGTGGCTTCCGACCTGGCTGCCTCGCGTATCCAATTGGAGTGTCGTCAGAAACGAACGTGACGCAACACACATTCAAAATAGGGAGGCACCGATACCACTTATTCAGTACAAGTACTTACATTTGAATACTTGCCTATACCAAGTACCGATACGAGTCCTACCACTACAGTTCCAACAATAACTTTGTTGCTGACATTTTAATGTACAATATTGTGATTTTCTGATACAAACATAGTTCTTTGCAGTAGGAATGTTAATTAACTGTTTAAACATGCAGTCAGTTAAACAATTAAAAGAAATATTGAAAACGAATTCATGTGACGACTTGTCACATAAAGGAGAATACTGCTGGTCCACCTTAAAAGCAGCCGTACTTGTAGCTGACTTCAGGGCTAACCATAGACTGTATATAAGAAGTGGACGTAGTCATCGTGACATCACCCATTGGTTTGTCGACTGCCATTTTGAAGCCTCGGGTTCGGCGATTTCACCGTCGTCATCTTAGCCTTTTTGCAACCGATGAATGGAAGTTACCATATTTGGAATGCGGAGGAGCGACATAGAGTGTGGCTCTGTTAGCAGCAGCAACCTCACAGTAAGCCCACCCTAAAGCATACCCTGCTTTATGGTCTATTTGACACTAAATGGACCATCATTTACTAAGTGAACATGCTGTATGTATTGAAACCATAAACTCATATTTACAATGTTTACTGAGGTAATAAATCAAGTGAGAAGTAGAGTCATTTTCTCAAAGACTTCCAATTAGACTTCTTTTTGCAATCAGAGGAGTCGCCCCCTGCTGGTCAGTAGAGACAATGCAAATTTTAAGAAACTTTGTCAGGTTGTCGCCTGGGGCTAATCCCACTTTAATCATCAGCTGGTTGACACAGTAACTTAGTTTGGGTCTCCTCATGGGTCTTGAGGAGTTACAGCATTTACTCGCCTACAAATAAACTGTAGACACACTGCACTGCTACGTAGTGGAGAATGGATCATAAACCGCACGGTTCGGATCGTTTCACCGATCAAAGTCACGGATCGGATCAACACAAAAGAAAAAGTATATAATATATATATATGATATATAAAATATAACTTAGAGATCCCTGATCACGTTTTTTTGCTGCAGATACTAATTGCCCATCATTGATGATCCATATTGGCAGATACAGATCCCTTTGTTGTTTGATTATGGCAGCTGGTCTCCAAGGCTCCAAAGTATTTTTTTTTTAACACCATCCCAAAAATCATTTCAACTGCTCGGAAGTCTGTAAATTGTCAAAAATTGTAAATGTTATCCTTTTACTTTGTTATAGTAATTTATAATGTTTTTTTTTTTAGTGCTGGGCAAGTTAACGCGTTATTATCGCGCTAATGCATTCATTAATTAACACCGCCAATTATTATACAGCGCGTTAACGTATTTTTTTTTATTTTGAAAGTCCGTTGCTCACTGGCGTTGATGCAGCGTGTGGGCGAAGTATAGATAAACAAAAGCAAGACAAGCTAACAAATGCTACAGAGAAGTGGATATAAACTGCAGCCGATTAGTGTTGTGGAAGATGTCGGTCTGAGGAACGTTCTCAAGGTGCGTTTGCGTCGCGTTTGGTGTGAACGCACCTTTAGGATCAACGAATGACGGCACGTATGAGCCTCAAGAATGAGCTAAGAAAGTTAGCGGAAAGATTAACGTGAGACAACATCCGGTTTCTTCAGACAAACATCCGGTTTTCAGAATAAGATGCCAACAAAGTATGAATTATATTCACATTAAGTATAAAACATGCTACCTGCATCTCCTGAGTTAAAGGGGAAATACACCTAAATTGTGCGTAAAGTGTCTTTATTCTTTGATCGCTGAGTAACCATAATTACCTCAGAGTTACAGCATTATATTGATGAACAGTAGAGCTGCATTCACATGCTCTGACTGTCATGAAGACAGACATTTTTGCTGAAACATGCTGAAACATTTTATTCATGTTGCACAGCAGTGGAACGTTTCAAATACAGTCAGCACACTGAGCACAGATAGTGCAAGAAATATGATCGCTACTGTGTAAAGGGAATACTGCTGTTAAAAAGCACCTTATTTGTTTTAATAAGTGTTTGCAAACCAAATGTTACTGCCCTTTTGTTCATATAGCAGTACTTTTAAAATAAAAGTGCGCAATACACTACTTTTGAATTCATTATTGAACTTTGCCATAACAATGCGATTAATCATAAAAAATCCATGCGATTAATCGCGATTACAAATTTTATCGTTGCCCAGCACTAGTTTTTTTGCTTCATAAAAACACAATTAAAATGATTAGGAAATGAAATATTGTATTTTTATGGATTAAAACAAATCTTGTAATTAATAATTGTAATGATGCATTACAAGTTGTTTAGAGCTAGTATAAACAGGTCATAATTATATATTATATTATATCTATTTATGTTGTTGTGAAAAAAATGTACGCTAGATTCATTCAAGTTTCTCACCAACACTACATTTTACGAGATTACATTGAACACATCATGATAACGTTATAATGAACTAACTTAGGGCCCCACCTCAGCGTTGGTGGAGATTAGCCTGGATGAAGCGGTTTGGGGAAAGGTTGAGGGTCCACTGCGGCTCCCGGGCCTTGCAGACCCCCAAGAAGCCCTCCCAAGGAAACAAGGCTGCCTGCCCGCTGCGCAGGTCGTTTGAGCTGTGGCGAGTAGATTTGGTAGGCGTGGTGGAGACTAGGGTTAGACTGGCTGAATGAGATGTGAATTCTGAGCATCGCAGGAAGCCGAAGAAGCAAGTGGAACATGGATTCTAGGGTGCATGCCAGGTGGACGGGAAGGCGATTGGAGCGGAGGGTGGCGACGCAGCGAGGAACGAGATAGGAGGTTAGCGGAAGACCGCGAGGAGTCGGCGGAGGCGTTCGGCGCTGGAGGCCTTTGAAGAGCAAAGACGACTGAGAGAACATTGTGGGGGAGCAGGGGGAGACGGTGAGTAGTTTCGTGAAGAAGTTGATGCCGCTGAGGTAAACCTTGATATTGGATATCTTGGATAGTCAAGTGGGCATGGTAGGTGAAGCTGCATAGGGAGGCCGCGTCGAAGGAAGGGAACGCTTCTTCTTCTTCTATCTCTTCTCTCGATGTCGGACAGGTGTCTGCAGGAGGGCGGAGCTTCTGAACTTCTGGGATGGGAAGTGAGAAAGCCACGGCGTTGTGGTGGCCCGGACGTGGGCTGCATCGAGAATGCACCCTCGACGGATGGGTGTCCCAGCGTCCTTTGGTGATTGGATAGGTTGTCAGGAGTTGAGATATGGACTCGCTGGCCCGATCGCGGCCCCACGTGATGGCTGCGGCTACTATTGGTCGGGTTTGGTAGCATGAAGGAAAAAGCAACTTGCATTGCTTGCGAGGCTGATCTATGGCAAAACGTCTTCCATCGTGGAAACCCCCAAAAATGGCAGGGGGAGCGGCATCGTTGTGTGGACCAGTTGTGTGGACCAGTTGTGTGGGTCCGTCGCTGGAAGTAGACGGCGTGGGGCACTGGCATCACTGCTGGGTTCCTTGGCTAAGGCGACTTGCTGTGGTTGCTGTAGGTAGCAGGCGGTGGGCACTGGCATCCCGGTGCCAGGTGTCCCGGTTACGGCAACTTGCTGTTTTCTGAAGTAGGCGGCGGGGGGCTCTGGCATCTCGGTGTCAGGTGACTCGGCTAAGGCGACTTGCTGTGTTTGCTGGAGGTAGGCGGCGGGGGGCACTGGCTAGGCAACTTGCTGTGGTCGTTTTTTTTCTCTCTCTTTCTCTTTTCTCTATTTTTGCTTTTCCTTTCTGTCTCTACTCTTCTTTTTTCTTTCTCTCTTTTGTCTTTTTTCTTGCTGGAGTTAGGCGGCGGGGGGCTCTGGCATCCCGGTGCCAGGTGCCCTGGCTAGGCAACTTGCTGTGGTCACTGAAGGTAAACGGTGGGGGGTGTACTGGCGTCACTGCCGGGTGCCTTGGCTACGGCAACTTGCTGTGGTTGCTGGAAGTAGGCGGCGGGGGCACTGGTGCCAGGTGCTAGGTGCCCTGGCTGGAGAGAGCTGCTGTCATAGGCGGCGGACGTTCAGGTTCTCCTGCCAGGTTTGGCTGCTTGGAATGGAAGACTGGGGTCGCGGGCATCCCGGTGCCAGGTTCCCGTCCCGCTCGCTGCTGCCGTGGGGCAGTCGCTAGGAACATGGGAAGCTGTATGGCCGATGATGAGCAGGAACAGTTCTCTTGAATGAGTGTTAATGGTTTAAAACTTGTAATCTACGACGAGTGTTGTAGGCAGCTTGGTAGCTATGCTCATTAAACGTGGCTGAAAGGACGTTCTCAATTTGTCTGGGGATGACCACGAATTGCTGCGGGCGCCGTGTGTTTCTGTATCGTCGTTTCGGTTTACGTAGCCACGCTGCGTAGGTTGTATTTATGCGTGTATGAGTTATGTAGCAGCGAAGGCACGAATTGGATGAGCGAAGGATTGGATTTGAGTCAGGTCAAGACGAACGGCATGGTAGATTAATGGTTCCATTTTTGGTTTGGATGTCGTATAACGCCTTCTCTTCTTTCTCTCTCTCTTGTTGCAGCTGCTGGTGCAGTTGTTGCGGCTACTGTAGTTGTTGTTGAGGCAGCTGTGGTCGTTGTTGCGGCTGCTTTAGTTGTTGAGGCAGCTGTGGTCGTTGTTGCGGCTGGTGTAGTTGTTGGGGCAACTGTGGTTGCGGAATCCCCTTCTCTTATAGTGTTCTTAGCAGGCGCACTGGGGGGCTGGAGTCGTCAGAGATTCTTGGTTGTCGGAGGTTCGTTCCCGAGCGCTGTGTCTGGAGCGAGCGAAGAAGGAGATGCTGGATTTACGTTTCCATTGTCTATGTCTAAAGGTGGCGGGTCTTCCTCTGCCACCGAGATGTGAGTTCTTGGAGGACGGCCGTGGGTCTGAATCTTCATATTGTCGGATTCTGGCGGGTGGATGCAGCTGGTCGGCGTGGTGGAGATCGGCGGGTTTGGCTGCGTTGAGCTGCCTGGACCCTCGATGGCGGTTTGGCGGCGTCTCGTGGGTGGCAGGTCGAGTGCTTCCCTGGGCTGTACGGGTGGCCTCTGGGGAGGCGAAATGGTCGCCATCGTCGGATGGGCTGATGAACAGTGGGCCCATGTTGGCGAGGTAAGGTTTTCTGCGTGGCGTTCCGGTTGTGAGTGCGGAAAGTGCGAGCAGTCCCATGCTGAAAACGTGAGCAAGCCGAGGTTTAGAGTGGGTGGGTATATATGGGAGTGTGGGCGAGTGGCTGAGGTGTGGTCCTGCTCCTGAAATTCAGCTAAGTTTTAGCTCCAATAATAATAATAATAATAATGCATTTTATTTGTAACGCACTTTTCATTTAGAAAATCTCAGAGTGCCACAGAGCCAGTACATAGTAAAAACATGGTATAATTCACCTTCACCCAATACTCATTTTCAATGAACAGAGCCTGAACGCATCATAATGTAACTGAACGGAAACTACGTTCTTTGGCCATGAGCAGTGCTGCTGACTTACTAGCTTACTAGCACTCATGTCAATTTAAACATGGATTGGTTATTTACATTGCAACATTATCAGAGATCGGCGACCAGGAAAGCATTAATTCAAATGTCCTGATCACATATTTTACTGAATATTGACCGTCAGTAAAACTTTGTCACACTGTGATGGTTAACGTTAAACTGTGAATTTAATCCGCGTTTCACATGTGCGCCGAACCGCGAGGGGGGATCCGTACGGATCACGGATCGACAGTGATCCCTTACACCAGTGGTCCCCAACCACCGGGTCGCGGACCGGTACCGGGTCATTTGGTACCGGGCCGCACAGAAAGAATAAATATTATATTATTTCCGTTTTATTGATTATCAGAGTCTGGAAGAAGTTTTATTTAGAAAAATGACCGGATTCTCTCCCAATTTCATCCGCCTGTGGCTCTTGGCATGTCAAGACGCTTGTCTCGGTCACGTGATACATTACCTCAAAAATTAAGCCCACAAGTTAGCGAAAATTATTAAAAAACTTTTGGAGAGCTTCTTTGCAAAGGGGAAAAGGCCACTAAGGAGACAGAAGAAGAGCCTACAACTTCCAAGAAAAAGAAAGCTTAATTTAACAGACAATATCAGGAGTCTAATTAAATATCAGGAGTAATTCTGACACGCCAAGCCCACTCTGCAGAATATGTGGCGACAGAGGAAGATCAGCTGCTGGAGATTGCAAATGACGGTGGCCTTAAAAGTATGTTTGAGACAACAACTCTGCTGGTGTTTTGGATTAAAATCCAGGCTGAATATCCTGAGATCCCCACAAAAGCACTGAAAACCCTGCTTCCATTTCCAACATCCTATCTTTGTGAAGCGGGATTTTCTGCAGTGACAGCAATCAAAACAAAAAGAAGTAGACTGGACATAAGGAACACACTTCGGGTGTCATTGTCTCCCATTACCCCCAGATGGGACCGACTCGTTGCAGAGAAACAAGCTCAGGGCTCCCACTGATCCAGCGTTATTGTGAGTTGTATTTTGTATGCATTTTATATTTGTTTTCATGCCGATCGTATCATTTTATTTCGTCGTGTTTATCCGCCACACCTTGAAGTCCGTGAAAATATTGTCTTACATCAAACCGGTCCGTGATGCAAAAAAGGTTGGGGACCACTGCCTTACACCACTACTGCTACGTTCACAGCTGTAACGTGACTGCTGACTTCCTACTCACCATCACACACCGGACACTCGCTAACGTTACGTTAGGCTTGCAATACAAATACTGGTATCGGTGCAGGCCTAGTTAAAGAGTTAGTATATCTCCGGCCTTCCAAATCTCTAACTGCTTGTAGAATCCCACACAATTTATCCAGTTTGAACCAAGTTTTAAAATGAGCTGAAGTGCTGTTTAGTAGTGGTGTAACGGATCACGGATCGATCCGTGATCCGTTCGGATCACCCCTCACGGTTCGGATCACCCCTCACGGTTCGGATCACCCCTCACGGTTCGGATCACCCCTCACGGTTCGGATCACTCGTGAACCGCAGATCAATTGAGTATTTTTTTTAAACATTTTTTACAGTGTAATCATAGTGTGCAATAAAGTTTAACTGCTGCTGTTCCTTTTCAAGTAACAAGTCCCCGAATATCAATGCAGAGTGTCAGTGAACAGATATAAAGCATGTGTTCATGTGAACGGAGCAGGTTAGAAGCATTTAACGGTGAAAGTCACGGCAAGCGGAGGAACTTGAGAAGCTCCCGGCGTCATTTAAGTCGCCAGTTTGGGAGCATTTTGTCTTCCCTGTAACTTATAATGACGGATAAGGGTGGTGGACAAAAGCGTTACGGTATGTAGGCATTATTTAAAGAGAAAGATACCGGCAATACATCGGCATGTCCACACATATGAAGAGCCACCATCCCGTCTGTCAGCGACGGGGGACACTCCGTTGTGGAAAACAAAGGATTTCAAAATCTGGTTAAAATGCTTGAGCCACGCTACGAAATCCACTCACGCACCCACTTCAGTATGAAGCTTGTTCCAGGCCTCTATGAAAAGGAAAATACTGTCACCGCTTTCACCACGGCGGAGTGATTCATAGTCCGGTGCTGCAGACACGCCCCCTCTGTGAGAGTCACACAGACACACACCTGGTGCAGGTACTGACAGAAGTATCAGAGTGGAAGCTAGACAGGCCCAGTAGTAATATCCCAGTCACCACAGAAAGGTCTACCCTCTCCCCATGCAATGTAGATATTATTTGAAAATAATGTCACAGTAATGGTAAACATTATTGTGTATTTGAATGACATAACCTGACAGGAAGTAAACAGACCCAAGTTGTTGCCAAGCAGTTCAGTTCAGTGTAAACAGTGGAAGCTAGCTCACTGGCTGTTTCTTTCTTTCAGTATTGATCAAAGGACGAGGGCATCAACATACCTCATGTTGCACTTAAACTTAACAGAATTGAGGATTCTTGAATGTTTTATTTTTATTTATTTATTTATTCTTCAATATTTTTGTTTTTATGTAAGACTATAGCCCAAAGTTCTTTGCTTTCAGTGTTCTTGAAGTTCTTTAATTAATAAATGGAAAGCAAAGTTATATTTGACTCCTCCCCTTTTCTTTGTTGATCCCAAAAATTATCCGAACCGTGACTCAAGAACCGTGATCCGAACCGAACCGTGAGGTTTGTGATCTGTTGCACCCCTAGTGTTTAGTGATTGGTTTCTCAAAAAAGAAAAGAAAACATTAGGGGAGATGATGCGTCATGTCTGTTGTCAAAATGTAGTAAAGGTCATAACTGCTTCATTATCGAGAAAATCTGAATGTTAACAGTGGCGTAAATGGCGAGTCTCATTATTAGCTGTTCTGGTAACACTCATTTCATCTTCTCTCTTTCGTCGTATTGCTGCTGCAGCTGCTAGAAACAGGCACATAAAGCAAGCTTGTGGAAATACCACGGGCGAAGGTTTATGACAAAGCTGAGACTACGAGAGGCTATTAGCAAGCTTGCCAAAGAGTCATTAGCAAAACAGCAAAGCTCTCACTAAGCACGGGCAGACAGGAGCAATGTAGTGAAGCTGTGAAACGTTGCTTGTTTTCTTTCTCCTTTACTGTCAAAACTGTTCCTGGAAAGCAAGACAAAGCTAAAGTTGAGTTGATTTCTGAAGTGTCTGGTCAAATAAAGAACCTGAGGAAGAAAAGTGTCCACAGACAGTAGATGATAAGTGCATATAGGCTTGTGTGTGTGTTGTGAAAACTCTTATTGATGCCACATGTGTTAACAGCGGCTGTCGGTTTTGTCACCAGGCGTGTGAAGCATCACATCGCGGCGACACATCTCTGCGACAGCTCCCAGCGTATAAGCGGCACAGCCGGACTTTGACAATGATAGCTAGTGACAAGGAGAGGGAGAGGAGAAAGGAAGAGAAAAAGGGAAGGACACTTGTAGATAGCGGCCGTATAGGCCTGACTTTGTGACTTCACAAAGCGCTTTGAGCGAGAGGCTCCGCCAGTGCAGTCGCACAGAAGAAGGAGAGCGCTCCACGAATCTTAAAAACAGACCCCCTGCGTGGCGTAAAAAAATTCAACGTCACTCTGCTTTTGAGCAAAGGCTGCGATTCAAAGGCGAAAAAAAAGATATGGATTCATTTAACCTTTGGCCCGGTTTTATAGGCATGTGCTTCCTTTTAGATTGTGTTTATGTGCATGTGAGCCCTTTGCCTCCTCGATGAAACGCCATCCACGTTTACTGTCCCGATTAAGAGCTCCTGGGTGCGTTCACCTCTGAGGGCAAACCTCCTATAAAACACACGCAATTTGGTGGCAGTGAGAACAAATCGCAGGCTCCGGGAAAGGTCTCTCTTTCCAGGATATGGAGCAGGATAGTCATTGTTCATCTTTACAGCTGTCAGTTAGCAGACGGAGCCCGATGCAACGTGTCAGCCCTTTCTTTAATAGGGAACACAGTTATCGATTTACCTCCTCCTCGCTCGCTATCGCCGCTATCTCGCTGAGGTTTGATCAGCACAAGTTAGATAAGATTCGCCTCGGCTGTGTGTAATGAAAAATAAAGGAGAAAAAACAGAAACAGAAACACTGTGTAGTGTGTGTGCGCGCTCGCTCACTTATACCTCGGTGCTTTTCTGCTTCTGCAGCCGTTCGGAGTGCAGCAGCAAATTGAGCAGCTGTATTGTATCCTGGGAACAAAAGAGGCCCATTTGTATAAATTTGGCTTGTAGAGGCTTTTGGCTCTCAGATGCGCCCCTAGCGTAGCAGATTTGATTACACGGGTATCTGTTGCTCTGCCTCAGCGGATAAAGCAGGCCTCCCATCTACAGAAGGAGTCAACGTGCCCTTCACTCCTCACACTTCAAACCAAACTTCACGTGCCGGCAACCAAGTCGGTGGCGAAAAAAAAGGCCGTTCATCTCAATGTGTCTCAGATATTTATGTTGCACATGTTAATTATTCGCTAGTAGAAAAGACTTTTCTTTGAATACTTTCCATTCATGGCTAAACAACCTGCTAAACTAATGACATTCAGCCTCAGCTGCACTTTGTGTTTAGTGCTAATTAGCAAACATTAGCAGGCTAACATGCCAAACAACGAACCTGGTAAACGTCGTACTTGCTATACATGCTGGCGTTGCCATTGTGAGCATGTTATGTTGTGCACGCTGACATTAGCATTTAGCTCGAAGCACCGCTGTGCAGCCTCACAGAGCGGCTAGCATAGCTGTGTTTGTATTGATTGATTGCTTTGTATGTAATGGCAAAGTAAAGTTTAATGAAGTTAGCTGTCCATACACATTAAAGTGTATAAAAGTGTGTTCAGTAGTTGTTTGTTTGCCTGGTTGGCTGTCAAAACTCTCCGGACGTTTCTCTCCTGCATCTCCCTCTTTGCTTTCTTACTAAATAAAAAACATGGTCTCAATTTTGTCTTCAACCAGTCGTCCCTCAATCTCCCTTTGTCTACAGCTCTCTGCTTCAGGACTAGTTTTCAATCTGTGGTTGAAATGTAATGCCTGTCAGGAGAGTACTCTTGCTGGCCCCATCACACACACACACACACACACACACACACTGGCACATGTCCCACCTGCAACCTCTTCAATCTAAACCTCCCGTCGTTCTCCCATTCCTCTCCCAAACCATGAGGGTCCCCAAGCCCCCCCCAAAAACAATTCCCAAAAAGTTGAAGCTCCAACCACCATGTCCCGCTTCACTTTCTCATTTTCCACATGCACACCTGCTTAAGGTGCTTATTTTTGGATGCTGATAGAAGGGACACTAGTCCACAAGCTGCAGACATACAGTGTTTGATGAAAAGGAAAGGATTTGTAATGGTAATCTATATAACTGATGTCATTTATTTATGCATGTGTTCAGGTCAGAAGTGGTAGGGAGGCTTCTGTGTGTGTGTGTGTGTGTGTGTGTGTGTGTGTGTGTGTGTGTGTGTGTGTGTGTGTGTGTGTGTGTGATTACCTTGGCAATATGAGACTCAGCTCCATTATCTCCGCCTGTTGATCGTCACCCTTATTGCACTACAACAACAAGAAATCCTCCCTCCCGTTTACACTGGCGGCTCTCATGAGTTCACAGCTACCACACACGCTGAGCTCATTTGTACGTGTGTGTGTGTAATAGAGAGTGGTAACAGGGGCTGCCCCCTAAAAGTTCATGATTCGAGTCATGAGTTGAGAGGACCACGAGTCGACTCGCTGCTTGTAGGTCGAATAAGTGCACTTACTTTTTAGCTTTTGAGTTTAACTGTCATCATTATTATTTACGTCATTTGTTTAAATATTAATATTTATACATCTTGTTTCCACGAATATTGATTTAGTTTGTATTAACACTACATAGGAACTATATTTATGTCCTATGTTGACACGTTTAGTCGTGGCAATATCCTCCAAGAAGACGTGTGAGGCAGCAGAGGTTTTTATACTCCGCTTCAAGATTGAAGGTTAAAGTAATATTGCATCGCCCCATTTTTGAATATTTAATGCCGTTCAAGTGGACTCATTCCTTCTTGGTGGTGTGCCGCCAGCAAGGTATGTTTATATATGTTTCATGTTTCGTCGTGCGTATTTGCGTGTCTACAGTTTGTGTGAAGCGAATGCGAGCTCATTTTGTATATCGTCCAAGACCAATAAATCCATCAGTAACAGAAGAACCATGGTGTCGTCTATTTCCTGGAGGCAGTGATACAGAGCTATGCAGGAGCAACAGAATTGCTGGTTGTAAACTTTACATATTACAGTCTTGTCACAAAATGATCTAACCACAAAACTGACTGTGACTGAGGCACGTCACAGTAATGTCTCAGCTCCGATGCTGAGTGTTACTGAAGTCGGCTGAACTACTTTTGAATCAGACAATGGTACAACCTCCTATATTGTTGCCCCTAGTAAGATTGACTCCAGCTGTCGGCAGCCCGACAGGAAAACCCTGAACCATGACTAGAATTGTTCCGATACCGAAACCAGTATCAGAAATGCCAATACAGCCTAAAACGCTGGATCGGGTATCAGAGACAATGCGATTCTATGCATTCGTCCGATATCACCTAATCATATCATTTATCAGCTCATTTACACACAGGAACAACTACAACCCCGATCCGTATGTAACCAGAATAATTTAATCTGGGATCTTAATTATTATGTTTTGGAACTATGTTACTGTCCCCTTAAGTGAGGTCGACAGGTTACCACATAGACGTTTTTTCATCTTGCAGGATCAAGCCTTGAAACTGCTCGTTCTGAAGAGTATTGTATCAGAGTGCGCCCCTTTGGCTGATTGTGTTCATTAGGGACCCTCACTATTCAAGCAATATCGCCATTTACTTTAAAGTAACCTGTTAATTCCTCATCAGTATAAGCCTCATCTATGCCTGTAATGTAAAGGCAGCTAGGTCCATGCAAGTCAAACTTGTTGCAAATATCCATTTTTCTATGTGTCTATCCAGTAAAATAAAGTAGTAACTTACACATCCATACAAAACCAAATATCTGTCCAAAAAATGTATCTTCCCTGTACTACGTAATTTTTTTAAGCGCGCATCGGGGTGGAATCAAATTTAATTTTAATATTTATATATTAAAAGATTTAATAAATTCCTAATAATTTAAATTGTGTTTTTTATGCATACATACATGCATGCAAAACCGACTATAGATGACAATAACAAAGTAAAAGGATAACATTTAGATTTTTTTTACGGTTGACACTGACTTAACGGATCCGGTTGAGTTATTGTTTATCATTGGGACGGTTCCAAGACAGGGGTGAAATATATGTATAACCCTAACACACTGGTATCGGATCCGTACTCGCTATTGGCTAATATGCAAGTTCAGGTATCAGAATCGCTCTGCAGGCAACTGGACTGACTCTAACTGGGCAGGGGAGTGAAAAACATATTTCCATATTTGTAGATGTACGGAACAAAATCTGAAAAATGTTGAGTGTATATGACAAATATAATAAGATGACCTCCACCTCCCCTCTGAGTCGATGGTCTGAAGTGCTGACTGAGGCAACTGAAAATCCTGATCAGGGAACGTCAGGCGGCAACTTCCGGGTCTGAAAAATGAAGCCAATGCAGAAGTGCCTTAAAGTTGCATTCTCTCTACTGGCCATCAGGAGGCGACTCCTCTGGTTGCAAAAAGAAGTCTGATTGTATAGAAGTCTATGAGAAAATGACTCTATTTCTCTCTTGATTTATTACCTCAGTAAACATTGTAAACATGAGTTTATGGTCTCAATCTCTAGTTTCAAGTCTTCTTCAATACAGCATGATGTTCATTTAGTATGTTATGGTCTATTTAGAGTCAAATAGACCATAAAGCAGAGTATACTTTAGGGCAGGGCTACCTTGTGATTGACTCATCATCCTTCGCATTCCAAATATGGTCACATCCGCTCACTGGTTGCAAAAGTCCAAGATGGCGACGGCCAAAATGCCAAGGCTTCAAAACTGTAGTCCACAAACCAATGGATGACGTCATGATGACTACGTCCGCTTCTTAAATAAAGTCAATGTTGGTAACTGAAGCATGTTCATGTTGGCTGTGATCCAAACCAGCGAACACACATACATATACATACAGTGCTGGTGTATTTTTCCAGGGTGTGTGTGTTTGTGTGCGCACACTGGCTTCGCTGTCCAAAGCTGGGGAAGAGCTTGTTGATGAGGAGATGAGTTTTGGAGACAGTTTTCAAATTCCCGGTTTAAAATTACATCTTATTTATGGCCACTTAACTAGGTTGACATGATTGGAATGCATTAGGGTGTGTGTGTGTGCGTGTGTGTGCGAGCGCATGCACCGTATCCGTGCGTGTGCTGTGTATGCGTGGCTAGCCCTGATTGCTTTTGGTAGCATTATTAACCTCTCCGGTCAGGAGCAGTAAATGAAATGTCAAACATCATATCAGTTAGAAGGAAGACTTGCTCTCTGTCTGTCTCACACACACACACACACACACACACACCTACTCAGTCTCCACTTCACAGCCGATAGAAACATTCCTCATGTAGAGGACATATAACCAGCGATACACTCACACGACACTCTGAATAGCAATGAAATGACAATTTGTACATAATCCCAGCCTCCAGTTTGGTAGATTGATATGTAAATGAAGGCAAATGGATCTCATCCCAGAAACCTGACCTCACCAGGCTGGTCCTCGCCGAGCCGTCAATCAGCGGCCCCATCAGCAGCAGCACGGCGGCGATGGCAGCAACGCATTCCTTAATGGTCATATCAGTGCCATCATGCCCCGCATATGCATCCCTTGCGGATTAGGCCTGAAACCTGCATCTATCATTATTGTGCTCTGATACTGCCATTAGAGTGTCTTTTTCCCCTTTTGTGGCTTCTCCCTCAATCCTCACGCCTGGGGGAAAGAATGTAAAATCGCTTTCCATTCAAAAACAGAAAGGAAAACAGGATTTTTCTCACAGGGTGTGGAGCTGGAAGACGGTACCTTCACTAACCAGCACCGAGTGTGTTCTGTCCGCGGTCCTGGAGTTCATGACAGGCAATCATGTTCAGAGTGACGAGAATCAGTGGAAAATTACACCACCTATTCTCACTGATTTTGAGGATATCTTTGATTAGGGATTGTTCTTCTCACATAGGATTTTTTTTATCATACTTTCCACAGAAGATCTATGACAATTGTCTGGTAAAATCTCACTCTGCTCTCAGCATTACTGACAGGTAATCACAGAAAAGTGCAGCCTTTATTTCAGTGACTGCACTGCATTGGCACAGCTGGATCACAATGCAGAGGCCTCCAGCAAAACAATGCAGGGCCATCCGCCAAAAGTGTGAAAAAGTCTCCTTACTGTATGGAAGTTTTCTGTAGCTGATTCCAATTTGCATATTTATAAATGTGCTGTGCTCGTTGAGGTTCTAAAATTCTAAACATCTCCAAAAGAAATAAGCGGACTTAACATAAAACATGTTTGCAGCTGGTTTACACTCTCGCTGGCAGTCAAAACCGTAGGCCCACTTCTCTCTTGTGTTCCCCCTCTCTGTTTTCTTCGCAAATAGAAAACGAGCTGTCAGCATTACAGGAAAGATCAAAGATCAGATAGAAAGATAGACTTTGTTGGCACAGCAGGGTCCTGACGCTGAGAGCTCCGGCAAAATAAACATGCTAATTCGGCAAAAATGCTGAAAGTGGCTCAACTTTTAAATGATGTTGCAACGCAACGCAATGCAATTCCAGGACTGTGACATCCTTCCTCATAGAATTATAAACCGCTGTTCTGTTCTGCTAATAGGGTCCTGTTGGTTAATGGTTAACTTTCTCAAGTAACACTTGTGGAGAGTAGGTGACAAGCTAATAATAAACAAGCTAACCAAATTTGCTAGCGACGTGCTCAGAGAATTATTCTGCCTCCACCTACGCTCCGTCCACAAAAATGCAACATCTTGTTTAGTTTTGGGAAAATGTTTGCTCCTTTAAGAGGTCGACAAAGGACAAGAAGAACAAAAAAATGTAAAAGACATGGATGACTGCCATGATACAGCTATAAGGACAAGCACCTCGGTCTGTCGACCCACAGGCTGGCTTCGGCACTATGATCCTTGAGATACTTTTGGTAAACCAGCGGCTTGGAATCAGGCCACGAGGAGCATGAAATGGGCTTTTATCATATTCACGGCCTCCGGTCTTTTGTGGTAGCCACTGCAGAAAATCCCCACCCTGTATCCTGTGCGGTGCTGCCGCTTGATCCTCCACACGGGTCCTTTAGAGGGTTGAGTAACAGCACGGGAGAAGTGCAGCAATCATGTAACAATCATGTGGAGCGACGGCGGTTCGCATTCAACATGCGGAATCACATCCGAGCTGCCAGGCTCCTATCAGCGCACCGCGGAGTTGAGTGTGGCCTCGCAGACTTAAAGCCGAGATGTGAAGCAGACTGAGACAGACTGTAAGAGGAACTTTAAGAACAGGTTCTGTTTCATCTGGATTCATCTCAGCTTGTAGATTACTGGCAGGTGTTTACACAAGGCTTCAATGCAGAAACCCTACACGCCCTCCCCTCCATCCTGTGTATGTATGTGTGTGCCTGTATTTCTCAATGTGAAATCAGATTAAATTTAAGGAGTGGAGTGGGGGGTGAGCTGCAAGTGCTCGGCTACGCTCGCTTTACTCCGAGGTATGTAAGAGTGAATGTGTGTGTGTAAGTGTGTTTTACCTGTCTTGTGAGGACATAAGTCTGATTTCACAGTCATATTGTGGGGACTCTTGGGGGACAAAAGGGGGACAGTAACGTAAATCATTACATTCAAGGGTGAAGACTTATCGTTAGGGTAAGTCTCCAGAAAATTCATGTCAGCCAGTGTAATGTCCCAAAAAGTCATAAAAACACGACTGTGTGTGTGTGTTGGGGGTGGGGGCTGGAATTGCGGCTCTTGGCTCTCAGGTATTTATCCTGGAGCCGTTTCGGTATATGTGTGCATTTGCATGCGTGTGTGTGTTTGTATCTATAAAGTAAAAGCCCACCTGCTGATGGCCCTGATAAGAAGCCTCCGGGGCTCTGTCTCCTATTACATCCTTAACATCCACAGGTTGGAATCAAATTTACCAGAACACGACCACTACACGATCAGAACACTGAACTACTGTAATTACATGTTCATATCAAGTGGTCGGGTGATTTACTTGCACAATTTCCTTCTACTCCGAGGGACTTTGAGGCTTGTTGGCTAATAGGAAAATCATTTCATGAGACTGAAGTGTCTCAAGTGAAACATTTCTGTGTTGCTATGTGGCTTGAACAGAGCGAATACAGCCTTTTAGTACTAATTTGAAATACAGCAGTAGTGACAGCAAAGATAGCAATATTAGAAGTAAAGAGTTTGGTCATTTGGCCAGTTCTCCACAGAGAAGATCAGCTCACCAGTCGAGGCAACACTTTTTTTTTAAGTGCATGGAAGAGTTAAATGGAGTAATTAAATGGAAAAACACGCTCATGTCCTCTGGCAAATGTCATGCTTTCTATCAACTGTTGCAAAGTGGAAACACAAAATTCAACTGGAAACACAAATTAACAGGAGAAAGGACAACGCAATACAACGTGATGTCACATTACGAGTATGTCTTTTCGTGTGTGGAATTCTTATGCAGACCACAAGCAAATTAATGTGAATTGAGTTGAATGCTTTAAGGGTCAGATTACCCAAATCACAAAGTATTTTCCAGGTTTGCTGACATTAGGACATGCATAGACCTACAGTATATGTACATGTTCACAGTATTATTTTCAGAAGCAAGTGGGTAATGCTACTGCTTCACTGGGGCATAGTGACTGTCCCCAGCATTTGTGTATCACTTTACATATAACTTCTTTAAATATTGTATCAGTTGTACACAGGACAGTATAACTGAATCAATCGTAGTGTCCCTTTTCCACAGGAAGGCAGTTGAAATCAAATCTCTCATATCCTCTGTTATCATTTACTCTTCTAGATTATGCTTTCTAACATACAAGGGGAAGCTCTGCATAAACTCTGCACTGACCTTTGTGTGTGTGAGTCACCCAATCCCTCTCAGGTGAGTGTGTGTTCACAGGCTCTTTTGTCATAACTTTAACAGGACACGTCAATCAATAGAGAGGAAATTACCACTTGGAGAATGAGAGGAATCTGTGTTCTCTGTCTGAGCGAGAGAAACAGAGAAAGAGGGCGAGGGCGAGGCCGACGAACGGACAAAGATAGACGTGACCTCTCATTCATATTTCCAGCTCTGTCATTTTGATCAGTTGACATTTTTATTTTCAGATGTTGTATCCGTCTCTGTTGAAAGCTGAAACTGTGACATTCTGAAAACATTTCCCAGACATCCAGCATGTATTTCAGGATAATGTTACAGGAAATTTCCCCTCACACAGAAAGTGAGGTTATGACACACAGGAGAACATTGCCAGTGCAACACACCCGAAATACATTTTTCCAGCTGGCAAATGACATGGGAATTAGGTAATACATTTTGTGGAAGTAGGGTCATAATTATTGTAGTTATTTAGTTATGTTGATTTAAGGAAACAGGAAACAAGATTAACTGACAAAATGCTTACACCTCTTCCCAAATAATAATAATAGCTTTCATTGATATGATTATATGTGCAGATATGTTGTAACTCCATATGAAAGTCACTGTGTATAGCTCCAGGCAGGAACATTGATCAGTTGATCAACAGCTCATTTGTTAGTAAAACAAAAGATTAGAATACATTTTTTTATTGTAGCACCCCATGTCTACCAGTAGTAGTAGGCTAACTACCCACACAGTGCAATTCTGCCACCCATTCTACAATGGAAACATATTTTGAAAGTTGTTAGTGTATCTATCCCTAGCGTCTGCAATCTTTCGACCAGTGCGTTAGCAGCAGCTGGTCTTGTTGAAGCCAGAAGGATAAAGCTAACCTACCCACATAATGGGACCATGCTAGTTTAGCCTAGTACCAGCAGGCTAGCAACTCAAAAGTGATATTAACTGGTGATAAGTAGGCCTATATTATCCCTTGGATAGTAATAAGGCTATTCCCTGTAATCTCGACCAATGTCAGCAGTCAACTAAGCATGGTTAGTGTCTGTATTAAATTGATGAATTACTGTGCAGGAAAAACAGCATCCTGAAGCTACAGATGTAGAGCAGGGTGGTGAAGAATCAGCATCAGGGGTTCAGGTGAGACGCTGAATTGTCCATTTTGGTTAAAGATTGCATTAAATTGCTGTTTTTTAAGGGATGTTTAGACAATGTTACCCATGAGTGTTATCATTCACTCTGGCTATTTTGAGAATACATGTTATACTTGTAGGTAGTAAAAAGGTGCTATAAATTGGGATGCCCAAATTTATGCATCATATAATTCATTAATACATTATTTCACTGCTCAGAAATCCAGTACAGATGATGTAGGCCTAGTACAGCTCCATAAAACCTGAACCAATTACCTACATATTAAAAATCATCATCATCATTTCAGAACAAACAAATGCATTGCATGTACTTCTCATTAGGTAATTTTGTTAATTAAGGCATTATTTTGAAATACATTCAGGAAACTCAGAAATCCAGTGCAGATGTAGTGCAGGTTGAGGAAGCAGCAGCTGGACCATCAAGGCTTCAGGTGAGGTCTTAAATTGATTCTGTGTTGAGGTGTATTATCATGGCTGACAGTGTAAACATTGTCTACCTGTTTTAAGTGAATTATTATTATGTTAAAACATGCATGTGCAGACTAGGCTAAGTTTTCTTTGCTCTTTAGGGAACAGTCAGTTTGAGCGACAGTGACCCTCAAGGAAGTCAGTGTAGCAGTGTCCTGGACATGGGGAGTGAACCATACCAGCCTGATCCGAAATTCATCGAAGTACAGCAACTTCAGCACAAGAAGTTACGGTTTCAGGCAAAGTGGTATAGTCAGTATCCGTGGCTGCATTATAGCCCTACATTGAAAAAGGTACTTTGTTTTGAGTGTGTCAAAGCATACACCATCAAAAAGACCACTCTGGAAAAAAAGAATGACCCAGCCTTCTGCTTAAATGGTTTTAGTAATTGGAAAAATGCCATTGAAAGCTTTAATCGCCATCAAACGATTAAAGCACACCATCATGCTGTAACAACAAATTCATTGGAGAAAACTAAGTGCAATGGCTAAAACACAGCAGGAGGCAAGGCACTGTCTAATTAAAATGATGGGATGCATGAGGTATCTTGCTAGACAGGGGCTTGCCTTTAGAGGACATGAGGTAGACGAGGGTAATTTGTACCACCTTGTCAAATTCATGGCAACAGAAGACCCTCTTCTGACCTCTTGGCTGACACGTAGCCACAACTATGTAAGCCCACAATGCCAAAATGAGTATCTTACCTTGTTTGGCAACACAGTTGTGAGGGAAATAGCCTCAGACATCAGGTCCCTGCCAGAGGTTCAATTTTCTGTCATAATGGATGGCACTCAAGATGTTCAGGGTAAAGAACAAGTCTCCATATGCCTAAGGTATGTGGACAAAGAACTTGTGCCACATGAGGTATTTGTTGGACTCTACGAGGTGCCAGGGACAACTGGGGAACAGATGGCAAAGCTAGTGGTTGATGTGCTTCTGAGATTAAATTTACCAATATCAAGGTTGCAAGGTCAAATTTATGATGGAGCAGCCAATATGGCAGGAAAGTTCAATGGGGCACAGGCAGTTTTGAAAAAAGAACAATCACTAGCGTTGTATGTGCACTGTGGTGCACATTGTGTGAATCTTATAACACAGTGTGCATGCAGTGCCTCTCCCTTAATACGCGACGCATTGCAGTGGGTCCATGATCTTGGAACTCTCAGTAACCAATCAGGCAAATTCAAAGGGGTACTGGCTG
The DNA here is from genome assembly GCA_032191485.1 of Leptoclinus maculatus. Lineage (NCBI taxonomy): Eukaryota > Metazoa > Chordata > Actinopteri > Perciformes > Stichaeidae > Leptoclinus > Leptoclinus maculatus. Next base: position 1,180,572 of record JAVDOI010000042.1, on the reverse strand, counting down.
GACATGCAATAGGTGAGGGGCATACTAAAAGTGTGAAACCTCTTTGTCCAACTAGGTGGACAGTGCATGGCCAAACTGTTGACACAGTTCTTAGTCAGTATGAGGCTATATTGACTAGCTTGGAAGAAATTGCTTTGGCTGTTTCTGACTCTGGTCCCAGAGCCAATGGTCTCCTGGAACGCTTCCTGAAGGGCAAGACCGTTCTTGGACTGCTAGTGGCCTCTGAGGTGTTGGGAGAGCTTGAGTGTCTAAACAGGTCACTGCAAAAGCAGTCAGAAACAGTTGGAGGTATGCAGGCTGCTGTTGCCTATGTCACCTCAACTCTACAGGAAAAAAGAAGTGATGAAAAGTTCCAAGAGTTGTTTGAGAAGGCAGAGGCGATGGTAGAAACACTTGGATTAGAGCCAGTTCAAATTCCACACCAGAGAGCTCCCCCCAAACTATTCACGGGTAAGGCTAGTCACCACCAGGCAAAAACACCTGAGGAATATTACAGGGTTGAATTGTTAGACTGCTTGGATTTGCAGTTTAGGGAAAGGTTTAACCAACCGGATTTGGAGAAACTCAGAAAAATTGAGAATATTGTTCTCTCGGGCATTTTGGATGATGCCATTGAACCATACCTTGAAATTGACAGGGAGATTCTGAAAACTCAGCTCCCAATGTTCCGATCAAAGTGTCCAGTCAGCACCACTAGGGAAGCTGTAGAAATTCTTAGGGCAATGCCAAGGCCGGTAAGGGGCCTCTTTGACGAAGTGGAGAAGCTGATCAGAATCTTGATGGTTGTGCCTGTTTCCTCAGCTGAAGCTGAGCGGAGTTTCAGTGCGTTAAAAAGGTTAAAAACCTGGCTGAGGTCTACCATGTCCCAGCAGCGGCTGAACAATGTCTCTGTATGCCATGTGCATTAAGCTGCTCTGGACAAGATTGAGCTTAAAGTAAGTTAAATGTAGGCCAACAGTTCATCTTTGTGAATGATAGGCGGAGGTATCTTTTTGGTGTATTTAAATAAGACATCAAAAGAAAAGAAAAGAAAAGTAGCTAATAATTGCATAAAGGAGGAAAGCACTTTATTTATAGCCTTTATTTTTAAAGGCAGAATAGATTTATTTTTCTTTTCTTTTTCTTTTTTGGTTGCACAACTGGGAAAAGTTTTTTATATACACTGTAAGAAAAGTCAGTGAATTTTACAGTGAAAAACTGTTAAATCACAACAGTAAGAGACCGTAAATTGTAAATAGGTTATATTCAGTTTATCTGACAGTGAAACACCGTAAATATATATATCAGCCGAAACAATAATTTGTGCATGTATTTCTTGTAAAATATACATTTTGTCACCGTTAAATGTACTAAACCTTGTACTGATAACGGAAATACACCGTAATATGAAAAAAATCAATACCGTAATCTTTGCATTTATTACTTTTAGAAAATACATTTGGTTACTGTTAAATGTACGGACCACTGTGCTGCCAATGGAGATATAACGCATTATACATTCAACAGCCAGCCTCGTATGTTTTGCATGTATTATTTGTAAAAAATTCTGTTTGTCACTGTTAAATGTACTAAACATTGTACTGGTAACGGAAATACACCGTAATATGAACAAAAATCAATACCGTGATTTTTGCATTCATTACTTTTACAAAATACATTTGGTTACTGTTAAATGTACGGACCACTGCGCTGCCAATGGAGGTATAACACATTATACATTCAACAGCCAGCCCCGTATTTTTTGCATTTATTATTCGTAAAGTAATCAGTATGTCACTGTTTAATGTACTAAACATTGTACTGGTAACGGAAATACACCGTAATACTAACAAAAATCAATACCGTGATTTTTGCATTCATTACTTTTAAAAAATACATTTGGTTACTGTTAAATGTACGGACCACTGCGCTGCCAATGGAGGTATAATGCATTATACATTCAACAGCCAGCCCCGTATTTTTTGCATTAATTATTCGTAAAGTAATCAGTTTGTCACTGTTAAATGTACTAAACATTGTACTGGTAACGGAAAAACACCGTAATATGAAAAAAAATCAATACCGTGATTTTTGCATTCATTACTTTTAAAAAATAAATTTGTTTACTGTTAAATGTACGGACCATTGCGCTGCCAATGGAGGTAAAACGCATAATATATTCAACAGCCATCCCCGTATTTTTTGCATTTATTATTCGTAAAAAATTCAGTTTGTCACTGATAAATGTACTGAACATTTGACTGATAACGGAAATACACTGTAATATGAAAAAAAAAACAATACCGTGATAAATAAAGTGAAATATAAAATAAAGTACACAAACGAACAGATAACAGGACTATAAACAAGTGAGATGTAAGTGTAGTGTAAAAGTGTCGAGTGTAATTAAATAAGAACCTAGAAGGGATGTGCAGGGGAGTGACCAGTAGGAAATTGTCCTGGGGATGACAGAGTCAGTGGGGGACCCGGGCTCTGTTAATGAGCCCGACTGCGGATGGGAAGAAGCTGTTCATGTGGCGTGAGGTCTTGGTCCTGATGGACCTCAGCCTCCTGCCAGAAGGAAGGGGCATGAACAGTTTTTGTCCAGGGTGAGAGGGGTCGGCTACAATCCTTCTTGCTCGCTTCAGGGTCCTTGAAGCGAACAAGTCTTGGAGGGACTGCAGATTGCAGCCAATCACCCTCTCGGCAGAGCGAATGATGCGCTGCAGCCTGCCCTTGTCCTTGGCAGTGGCTGGAGCGTACCCGACCGTGATGGAGGAGCAGAGGATGGACTCAATGATGGCTGTGTAGAAGTGCACCATCATTGTCTTTGGCAGGTTGAATTTCTTCAGCTGCCTCAGGAAGTACATCCTCTGCTGAGCCTTCTTGGTGATGGAGCTGATGTTCAGCTCCCACTTGAGGTCCTGGGTTATGATGGAGCCCAGGAAGCGGAAGGACTCCACAGCGTCGACGGGGGAGTCACACAGAGTGATAGGGGCTGGTAGGGCTGTATTCTTCCTGAAATCCACAACCATCTCCACTGTCTTTAGAGCGTTGAGCTCCAAGTTGTTCAGACCGCACCAGGTCACCAGATGGTCAGTCTCCCACCTGTAGGCGGACTCATCCCCACCAGAGATGAGTCCAATGAGGGTAGTTTCATCCGCGAACTTCAGGAGCTTGACGGACTGGTGACTGGAGGTGCAGGGAGAAGAGCAGAGGGGAAAGAACGCAGCCTTGGGGGGAACCGGTGCTGATGGTCCTGGAGGCTGAGACGTGTTTTCCCAGCTTGACGTGCTGCTTCCTGTCAGACAGGAAGTCTGTGATCCACTTGCAGGTGGAGTCGGGCATGTGCAAAATATACATTTTGAAAAATACATTTTGTCAAGGTTAAATGACGAAGGAGGCCTTTCGGGCCTGGTTGGCTCAGGGGTCTCCTGAAGCAGCTGAGAGGTACCGGCAGGCCAGAAGGACTGCAGCTGCGATGGTTGCAGATGCTAAAACTCGGGCATGGGAGGAGTTCGGGGAGGCTATGGAGAAGGACTTTCGGTTGGCCCCAGAACGGCAAACCATCCGACGGCTCAGGAAGGGAAAGCAGGGCCTACCCCAGGCGGTTCTCAGCAGGGGGGGGGGGGGACTGCTGACCCAGACGGGGGACATCGTCGGGCGGTGGAAAGAGCACTTTCAGGAACTCCTAAACCCGACCAACATCTCCCCTGGAGAGGAGGCAGCGCCTGAAGACCTGGTGGAGGCCGCTAAGGTAGTCAAAAAGCTCCATGGTGGCAAGGCGCCGGGGGTGGATGAGATCCGCCCTGAGATGCTGAAGGTGCTGGACACTGTTGGGCTGTCTTGGCTGACACGCCTCTTCAATGTCGCATGGATCGGGATCCTGTGGAACCCGTTACGCGTGGAACCCGTTACGCGTGGAACCCGTTACGCATGGAACCCGTTACGCATGGAACCCGTTACGCATAGAACCTGTTGAACCGTGGAATACTGGGAACACTGTTGGAACCCGTGGAACCCGTTACGCGTGGAACCCGTTATGCGTGGAACCTGTGGAACACTGGGAACAATGGGAACAATGGGAACAATGGGAACAATGGGAACAATGGGAACAATGGGAACACTGGGAATACTGGGAACACTGTTGGAACCCTGTTGGAACCCGTTACGCGTGGAACCCGTTACGCGTGGAACCCGGTACGCGTGGAACCCTTGGAATACTGGGAATACTGGGAACACAGTATCAGTAACAGGCACAGAGCTCCACTTCGACTCAGACGCTAGCAAGGTGGAGGTGGGGTACTGGTATGGGCTGGTATGATTAAAGATGAGCTAGTTGAACCTTTTCAGGTTGAAGATGGACTCAAAATCAACTCCCAAACCTACTGCCAGTTTTTAGAAGACACTTTCTTCAAGCAGTGGTACAAGAAAAGGTCTGCATCTTCCAAGAAGACCATGATTTTTATGCAGGACAATGCTCCATTGCATGCATCCAAGTACTCCACTGCGTGGCTAGCCAGTAAAGGCCTTAAAGGTGAAAGAATAATGACATGGCCCCCTTCCTCACCTGACCTAAACCCTATTGAGAACTTGTGGGCCCTTCTTAAACGGGAGATTTACGGTGAAGGAAAACAGTCCACCTCTCTGAGCAGTGTCTGGGAGGCTGTGGTTGATCGTCAACAGATCAAGAAAGTGACAGAATCCATGAATGGAAGGCTTATTACTGTTATTGAAAAGAAGGGGGGGCTATATTGGTCACTGATTTAAAAAAAATGTATCAATAACGTTTATTTGTAAATTTTTAGTTGTTTGTTTATTATTCTCACTTTAACAGATGAAAACAAACAAGTGAGATGGGAACATTTTTCATTTAGTTGCATAATAATTGTGCACACTAATGCACACTTGTGCACACTCCTAAGAAAGCCCAAAACCTCACTTTTACTTTCTTAAATATTCAGGTTTGAGGTTTATTAACATTTTGGATTGACCGAGAGCACTGTAGTTGTTCAATAATAAAATGAATCCTCAAAAATACAACTTGCCTAATAATTGTGCACACAGTGTATTGCTTGGAGGCATCTGTGTATTTAGGCTGCCTGTCGACAGAAATTAAACACATGCTGATGATGCCTTAGTGCTGAAATGTGTAATTCTTTTCCATTCGACCTGATAGTTATTATTTTTTATTAAGTATAAAGGTGACTTACAAAATTATTTTCCAAAGTGCTGGTTTCTTCTAGGTCATTGGAGCTCAGTTTATCAGCAGAAGGCAGTAAATGTTTCTCTGTGTAGGCATCATGCTGAAGCACTGCATCAATCTAACTTTGCCTTTGTTTCTGTTTTTGGGTGCAGAGAGGATCATTCCAGTCCACAGTGAATGCCTGATGGTCAACATACGAGTCCTCAAGCAGAACTGGTGAAAATACACGCTTCAAGTTCCAGCTTCCTGAACTTCATGTCCATGTGAGACTCTACCATGTTGAGTGCCCTCTTCAGTCAAGTCTGGACTCAGTGACTCATTACTCTTTCAACTCAGGGCAAGTGGCTAATCTTTTCATGTTTATTCATGGATATCCTTCATATATATGGACACATGCTGTTTCTTCAAGATCTCAACACTGCTTTGTGAGTATATTGTACAAGATATTATATCAGTTCAACCTGTTTTTCACAGAGAATGTTAGTTTCTTAAGGTTTATCAATGATGGTCTGTACCTTGATTTACAATATGCTTTATTTGATATTTCCTTTGTAATTTACAATAATCAGAAGTTGACTGAAATCTATGCCAACCAATTGTATTACGTTCTACGTTCTACCGTATTTTTGTACCGTGATGTCTTACACATTGTCACTATATTTTTTACGGTAAAGTTCTGGCAACCACAGCTGCCGGTAATTTACCGTTAAGTTGTACTTTTCAATAAAGTCCCGTAATAGATGCCTTGCTTCACGCAATACAAGGTCAATGAAGTGCAATGTTTTGTTTTCCCCTTCGGTGTGGGCGGGACTTAATTGCGCCCTATCTCTATAAGTTTTGAAAGAAATGTAGCGTTTTATTTCCTCCCGTATCCGCCACATACACTCTTGTTCAGGCATTCAAAGCATGTGGTTCAGGCTCGGGAAAGATAGATTGTGTTCTTCGTTCGATTTAGAAAAAGTCAGCCGTGACTTGAAGCCTGAGACAGGACATGTTTTCTTTATTAACGTTTCACAAAAAGCATAATCTTTCCAAAACATCAGCCGAAGTGCTTTTGTTGCCTGAAACTAACCACACACAGGACTCAACTGGTGTTAACCCCAAAACAATGAAAATGTCCTGGATTAAAATCATTGGAAAAGTCACAAGCTTTGAATAAGGTCCACTTAAAGGCTTTTTTAGGCACTTTTAACCACATTTCACCTTCTTCGTCAACAGGCGTATTGCTCAGTAGTCATGGAGATGGCTGAGGCTCCTTTTATTTATCCGGTATGTGTGTGTGCGTGTGTGTGTGTGTGTGTGTGTGTGTGTGTGTGTGTGTGTGTGTGTGTGTGTGTGTGTGTGTGTGTGTGCGTGTGTGTGTGTGTGAGCACGTTATAGTATTCCTCCTCTTCCCAGTTTCAAATCTTTGAGCGTGAGAACTTCAGCTGGACTTCAGTTTTCAGCACAGATTTCAAATAGATAGTAAATGTTTCAGTAGGATGAGCTAGAACATACTAACGTTCATTACGTCTGCAGTCACACACACATAAAGCTGTGCCAGAAGGCCCGCTTCTATAAAATGGGATGTCTGCGTCAGCCTGTGAGACTAAAGGTTTTTAACTGCTGTCTAGTCCTCCCTTTCTCCATAAAGATGACTGCAATCAGCACTGCTTTGTGTGTCAATGATCTCTGTTAGGACCACTTTGAGTTTTACACCTTGAAGGTGAGGATGTTTTTGCAGACCGGGGACATTATGTCTGGTCCTCACCATCTCATCTTTGCTGCACTTTGTTCCGCCACAGAGAGGATGACGGCTTAATTCTCGAGCTCCTTGAAGGTTTTGTGAAATAACCCCAAAAAACGGTAGTTTTGCCAATACCAGTGCAACTTTTGTTTAATAATGGAGAAAGGGGTTATTACCAGAAGTATGACAACCACAAACGTGATAGAATACGATCCCGAACTGGGACAAGACAGCCGAGGCAGCTCTCCGGGTCCGTACGCACATGACGAGGATAGCTCCGAAGCTAGCCTGCAAAGCATTCTCAATGAACTTCGGGACTTCAGAAAAGATAACAGGGTACAACTCACTGACATCAAAAAATAATTGAAGAGAGCAAATGACAGACTGGACGAGGCAGAGGGGAGAATAGAGGAAACTGAGACATCAAGCAACATCAACGCTAATTAAGTGGCTAATGCAGCGCCAAGCTAATCTGGAAACCAGGCTAATAGACCAGGAGGGCCGACCGCATAGGGATAATTTAAGGATTTACGGAATACCCGAAGATAAAGAGGCCACCGACATGGCTGGTTTTCTGGATAACCTACTAAAAAAGGTGCTCGACCTCCCCCGTGACAGAGACCTCAGAATAGAACGGGCACACCGAGCACTGGCACCAAAGCCCAACGGGCTGCAGGCAAAGCCCCGATCGATAGTGGTTAAGTTCGGGAGTTACCCGACAAAGGAAGAGGTGCTCCGGAGAGCATGCCAGAAAAAATAAGTCTCTTACAACAATGCTCGCTTCTACGTTGACCATGACTTCCCCCCCGAAGTGTTTAAGAAATGCGGTGAATACGCCGAAGCCAAAAAAGTCCTGAAAGAAAAACGAATCAAGTTTCAGACACCGTACCCCGCAAGGATGTGGGTCTTCTACGATAATGGCACTCGGCTGTTCCAGGATGCTGCAGAAGCGACGAGAGACATGGCCTCACAAGGATTTCCAGTGACGGTGGTGAAGTCCTCCACTGCTCCGGACCAAGAGGAGATCCGGCTCCTGTCTACCTGGCAGGTGGCCGGGAGACGGGAAGACGACCAGGAACCCGGTGCAGCAGACGGCTGCACACAACCCGAAAAACCCCACCACTCTCGATACAAGGATAAACTCCAGGAATTCAGAAGGCAATCCTCCACGACAGGACACTGATGATTCTTCACAGAAATGCAGAGAAGTTGTAATAGACTCCCGAGAGATAATTATTTTGGTTATTTGCCCGGAGGACTGCCCTGGCGTTCTAAATAGGCAACTACTCCTACAGGTTTATTTTCTGGTTAATTAAAGCAGTCGGGACTTGTTGATTGGCTTGTTATCCATGGTTTATTTTATTTTATTTTGTGTGGATTTTGGCTAACATGCGGCCACACTTTAGGGCCCCACCACTGACATGACGTGGGACTTTCCCTTATGGGGGCTTTGACTTTATAAAGTCCTCTAAGGCTCATTTAAAATGAGACTCTACATCAGAAACCGTTTCGGTGATTTTCTGTTAATTGTTTCACGTTCTTTGTTCTGTGCTTGTTCCTTGGGAGAGATGTTTTCAGTGTACAACTTTTATGTTATTAGGGATATTGGGAGAGGTTCTATCTGTGATTATCGATGTTTGAAACTATGAATAAGAACGTCCTTAAGGTCATTTAATTTAATGTGAAAGGGATCTTAAACCCAGCTAAGAGAAGTCAAATACTGTCAGAAATTAAAAAGGAAAAGGCAAATGTTGTGCTCTTGCAAGAGACACACCTCACCCCATCAGAACATGAAAAATGAAAGAGAATGGGGTTTTCAATGGTATATTATTCATCTTCTAAATCAGGCTGTAGGAGAGGCGTAGCAATTTTAATATCACAAAAAGTATCATTTGTATTATAAAGGTAACAGACAAGGAGGGAAGATATATAATAGTCTCTGGAAAAATAGATGGCGTTACAATAACTATATGTAACATATATGCCCCCCCCCTGGTAGTGATTTTGGCTTTTACAGAAAGACATTTGATTTAATGATAGGGGCCCCAGGAATTGTTATATGTGGTGGAGATTGGAACATCCGTCTTAATCCAAAAAAATTCCAAAAAATGTCACCACTACATCGTTGCATAGAAAAATGAATGTTCTAATGGCAGAACTGGGCATATTAGATCCATGGAGAGATTTTTACCCATCAGGCCGTGATTATACATTTTACTCATGATACATATTCAAGGATAGACTATTTCTTTGTGCTAAAGAGAGATCGCCATAGAATGCATAGCTGTGATATTGGAAGTATTGATTTATCTGACCATGCATCTCTGTCCTGCACGGTGCATGTTAGCGTTAAGGTAGGAAAAACAATGTGGAGGTTAAACACAAGTATCTTAAACAACCCGCAAATTAAGACCCAAATGAGAAAGGAAATAAATATGTTTCTGGAAGAAAATGATAACGGGAGGTTGATTCAGCTATAGTATGGGACGCCTTAAAAGGTCATCAGGGGGAGAGTTATATCTTTCTGTGCCCATGAAAAGAAAGAAAAACAATTTACGACTACTAAACCTTAATTAAGATAAAGGATCTCGAGACACAGCATAAAAGAGAACAAAAGACAAATTTGTTGACAAAAATGAAGAAAGTCAGGAACATAATTAATCTATTATACTCACAGGAAATTGGGGAAAAAAATTATATTTACAAAACAGAAATATTGACTCAGGCTCAAAATCAACAAAACTTCTGGCGAGAAAGCTGCAAAAACAACAAGCGGATAACACAATATACAAAATAAGGGATCCGGTTTCTAAAACTATACATTGTAAGCAAGATGAATTACAAAATGCCTTTAAAAAGTACTACAAATCTCTATATACACAACCACAACTAGAGGGCGAGCAACAAATTAGCGAATTCCTCAATTCCCTCAACCTCCCTGTTTTATCAGACAGAACTAAACAACGCCATCTCCAGGCTTTAAGCCAATAAGTCACCCGGTCCGGATGGTCTTCCTTCAGAGTGGTACAAGGTATTTCGATTTGAGCTATTACCAAGCCTTCTTAGGGCCTGCAATATCACTTTCAAAGATGCCAAAATGTCTCCATCTTGGAGCGAGGCAGTGATCTCTGTTATCCACAAAGAAGGAAAAGATAAACTAGAATGTGGATCTTATAGACCAGGGGTCTTCAATTCAAATTCCAAAAGGTCCAGATTGAGAAAATCTCCTCGGGCAAAGGATAAAGGATAAGGATAAAGGATAAAGGATGTTTATTGTCATTGTAAAAACATACAACGAAATTAAGTTGGCGACTCAGTCAGTACAGCAGCAACAGTTAAAAGGTGTATAAAAAACATTAAGACAAGACGATTTAAAACAAGACATTAAATAAATATATACAAGATAAAACACAGGCATCAATGGCTTCAAAGTGAAAAAGGTGCTTAGTTAAAGTGTCGTGTTATTGGCTATTTTTATTTTTATTTCACCGCAGCACTGTCCGGTGTGAGCTGGGTGGGGTGGTGGGTGGGGGTGGGGGGGTGATGGAGGAAACCGCTCTGGGGAAGAAGCTGTTCCTCAGCCTGTTAGTCCGGGTTTTGATAGTCCTGTATCTCCTTCCTGATGGTAGTGGAACAAACAGAGAGTGACCCGAGTGTGTGATGTCTGTACAGATGTTTCTGGCCTTCTTCTGGAGGCGGCCAGCATACACAGTGTCCAGGTCAGGGAGGGTAACTCCCACAATCCTCTGTGCTGTTTTAACCACACAGGCCAGATCCCTCCTGATGCTTTCAATCACACTTCTGTAGAAGTTAACCAGAAGTGCAAAAGGTCCGGAACATTACAATAATATCTAACTCGCGCCACTTAGTGCCATATATATATATATATATATCAGTGGCGGCTGGTGGTACATTTTCTTGGTAGGGCTGTGCCACATCCAATCAATTTCAGCAAACATCCCAGAATGATTTAATGCAAACAAATTAAGGTATCAAACACGCATTACTACTTTGCAGTTAAATATTTAACATTCATTCAAACACGAAAAAAAGCAGTAAATAACACTTTGACAAACACGTCAGGACATCTTATTTTAGTCACCCTCACAGGGAATTCAGTATAACATAATATATATCATATAATAATATTCTGTATAATATAATAATATATATATCATATAATAATATTCACTATAATATAAAACACACACACACACACACACACACATATATATATATAATTATTTATATATAACTATATATCCATTCCTCAGACAGGTGCTTCATGTCCCTCACTCCCTAACTGTCCATGCTGGATCTGTCCCCGTTGTTTTAAAAAGATAAATAAGTCATTAGCATGACTGCATCCAGGGAGCCAAACCTGTCTGGTGTACAGCTACTAGAGAAGCTTCATGTACTGCTTCTCTGTCCTGCTAGTCTGCTGTCTGATTGTGAGGTCAGGCTGATCTGGGATCAGCTCTTTCAGTAGTTTCTCCTCTCAGTTCTCCTCTCACGAGAACGCGCAGCTTGGGGCAGAACGAAATCTGCCCCAAGCTGAATCTATTTGAGGACGCTGATTGGTTAAATTGTATGTCACTCATTTATATCTTTAGTCAGCATTAAAGCATCATTGGCTAAACTGCTTCATAGACCCGCCTCTTTGGGGCAGTTTCTCCAGCGCCCCAGCAGCTGAGATGTGCACATGCAGAGAGGAGCTGCAGACAGGCAGAAAGGACGTGCAGGAAAAGCATATATTTACCGCAGATATCATATTTTACACATATTACTGTGTGATTCCATGTTTCAAAAACACAAATATTGTCAATTTGTATAGTTTATTATTATTATTATTTATTTTATTTTTTATTATTTGTAGCTCAAGGGGGGGCGGCGCCCTAGCGCCCTCTATGGACCAGCCGCCACTGATATATATATATATTCAAGAAGTCTAGTAGTAGTAACGTATCTGTGTAGTCAACAACTGTCAAATCAAATAAAGAAAGTACACATCAATTATATTTTAACAATTATTATTCTCAGTTTTCAAATAATAGAAATACATAAATAAATGTTCTCTCATTTCAAGTAAAATAAGGGCTCCATCTAAAAATAAAATACACAAAAAAGAACTTTTAAAAAACTTATCTTAAAAGAAAGTGCTTGATTTTATAAAGATGAGCCTTGTGGCTGAGGCTGCTGACAGGTATTTGCTTGATTTTTTTCACATAACTCTTCTTTTTGTTTCCCCTGAAGTAAAGTTCCAGCTACTGCACTCATGCTCTCCTTGACAACCTCTCTGTCAGTGAATGGCTTTTTATGTTGACCCAAAATCCAAGCAACTTTCAGGGAACATTCGTAAGCACGCCGTTGGGCAGTGAATGAATGTGTTAATATTCTGGTGGAACGTTCATATTGGGCTCTTAAATCGTTTATTTTCTGTGCCCTCAGTTCGGATTGGAGTGGGTTTGGTCTCGTAGTGGTGTTTCACATTGGCGCTTTGAATAATGGCCACGGGTCCGTGTACGTTTTAGTCATCTGTTTTACCGTTAATTTGGAAAAAACAAAATACGGAAATACCACGGAAATACCATGGTATTCTCGTTTTTCGTTTCAAACCAAAAACGGGAAAACGGAAATGGGCGGTCGTATTTCCGTTTTTGGTTCTGAATTGAAAAACGGAAAAACTAAAGAACCAAAGTCAAATAACGAGCCGAATTTCGTTTTTGCAAATCCCTTTTTTGTTTTTTTCCTTTAAAACGAGACGTAGAGCACAACAGGTAACCCGGAAACAAGAATATTTCAAAATAAAAGTGCAGGCAATATAATGACCGTATGCAAGAAATTTGAGATAAATAAATGTCGGCCGATGGGAGTGTGTTAGGGGTCATCCAAAGTTATCAACATTTTCACAGTAGTACAAAGAGTACTACTTTTCTAGACCCCCCCCCATCCCCCCAAGTAGTACATATCAACATTTTTATCACATTACATGACAGAGGTCTAGATTTTAGGAGTCCCAACTATAGACACAAACACAATAATATGTATATAGAAGATATGTATCCAACAATTTATTATTAAAACCACTTTAAAATTGTTTTTAGTTTGTGCTGAGTCAGTTTCTGATGTTTCAGAAGTTGATAGCGAGTCGGGAACGGCTCCCTGCACACCGGGCACTGGTGCAATTTCCCCCCAATGTTGTTGTTGTTATCGACCTTGCCTCGCTCTCCTCCATGCACAAGCAAGGTGCTCGGAGACCCCCCCCCCACCGGCTCGGGCGTTCCTGCAGCGCTTTGTTGCAGCTCTTTCAGCGTCTGACAGGTTCTCGCGCGGCCGTTACATTTTTGGGAAACGGCGTGGACGTCGCAAAGAAACTCGATTCGACTCAATCCGCAGCATTAGAGAGTGTTTGCACGAGATGCCGCTCGCTAGGCGTTAAAAAATGCAAGTTCCGTTCACCGAAAAATATCGACATTTTATGAAACTTTAAAGTCGTACATGAGTGACAACCCCCCCCCCCAGTCATACGCTTTGTACGACCGTGAAAATGTTGAAAACTGTGGACGGCCCCTTAGCATCAGTAGTTGACTACATGCTGTTTAATATTCATTTATCAATGTACACAGCAATAATCAACTTCTCGATTAATCGGTGCATTGTTTGATGCAATACAGTTCGTAATATAATTTAATCAAAGTAATTTCTATGAACACAAAAATGACTTTGAATAAACTATATTACGAACTGTATTGCTGTTGGCACTGGTATTTGTTTGTCCACTGTATTGTGCTGTTGATTTAGTGAACGCAGTGTAGCCTGTAAATTTCCCCACTGCGGGACTAATAAAGGATTATTTTATCATATTTTAGGGCACGCAAAGTAAGTGTTCACCTTTCTACCACTAGGTGGCAGTATACGTGTATTTAAACCATAGAATTATACATATTTACCTGTGCCTTTGTTAATTATCTAGGTTATTGATACAGATTAATTTAATGTTGATTATTTCATCTGATATTTTATGTTTATGGTTAATTTACATTAGTTGTATACATCATATATTTACTTGTTATATTTGTGTCATTTAAGAACTCAACATACCTACATGGAAGAGTGAGCATGTGTTGATCACGAGGCAATAAATAATGAAAATTTAAAAAATAAAGAAGTTTGGTTTATTCTTATTGAACATTAAGCCTAATTTATCTACCTCATTGATTTAATTGTCACACTTCTGAATTGAATGGTTAAAAAGAAGAGGTCAAAGGGAACCCGTTACCTGTGGAATCCGTTACGCATGGAACCCGTTACGCGTGGAACCCGTTACGCGTGGAATCCGTTACGCTTGGAACCCGTTACGCTTGGAATCCGTTACGCTTGGAACCCGTTACGCGTGGAACCCGTTACGCGCGGAACCCGTTACGCACGGAACCCGTTACGCACGGAACCCGTTACGCACGGAACCCGTTACGCACGGAACCCGTTACGCACGGAACCCGTTACGCGTGGAACCCGTTACGCGTGGAACCCGTTACGCACGGAACCCGTTACGCACGGAACCCGTTACGCACGGAACCCGTTACGCCTGGAACCCGTTACGCGTGGAACCCGTTACGCGTGGAACGCGTTACGCGTGGAACCCGTTACGCGTGGAACGCGTTGCGCGTGGAACCCGTTACGCACGGAACCGGTTACGCTTGAAATCCGTTACGCGCGGAACCCGTTACGCGCGGAACCCGTTACGCGCGGAACCCGTTACGCGCGGAACATTATTGAACATTAAGCCTAATTTATCTACCTCATTGATTTAATTGTCACACTTCTGAATTGAATGGTTAAAAAGAAGAGGTCAAAGGGAACCCGTTACCTGTGGAATCCGTTACGCATGGAACCCGTTACGCGTGGAACCCGTTACGCGTGGAATCCGTTACGCTTGGAACCCGTTACGCTTGGAATCCGTTACGCTTGGAACCCGTTACGCGTGGAACCCGTTACGCGCGGAACCCGTTACGCACGGAACCCGTTACGCACGGAACCCGTTACGCACGGAACCCGTTACGCACGGAACCCGTTACGCACGGAACCCGTTACGCACGGAACCCGTTACGCGCGGAACCCGTTACGCGTGGAATCCGTTACGCTTGGAACCCGTTACGCGTGGAACCCGTTACGCGTGGAACCCGTTACGCGTGGAACCCGTTACGCACGGAACCCGTTACGCACGGAACCCGTTACGCACGGAACCCGTTACGCGTGGAACCCGTTACGCGTGGAACCCGTTACGCGTGGAACCCGTTACGCGTGGAACGCGTTACGCGTGGAACCCGTTACGCGTGGAACGCGTTGCGCGTGGAACGCGTTGCGCGTGGAACCCGTTACGCACGGAACCGGTTACGCTTGAAATCCGTTACGCGCGGAACCCGTTACGCGCGGAACCCGTTACGCGCGGAACCCGTTACGCGCGGAACCCGTTACGCGCGGAACCCGTTACGCGCGGAACCCGTTACGCGCGGAACCCGTTACGCGCGGAACCCGTTACGCCTGGAACCCGTTACGCGTGGAATCCGTTACGCTTGGAACCCGTTACGCGTGGAACCCGTTACGCGTGGAACCCGTTACGCGTGGAACCCGTTACGCGTGGAACCCGTTACGCACGGAACCCGTTACGCACGGAACCCGTTACGCTTGGAATCCGTTACGCGTGGAACCCGTTACGCGTGGAACCTGTTACGCGTGGAACCCTTTACGCGTGGAACCCGTTACGCGTGGAACCCGTTACGCGTGGAACCCGTTACGCGTGGAACCCGTTACGCTTGGAACCCGTTACGCGTGGAACCCGTTACGCGTGGAACCCGTTACGCGTGGAACCCGTTACGCGTGGAATCCGTTACGCTTGGAATCCGTTACGCGTGGAACCAGTTACGCGTGGAACCCGTTACGCGTGGAACCCGTTACGCGTGGAACGCGTTACGCGTGGAACGCGTTACGCGTGGAACCCGTTACGCGTGGAACCCGTTACGCGTGGAACCCGTTACGCACGGAACCCGTTACGCGTGGAATCCGTTACGCGTGGAACCCGTTACGCGTGGAACCCGTTACGCGTGGAACCCGTTACGCGTGGAATCCGTTACGCTTGGAATCCGTTACGCTTGGAACCCGTTACGCGTGGAACCCGTTACGCGTGGAATCCGTTACGCTTGGAATCCGTTACGCGTGGAACCCGTTACGCGTGGAACCCGTTACGCGTGGAACCCTTTACGCGTGGAACCCGTTACGCGTGGAACCCGTTACGCGTGGAACCCGTTACGCACGGAACCCGTTACGCACGGAACCCGTTACGCACGGAACCCGTTACGCGTGGAACCCGTTACGCGTGGAACCCGTTACGCGTGGAACGCGTAACGCGTGGAACCCGTTACGCGTGGAACGCGTTGCGCGTGGAACGCGTTGCGCGTGGAACCCGTTACGCACGGAACCGGTTACGCTTGAAATCCGTTACGCGCGGAACCCGTTACGCGCGGAACCCGTTACGCGCGGAACCCGTTACGCGCGGAACCCGTTACGCGCGGAACCCGTTACGCGCGGAACCCGTTACGCGCGGAACCCGTTACGCGCGGAACCCGTTACGCTTGGAATCCGTTACGCGTGGAACCCGTTACGCGTGGAACCCGTTACGCGTGGAATCCGTTACGCTTGGAATCCGTTACGCGTGGAACCTGTTACGCGTGGAACCTGTTACGCGTGGAACCCTTTACGCGTGGAACCTGTTACGCGTGGAACCCGTTACACACGGAACCCGTTAGGCACAGAACCCGTTACACACGGAACCCGTTAGGCACAGAACCCGTTACGCACAGAACATGTGACGCACGGAACCCGTTACGCACGGAACCTGTTACGCACGGAATCTGTTACGCACGGAACGCATGCGCGTGGAACCCGTTACGCGTGGAACCCATTACGCACGGAACCCGTTACGCACGGAACCCGTTACGCTTGGAACCCGTTACGCTTGGAATCCGTTACGCTTGGAACCCGTTACGCTTGGAATCCGTTACGCGTGGAACCCTTTTCGCGTGGAACCCGTTACATATGGAAGCTGTTACGCACGGAACCCGTTACCTGTTCCACGTGGATTCCGTTATATGTGGAACCCATTAAGCATGGAACCCGTTACGCGTGGAACCCTTTACGCACGAAACCTGTTGCACGTGGAATCCGTTACGCTTGGAACCCGTTACGCGTGGAACCCGTTACGCGTGGAACCCGTTACGCCTGGAACCCGTTACGCGTGGAATCCGTTACGCTTGGAACCCGTTACGCGTGGAACCCGTTACGCGTGGAACCCGTTACGCGTGGAACCCGTTACGCGTGGAACCCGTTACGCTTGGAACCCGTTACGCGTGGAACCCGTTACACACGGAACCTGTTACGCACGGAACGCACGGAACCCGTACGCACGGAACCCGTTACGCGTGGAACCCGTTACGCCCGTTACGCACGGAACCCGTTACGCACGGAACCCGTTACGCACGGAACCCGTTACGCTTGGAACCCGTTACGCTTGGAATCCGTTACGCTTGGAACCCGTTACGCTTGGAATCCGTTACGCGTGGAACCCTTTTCGCGTGGAACCCGTTACATATGGAAGCTGTTACGCACGGAACCCGTTACCTGTTCCGCGTGGATTCCGTTATATGTGGAACCCATTAAGCATGGAACCCGTTACGCGTGGAACCCTTTACGCACGGAACCCGTTGCATGTGGAATCCGTTACGCTTGGAACCCGTTACGCGTGGAACCCGTTACGCGTGGAACCCGTTACGCCTGGAACCCGTTACGCCTGGAACCCGTTACGCCTGGAACCCGTTACGCGTGGAATCCGTTACGCTTGGAACCCGTTACGCGTGGAACCCGTTACGCGTGGAACCCGTTACGCGTGGAACCCGTTACGCGTGGAACCCGTTACGCACGGAACCCGTTACGCACGGAACCCGTTACGCTTGGAATCCGTTACGCGTGGAACCCGTTACGCGTGGAACCTGTTACGCGTGGAACCCTTTACGCGTGGAACCCGTTACGCGTGGAACCCGTTACGCGTGGAACCCGTTACGCGTGGAACCCGTTACGCTTGGAACCCGTTCCGCGTGGAACCCTTTACGCACGAAACCTGTTGCACGTGGAATCCGTTACGCTTGGAACCCGTTACGCGTGGAACCCGTTACGCGTGGAACCCGTTACGCCTGGAACCCGTTACGCGTGGAACCCGTTACGCCTGGAACCCGTTACGCCTGGAACCCGTTACGCCTGGAACCCGTTACGCGTGGAATCCGTTACGCTTGGAACCCGTTACGCGTGGAACCCGTTACGCGTGGAACCCGTTACGCGTGGAACCCGTTACGCGTGGAACCCGTTACGCGTGGAACCCGTTACGCACGGAACCCGTTACGCACGGAACCCGTTACGCTTGGAATCCGTTACGCGTGGAACCCGTTACGCGTGGAACCTGTTACGCGTGGAACCCTTTACGCGTGGAACCCGTTACGCGTGGAACCCGTTACGCGTGGAACCCGTTACGCGTGGAACCCGTTACGCTTGGAACCCGTTACGCGTGGAACCCTTTACGCACGAAACCTGTTGCACGTGGAATCCGTTACGCTTGGAACCCGTTACGCGTGGAACCCGTTACGCGTGGAACCCGTTACGCCTGGAACCCGTTACGCGTGGAATCCGTTACGCTTGGAACCCGTTACGCGTGGAACCCGTTACGCGTGGAACCCGTTACGCGTGGAACCCGTTACGCGTGGAACCCGTTACGCTTGGAACCCGTTACGCGTGGAACCCGTTACACACGGAACCTGTTACGCACGGAATCTGTTACGCACGGAACGCGTTACGCACGGAATCTGTTACGCACGGAACGCATGCGCGTGGAACCCGTTACGCGTGGAACCCGTTACGCGCGGAACCCGTTACGCACGGAACCCGTTACGCACGGAACCCGTTACGCTTGGAACCCGTTACGCTTGGAATCCGTTACGCTTGGAACCCGTTACGCTTGGAATCCGTTACGCGTGGAACCCTTTTCGCGTGGAACCCGTTACATATGGAAGCTGTTACGCACGGAACCCGTTACCTGTTCCGCGTGGATTCCGTTATATGTGGAACCCATTAAGCATGGAACCCGTTACGCGTGGAACCCTTTACGCACGGAACCCGTTGCATGTGGAATCCGTTACGCTTGGAACCCGTTACGCGTGGAACCCGTTACGCGTGGAACCCGTTACGCCTGGAACCCGTTACGCCTGGAACCCGTTACGCCTGGAACCCGTTACGCGTGGAATCCGTTACGCTTGGAACCCGTTACGCGTGGAACCCGTTACGCGTGGAACCCGTTACGCGTGGAACCCGTTACGCGTGGAACCCGTTACGCACGGAACCCGTTACGCACGGAACCCGTTACGCTTGGAATCCGTTACGCGTGGAACCCGTTACGCGTGGAACCCGTTACGCGTGGAACCCTTTACGCGTGGAACCCGTTACGCGTGGAACCCGTTACGCGTGGAACCCGTTACGCGTGGAACCCGTTACGCGTGGAACCCGTTACGCGTGGAATCCGTTACGCTTGGAATCCGTTACGCGTGGAACCCGTTACGCGTGGAACCCGTTACGCGTGGAACCCTTTACGCGTGGAACCCGTTACGCGTGGAACCCGTTACGCGTGGAACCCGTTACGCACGGAACCCGTTACGCACGGAACCCGTTACGCACGGAACCCGTTACGCGTGGAACCCGTTACGCGTGGAACCCGTTACGCGTGGAACGCGTTACGCGTGGAACCCGTTACGCGTGGAACGCGTTGCGCGTGGAACGCGTTGCGCGTGGAACCCGTTACGCACGGAACCGGTTACGCTTGAAATCCGTTACGCGCGGAACCCGTTACGCGCGGAACCCGTTACGCGCGGAACCCGTTACGCGCGGAACCCGTTACGCGCGGAACCCGTTACGCGCGGAACCCGTTACGCGCGGAACCCGTTACGCTTGGAATCCGTTACGCGTGGAACCCGTTACGCGTGGAACCCGTTACGCGTGGAATCCGTTACGCTTGGAATCCGTTACGCGTGGAACCTGTTACGCGTGGAACCTGTTACGCGTGGAACCCTTTACGCGTGGAACCTGTTACGCGTGGAACCCGTTACACACGGAACCCGTTAGGCACAGAACCCGTTACACACGGAACCCGTTAGGCACAGAACCCGTTACGCACAGAACATGTGACGCACGGAACCCGTTACGCACGGAACCTGTTACGCACGGAATCTGTTACGCACGGAACGCATGCGCGTGGAACCCGTTACGCGTGGAACCCATTACGCACGGAACCCGTTACGCACGGAACCCGTTACGCTTGGAACCCGTTACGCTTGGAATCCGTTACGCTTGGAACCCGTTACGCTTGGAATCCGTTACGCGTGGAACCCTTTTCGCGTGGAACCCGTTACATATGGAAGCTGTTACGCACGGAACCCGTTACCTGTTCCACGTGGATTCCGTTATATGTGGAACCCATTAAGCATGGAACCCGTTACGCGTGGAACCCTTTACGCACGAAACCTGTTGCACGTGGAATCCGTTACGCTTGGAACCCGTTACGCGTGGAACCCGTTACGCGTGGAACCCGTTACGCCTGGAACCCGTTACGCGTGGAATCCGTTACGCTTGGAACCCGTTACGCGTGGAACCCGTTACGCGTGGAACCCGTTACGCGTGGAACCCGTTACGCGTGGAACCCGTTACGCTTGGAACCCGTTACGCGTGGAACCCGTTACACACGGAACCTGTTACGCACGGAACGCACGGAACCCGTACGCACGGAACCCGTTACGCGTGGAACCCGTTACGCCCGTTACGCACGGAACCCGTTACGCACGGAACCCGTTACGCACGGAACCCGTTACGCTTGGAACCCGTTACGCTTGGAATCCGTTACGCTTGGAACCCGTTACGCTTGGAATCCGTTACGCGTGGAACCCTTTTCGCGTGGAACCCGTTACATATGGAAGCTGTTACGCACGGAACCCGTTACCTGTTCCGCGTGGATTCCGTTATATGTGGAACCCATTAAGCATGGAACCCGTTACGCGTGGAACCCTTTACGCACGGAACCCGTTGCATGTGGAATCCGTTACGCTTGGAACCCGTTACGCGTGGAACCCGTTACGCGTGGAACCCGTTACGCCTGGAACCCGTTACGCCTGGAACCCGTTACGCCTGGAACCCGTTACGCGTGGAATCCGTTACGCTTGGAACCCGTTACGCGTGGAACCCGTTACGCGTGGAACCCGTTACGCGTGGAACCCGTTACGCGTGGAACCCGTTACGCACGGAACCCGTTACGCACGGAACCCGTTACGCTTGGAATCCGTTACGCGTGGAACCCGTTACGCGTGGAACCTGTTACGCGTGGAACCCTTTACGCGTGGAACCCGTTACGCGTGGAACCCGTTACGCGTGGAACCCGTTACGCGTGGAACCCGTTACGCTTGGAACCCGTTACGCGTGGAACCCTTTACGCACGAAACCTGTTGCACGTGGAATCCGTTACGCTTGGAACCCGTTACGCGTGGAACCCGTTACGCGTGGAACCCGTTACGCCTGGAACCCGTTACGCCTGGAACCCGTTACGCCTGGAACCCGTTACGCCTGGAACCCGTTACGCGTGGAATCCGTTACGCTTGGAACCCGTTACGCGTGGAACCCGTTACGCGTGGAACCCGTTACGCGTGGAACCCGTTACGCGTGGAACCCGTTACGCACGGAACCCGTTACGCACGGAACCCGTTACGCTTGGAATCCGTTACGCGTGGAACCCGTTACGCGTGGAACCTGTTACGCGTGGAACCCTTTACGCGTGGAACCCGTTACGCGTGGAACCCGTTACGCGTGGAACCCGTTACGCGTGGAACCCGTTACGCTTGGAACCCGTTACGCGTGGAACCCTTTACGCACGAAACCTGTTGCACGTGGAATCCGTTACGCTTGGAACCCGTTACGCGTGGAACCCGTTACGCGTGGAACCCGTTACGCCTGGAACCCGTTACGCGTGGAATCCGTTACGCTTGGAACCCGTTACGCGTGGAACCCGTTACGCGTGGAACCCGTTACGCGTGGAACCCGTTACGCGTGGAACCCGTTACGCTTGGAACCCGTTACGCGTGGAACCCGTTACACACGGAACCTGTTACGCACGGAATCTGTTACGCACGGAACGCATGCGCGTGGAACCCGTTACGCGTGGAACCCGTTACGCGCGGAACCCGTTACGCACGGAACCCGTTACGCACGGAACCCGTTACGCTTGGAACCCGTTACGCTTGGAATCCGTTACGCTTGGAACCCGTTACGCTTGGAATCCGTTACGCGTGGAACCCTTTTCGCGTGGAACCCGTTACATATGGAAGCTGTTACGCACGGAACCCGTTACCTGTTCCGCGTGGATTCCGTTATATGTGGAACCCATTAAGCATGGAACCCGTTACGCGTGGAACCCTTTACGCACGGAACCCGTTGCATGTGGAATCCGTTACGCTTGGAACCCGTTACGCGTGGAACCCGTTACGCGTGGAACCCGTTACGCCTGGAACCCGTTACGCCTGGAACCCGTTACGCCTGGAACCCGTTACGCGTGGAATCCGTTACGCTTGGAACCCGTTACGCGTGGAACCCGTTACGCGTGGAACCCGTTACGCGTGGAACCCGTTACGCGTGGAACCCGTTACGCACGGAACCCGTTACGCACGGAACCCGTTACGCTTGGAATCCGTTACGCGTGGAACCCGTTACGCGTGGAACCTGTTACGCGTGGAACCCTTTACGCGTGGAACCCGTTACGCGTGGAACCCGTTACGCGTGGAACCCGTTACGCGTGGAACCCGTTACGCTTGGAACCCGTTACGCGTGGAACCCGTTACGCGTGGAACCCGTTACGCGTGGAACCCGTTACGCGTGGAATCCGTTACGCTTGGAATCCGTTACGCGTGGAACCAGTTACGCGTGGAACCCGTTACGCGTGGAACCCGTTACGCGTGGAACGCGTTACGCGTGGAACGCGTTACGCGTGGAACCCGTTACGCGTGGAACCCGTTACGCGTGGAACCCGTTACGCACGGAACCCGTTACGCGTGGAATCCGTTACGCGTGGAACCCGCTACGCGTGGAACCCGTTACGCGTGGAACCCGTTACGCGTGGAACCCGTTACGCGTGGAATCCGTTACGCTTGGAATCCGTTACGCTTGGAACCCGTTACGCGTGGAACCCGTTACGCGTGGAATCCGTTACGCTTGGAATCCGTTACGCGTGGAACCCGTTACGCGTGGAACCCGTTACGCGTGGAACCCTTTACGCGTGGAACCCGTTACGCGTGGAACCCGTTACGCGTGGAACCCGTTACGCGTGGAATCCGTTACGCTTGGAATCCGTTACGTGTGGAACCTGTTACGCGTGGAACCTGTTACGCGTGGAACCCGTTACGCACGGAACCCGTTACGCACGGAACCCGTTACGCTTGGAACCCGTTACGCTTGGAATCCGTTACGCTTGGAACCCGTTACGCTTGGAATCCGTTACGCGTGGAACCCTTTTCGCGTGGAACCCGTTACATATGGAAGCTGTTACGCACGGAACCCGTTACCTGTTCCGCGTGGATTCCGTTATATGTGGAACCCATTAAGCATGGAACCCGTTACGCGTGGAACCCGTTACGCACGGAACCCGTTGCACGTGGAATCCGTTACGCTTGGAACCCGTTACGCTTGGAATCCGTTACGCGTGGAATCCGTTACACGTGGAATGCGTTACGCGTGGAATGCGTTAAGCACGGAACCCGTTACGCACGGAATCTGTTGCGCGTGGAACCCGTTACGCGTGGAACCCGTTACGCGTGGAACCCATTACGCACGGAACCCGTTACGCACGGAACCCGTTACGCTTGGAACCCGTTACGCTTGGAATCCGTTACGCGTGGAACCCTTTTCGCGTGGAACCCGTTACATATGGAAGCTGTTACGCACGGAACCCGTTACCTGTTCCGCGTGGATTCCGTTATACGTGGAACCCGTTAAGCATGGAACCCGTTTCGCGTGGAACCCGTTACGCACGGAACCCGTTGCGCGTGGAATCCGTTACGCTTGGAACCCGTTACGCTTGGAATCCGTTATGCTTGGAATCCGTTACGCGTGGAATCCATTACGCGTGGAATGCGTTACGCGTGGAATGCGTTACGCACGGAACCCGTTACGCACGGAATCTGTTATGCGTGGAACTAAACTAAATCTGCAAAAAACTAAAATTTTGACTTTTAATTGTACACCTCCTAAATACATGAGAGAAATTTCACCTTAACAGACCAGAACCCCTTGAAATACCTAGGAATACACCTTCCGAAAAATATCTCAACATTGACAGAGATAAATTACACCCCCCTCTTAACAACAATTAAAGATGACCTACATCGATGGAACTCTATTTCTTTCCTCGGTCATAGAATTGACTCTGTAAAAATGAATATTCTCCCACGATATCTGTTCTTATTTCAAGCACTTCCTGTAGAAATTCCCCCAAAACAATTCTCTGAATTGGATAAAATCATTTCAAGATTTATTTGGCAAGGGAAAAAACCAAGGATTACATTTAAAACTCTACAACTCCCAAAAGAGGAAGGAGGAATGGCTTTACCCAATTTTAAGGATTACTTCTATGCTGTCCAGATTAAACCCTTAATTAACATGTGTACCCCAATGTATTGTGCCAAGTGGAAAGATATTGAACTCTCTATTATGAATGATCCCCCAATTCATGCAGTATTGGCCCTTATAGTGTCACGGGAGTTCAAGATGAGGACCCAATAGCAGAACCACAGGAGACAGAGTCTGGTGAAACAGATTTTATTTCGCCAAGTTTAAAGGCGGGGATGTGTGGAGCCCGTGGTCCGACACAGGTGGGCAGGCAGATCACGATGTGAGTCCCGTGGCTCGACACCGGAGAGCAGGAATTCTACACCTGTAGCGGAGAGGAAATAAGTTAGTCCAGGGAAAGTCAAGTGACAACTTACAGAACGGTGGGAAGACTACCGAGGCAGAAGACGATACGGACTGACACCCCAGGCCTGCAGGACCAGGGTTGATAAACTGCCAGGCGGTGATCAGTGGGATCAGGATCAGGTGGTTACGAGCCAGATAGTCCGCAGCTGTGCACCAATCAGGGGTGTGGCCAAGGGAATCGTCTGGAGGCAGGACCAAGAAAACAAATACCGAGCACATGGCATACAACAACAAACAGGGGAATGACCGACACATGAGGAGAGGAGAACCCGTTACGCGTGGAACCCGTTACGCACGGAACCCGTTACGCGTGGAATCCGTTACGCGTGGAACCCGCTACGCGTGGAACCCGTTACGCGTGGAACCCGTTACGCGTGGAACCCGTTACGCGTGGAATCCGTTACGCTTGGAATCCGTTACGCTTGGAACCCGTTACGCGTGGAACCCGTTACGCGTGGAATCCGTTACGCTTGGAATCCGTTACGCGTGGAACCCGTTACGCGTGGAACCCGTTACGCGTGGAACCCTTTACGCGTGGAACCCGTTACGCGTGGAACCCGTTACGCGTGGAACCCGTTACGCGTGGAATCCGTTACGCTTGGAATCCGTTACGTGTGGAACCTGTTACGCGTGGAACCTGTTACGCGTGGAACCCGTTACGCACGGAACCCGTTACGCACGGAACCCGTTACGCTTGGAACCCGTTACGCTTGGAATCCGTTACGCTTGGAACCCGTTACGCTTGGAATCCGTTACGCGTGGAACCCTTTTCGCGTGGAACCCGTTACATATGGAAGCTGTTACGCACGGAACCCGTTACCTGTTCCGCGTGGATTCCGTTATATGTGGAACCCATTAAGCATGGAACCCGTTACGCGTGGAACCCGTTACGCACGGAACCCGTTGCACGTGGAATCCGTTACGCTTGGAACCCGTTACGCTTGGAATCCGTTACGCGTGGAATCCGTTACACGTGGAATGCGTTACGCGTGGAATGCGTTAAGCACGGAACCCGTTACGCACGGAATCTGTTGCGCGTGGAACCCGTTACGCGTGGAACCCGTTACGCGTGGAACCCATTACGCACGGAACCCGTTACGCACGGAACCCGTTACGCTTGGAACCCGTTACGCTTGGAATCCGTTACGCGTGGAACCCTTTTCGCGTGGAACCCGTTACATATGGAAGCTGTTACGCACGGAACCCGTTACCTGTTCCGCGTGGATTCCGTTATACGTGGAACCCGTTAAGCATGGAACCCGTTTCGCGTGGAACCCGTTACGCACGGAACCCGTTGCGCGTGGAATCCGTTACGCTTGGAACCCGTTACGCTTGGAATCCGTTATGCTTGGAATCCGTTACGCGTGGAATCCATTACGCGTGGAATGCGTTACGCGTGGAATGCGTTACGCACGGAACCCGTTACGCACGGAATCTGTTACGCGTGGAACTAAACTAAATCTGCAAAAAACTAAAATTTTGACTTTTAATTGTACACCTCCTAAATACATGAGAGAAATTTCACCTTAACAGACCAGAACCCCTTGAAATACCTAGGAATACACCTTCCGAAAAATATCTCAACATTGACAGAGATAAATTACACCCCCCTCTTAACAACAATTAAAGATGACCTACATCGATGGAACTCTATTTCTTTCCTCGGTCATAGAATTGACTCTGTAAAAATGAATATTCTCCCACGATATCTGTTCTTATTTCAAGCACTTCCTGTAGAAATTCCCCCAAAACAATTCTCTGAATTGGATAAAATCATTTCAAGATTTATTTGGCAAGGGAAAAAACCAAGGATTACATTTAAAACTCTACAACTCCCAAAAGAGGAAGGAGGAATGGCTTTACCCAATTTTAAGGATTACTTCTATGCTGTCCAGATTAAACCCTTAATTAACATGTGTACCCCAATTTATTGTGCCAAGTGGAAAGATATTGAACTCTCTATTATGAATGATCCCCCAATTCATGCAGTATTGGCCCTTATAGTGTCACGGGAGTTCAAGATGAGGACCCAATAGCAGAACCACAGGAGACAGAGTCTGGTGAAACAGATTTTATTTCGCCAAGTTTAAAGGCGGGGATGTGTGGAGCCCGTGGTCCGACACAGGTGGGCAGGCAGATCACGATGTGAGTCCCGTGGCTCGACACCGGAGAGCAGGAATTCTACACCTGTAGCGGAGAGGAAATAAGTTAGTCCAGGGAAAGTCAAGTGACAACTTACAGAACGGTGGGAAGACTACCGAGGCAGAAGACGATACGGACTGACACCCCAGGCCTGCAGGACCAGGGTTGATAAACTGCCAGGCGGTGATCAGTGGGATCAGGATCAGGTGGTTACGAGCCAGATAGTCCGCAGCTGTGCACCAATCAGGGGTGTGGCCAAGGGAATCGTCTGGAGGCAGGACCAAGAAAACAAATACCGAGCACATGGCATACAACAACAAACAGGGGAATGACCGACACATGAGGAGAGGAGATTGGTGGGAAACAGAGGTTAACACACAATGGGTCAGACAGGGATCCTGACATATAGACACTTATAGACAGTTTACAAAATCCATGGATCATCATCATCATCATTTTGAACATAACATTAGAAATACAACAGACCTTGATGACCCAATACTGAGAATATTTCTCGGTGCCTACCAAAATGATTCAAATAAGGGAATTATCTCTAGATCCTACAAAGGCCTTATGACAAAAAAATCGCACACTGCAGTATATGTTAAGGAAAAATGGGAAAGAGAAGGTAACCTCTCAATATCAAACGAGGACTGGTTAGATGTGTGTACATTTCAATGGAACTGCACCAATTCTCACGTGTGGCGGGAATTTGCGTGGAAGTGTGTTATTCGTTTCTTTATCACACCGAAGCAGAAGGCGCACTTTGCTGGAGGGGATGCCACATGTTGGAGACGGTGTGGGGCTCCGGAAGCAAATCACTGGCATGTATTTTGTCCACTGATAAAAACCTTTCCGGGCAGAGTTTCATAAAACATTAAAAAGCATACTTAAAACTGACCTGCCCCTGCAATTTTCTACATTATTCTTAGGAAAATGTGATTTCCAAACAGGGCGTCCAGTTGAATACCTGTTTGGCATTTTAATAACAGCTTGTAAAAAAAACGCTCACAAGGCGCTGGTTGCTTCCTGAGCCCCCCACGATACAGGAGTGGATAGATATAGTAAATGTGTGTGTGTGCGTGTGTGTGTGTGTGTGAGAATGTGTGTGTGTTTGTATGTACAAAGGGTTGTCCTCCCTTTGGGCTGATCTACCCACTTTGATCAAAGCGAACTTCCAGGACAAACTCTGGAGTGTCCACTGTTCCAGACGTCGCCTGGAAAATCCCACTCACTGGAACACAGTCACCATGGGAACCATCAGCCATTGTGTGTGTGTGTGTGTGTGTGTGTGTGTGCGTGTGCTTGTAAGCCATGTAAGTTGGGTGTCCTGAGGCTCATTGAGACCTTTTATGTGGGTCACACTTAGAAAGCTCTTCTGTTACAGTCACACACTTTGAACAAGCACACACACACACACACACACACACACACACACACACACACAACACACACACACACACATCCTGCTTGTTGGGCAGTGGTTAACCAGGCAAACCCCGTGGATGAGATGACAGGCCTGCTATGTTGCTGTGGTGACTCTTGAACCTGGCCGGAGGTCATCGTTCAAAAGGAGGTCAGCATTCAAAAGGTCAGTCAGCGCCGCACTGCGTCGGTGGGGACGCTACTGGTCCCTGAGCTGAGCGAGAGAGAGATGGAGAGCTTTAGAGGATGAATAAGCCAAAGCTCTCCTTCGACTCGGCCCATTTAGGCATTTAAGAGAAAGAGAGAAAATCTCCTTTCTCACATGGAATCTGTGATATTGCCGCATTCAGTTCCCTCGGTATAACGCAGCGGTTTGGTGGATTTATGTACATCTTACCCTCCAGGTGGTGGCAGCACTGCTGGAGAAACAGAATCTGTTTAACAAGCACACCATAGAAGGACTTTAAAAAAATAAAGACGCTGGTTGTATGCCTCTACCAACAAGCCAAGATGCAGTTTGCGTCCATGTCTATCCAAAATGTCATAACTTCATTTCATCCTCTTAGACATGTGAACTTGTCATAATGAGCATATCAATTCTTCAGTTATGGTCAAAAAAGTGTTTTGTAAGGTGACAGTGACCTTTGACCACCCAATTCTAATCAGTCCAAATGGATGTTTGTGCCAAATTTGAAGAAATTCCCTCTGGCGTTCCTAAGATATTGGGTTCACAAGAATGGACCGGACGGACGGACAACCCAAAAACATAATCCCACTGCTGTCGCCGACGCAAAGGCATAGAAAAGACTGCACAGATGAGTCAGTTGTGTGTGAAAAATGACATGTTTTAAATTAAATATCTTCAGAAGAAGATACAACTCCGATTTTTCTTGTGTGATTCCTTTAGTGCAACCCTCTTTCCATTCTACTGCTCAACAAAAAACTCAGAAGCTGTTGTTGTGATACGTTTGAATCCCTCGTACCACTTAGTATGAATCCAAAACTAGAATTACCGCGTCTGCCAACCAGTCAAGTTGTAGTTTGCATCCAAGTCTATCCAAATTGTCACAACTTCATAATTTTATTCCATTAGACATGTGTGTGAAATTATCATAATTAGCAAATCAATTTTTGAGTGATGGCCAAAAGGTTTTTCCTGAGGTCACGGTGACCTCCAAAATCTAGGCGTTACATCCTTGAGTCCAGGTGGACGTTTTTTTGCCAAATCTGAAGAAAATCAATCCAGACGGAGGCCCAGACGTATGATGGACGGACGGACAACCCGAAAGCATATTGAAAAACACTACACAGATTTTTTATGTAGTAACTGACATGTTTTGAATTAGTTAAATGTCTTCAGAAGACGATACAATGCCATAAACTAAGATTGTTCTTGTGTTGTGTGAGTTCTTTGAAGAGCACAACTTAAAACTCAGTGGATGTTTTTGGGATCCATTTTAATCACTTAGTTCCAAGTCAAAAAAAGCATGACTAAAATAAATTAAGTTTAAAATACTATCTAATACATGAACAACAACAATATTCCAGACATGTCCCTTCAGACGCACAATTAGTGCAGCAGCAGAAATAAAACAAACTGGGAGCTCTACACTTTCTACATCTGTATGGCATTTAATATGCTGCATTGTGCATTTCCTGCCTCAAAGGTGAGATCGCAGACTTGCTTCAGCGGCTACTTCCATGCCAGATGATGGCGTTTGATAGCTGTGCGAGAGTGAAACTAATGAATTAGTGAACAGAGGGTGTGTGGAGTGCATGCAGATCTACTGGGAGCTTCGTCAGCCAAGGGGAACGGAAAAGACAGAGAGCCCACCTTGAATTTCAACACGCATCCACCCCTCACAAATCAATAACCCCTCTGCCAGCACTTAGAATACCGCATATAGATGTATAGACGTATGCACACATGCACACATAAAATGTGAACGTTCCAATGAGGAATCCTCGATGAAGGCGATTACGGTTGCAGGCGTGATTTTTGACCTTATATCAATGCAGAATGTCAACAGTGAAAAAAGTTTGAATTACCTTTTTTCACCTTCCACATTTTCAGTCTCAGAACCTCTCCTGCTTTCTATTTTAAGTGCAAAGCATGCAGATGATACTCAGATGAGTTCCAGATGTGGCGTTAGTAGAACCATGTGTTGGAATCAGCCCCTCCGAGCTCTATCGATTCCACCATCAGAACATATTAAGGTTCTCCAGTTATCGCTTCCCTCTGGAGGGCATTTGATCTCTGTGTTGTGAGGAACAGAAGGGACGAGATGAAATGGGATGTTGAGCGGTAGGAAAGAATGGAAATAATCCTCTGGGTTGGTGATAGCTTTACATCTTATTCTTCAGTTTTGGCTCCTATTATGCACAAAAATTGTGTCAAATAAAGGAAGAAAGACACAAAATGAACACAGCACAAAATTATCTCAAAGTTGCATAAGCTCTTTTTTTGGGGCCACAAGGGAGCAGTGGAAACAAGTTGAATACACAACATTGACATATCAACACGTTTAAAATGTCATACGGTGAACTTGTTTACCTGTAAAGGAGATGTGGAGCAACCTTATCAGTCATTTGGACTCGTGTTTCTGACCACCTGTTGAGTGTGAATCCAATATTCTCTCTCCAACAACTTCAAAGGGAAAAATCTGTCTCTTTAGCTGCTAAATAACTCACTATGTTCACCAGTTAGCTTTGTCCTTCTGCTGTTTGATGATGCTAGGAAGCATACGGTCAGGTTTTTAGAGGGTTAGAGATTTTTTTTAAAAGCTGCCTTATAGCCAAAAAACAAGTGAACCGAAACAGTAAAGTTGACTGGAAAACCCTCAAAAGTAGTGCATGTAAATCATTGTTAATGTAAAAAATATTGAAAAAAGGAAAGAAAGTAGATCAAATTCACAGTTTAGTAATAAAGATGGAAATGGTGAACAGCTAAAAGTCTGTCCTTATGGAATGTATTCAGTGGGTAACATTGAGGGGATCAACGGCAGTTTAGGCCCAAATAACCACAGAATACCACATCAACTCCCTGGGGGAGTCGGCCAATCACAGTCCTCGAATGCCTCCGACTCACTGTCAGTCTGTCAGTCGGTCCATCCATCCATCCGACTGACAGGCCGCAGACACTTCTGCGTCTCCCTCCGTTGTCGGCCTGATGCTGCATTCTCATCATGGCTGCATGAGCAGACAGAGAAGGAGACGGGAAAGTCACTCTGATCGGTAAAGCCTGCACACACACACACACACACAAGTTCACGGGCAAACACACACAGCCAAGTCACTCCCCGTCTACACGACTGACGTTTGTTAGGCTGGGGGGGGGGGGCGGTGGTGGGAAGAACAGGTTCCCTACAAGCAAAAGACTCTGAACAATATTTGAACACTTATTTGGTTTTCCCTGAGTCTGATATCTTTAGCACAAGAAAAGTCTTGCGAGCTAAAAAATTGCTTGAGCAATATATATTGAAGTAACTATGGCCAATTGGACTCATATTGCAATAATTTGGCTTTGAGACTTGGATTTTGCTGCACGAGTTGGTTGTTAAGAGAAACATAACGGTCATTTTAACGGCCTTTTTCACTGTAAACAACCTCAGCTATGTACCTTAGTCATGGGTGGACTACTGAACGGGCCTACCGGGCCACGGCCCAGGGGCCCAAGGGCTCAGGGGGCCCCTAAGCCAGAGCTTCCGCATTAAGTCGCTGTCATTAACTTTGCATTTCTTGTCGCATAGTGAAAGGGCTTAGTCATTCCTGTCAACAACAGATCCCTGAACGTCCTGCTGAAAAACCAAAAGGAACAGCCCAAACATTCGCTTTGTAGATGTCGCCAGAAATAAACCACCGTGATCCATTTTAAGTGAGTGTTTATCCCCTCAGTTTATCTATATATAGGACTGCAAGAGTGGTGTATTTTGTTAATGTGCTGCCGTCCGTGCCCAGGGGTCCATTATCTGCTAATCCGCCTAGGACCTATGCTTGTTTGGTAGAGGGAACGGGTTGTTCGGGCTGTTACACTTTTCATGGAGCTTTGGCTGTCGACGAGAACAGAGTCGAGCCTCTAACCTTGAAGAATTCTTAATTATCGTTTGTCAACTGACGTGTCCAAGAGTAAAGAATGAACTTTACACATCTATCAGCTGAGACACGCTCTGTGATACAACTGAAAGTTCCAGAACGGCCACCAATGAATCCTGGTGTGCTGCCATGTTCGCAGCATGTATGCGATTGGGTTAGATATACATATATACAACCTAATCCGATTTACTAATAGATATTTCGAGTGTATGCCATGTGGACAGGAGGATTATTCCTCCCAGGCCCGATGACACAGTGGATTTTGATGTCTCACCTTACTGGTGTGAGGCGACATACGCGCCATGCGGTGCTGAACGTGAACGTAAGACTACACTTTTTAGTCGGTCGTCTGTCTCTTTTCGGGATCCCAGCCGGTCCGAGAGTTACGAGGCGATGACAGGATGGACTGACGAATAGTAAATCCTGTCAGCGCGCACACACACACGCATTCGCAGATGTATACACGCACATACACACTACACGCAGTGGAGTCAGAAGGTTACGCCGACTTCCCGCTGTGCCGCCGAGCCCCACAGGATGTCTCGCCAACTGTGGTACGAACACATGCAGCAGTTGTCACACACACACACACACACACACACACACACACATACTGTACGCACACAGATACTTGGACAAAGTGCCAGAATAATCTCCGCAGAGCTCCCCTCCCTTTTAAACCTCACTTCCTCCGGTCAGACTTATAAAAGAAAATGCTTGCTCTTTAAATTCACACGTTCACACAGAGACATCTCGTCCTCGCTTCCTGCGGTCCTTTCCTGGATGTCACGGTGGAGAAGTGGGTATGTGTGAGACGACATGCCTGACGTCAGCCGAACACACACTACATCAGTCACCACGCTCACTGACAGACATTCCCGGCATTATACCAGCGCATGTGTTCTCTGGTGTACTGTAGGCATACATACACATGTGTCTCCAGCGTCCTAATGCAGTATGCATGCACACAATCACACACACACACACACACACACACGAAAAATAATTTTTTTATATGACCATATAAAGCAGTGCGCCTCGGTTGCGTTAGATCCAATTCTTGATTCAATTATGTGTGTGTGGGAGGGAAGGAGGGAAGCACTGCTGTGTGGTCTATTAGTGTCAACCAGAAACACACCGCACACTTAGAGCCAATCACAAGCAGCGGGTCTGCACGCCCGCACGCTCGCAATCAATTAGTCGAAACATCTGTGCGTGGATGAGTGTGTGTGTGTGTGTGTAAATCATAACTGATTTAAAGTGAGAAACTCTACTTTCCTTACTTTCCCTCCCTGCGCCGTCTCATTGTTGGCCCATACTGAGGTGGATTTTCTTTTGCCAGATCTGGTGTTCCCACACACACACAGACACACACATTATCATAGATTTCAGAGTCTGTGTTCGCTTCATTAGAGCAGGAGAGAGAATGGGCACAGCGCTATTGGCATGTGGGTTAGATTAGCCGGGCCTGCCGAGGCTTATAAACCTTGTTCTATTACTGAGACGGAGAGACAGAGAGAGGGGGGGGGGGGTCCTTTCTAATATATTTAGCAGAAAGGAACATAATTGAGAGACAGGAGCAAGGGTAAGTTTCCACTAAAGACACCAGAGACAATGGAAACCTCTTTGTTTTAAAAACGAACGACACCTCAGAGACAGAGAATGAGCCCACATACTGTACAGACTCACATGCGCTGTATAAGAAAGAGTCTGCTCACTCTCACATGTGCACAGATGAGCGCATAAATACACATGCACAGTAAGATTCTGCAGGTGTTTAGCTACGGCAACCCTGCGGTATCACCTTTTTTTGTGCATTTGTCAGAGGTGAGCCAGGCGGCTTAGCATAGCACCGTGGGCATCTTGACAGTACCATCTGGGTCTTGGAGGACACTAAAGGCAACACCCTTCTGAACAACAGCGCTGTAACGTACACACAGGAGCAGGAAACTGCAAACCCACATGGTAGGTGTTTTTTTGACATGTCTCCACACAACATATCCTCACACAACGGTTTGTATGATCTCCTACGAAATGTTACTCCTCCTTTTACGTACGTTTTCCTACAAAGGCCAGCAACACGAAGTATGGACGTAACCTCTGTGATGTCACCGATAGGTTCCTGAAGAGCCACTGTGAAGCTCAAAGTGGGTGGTTGAGGCGAGCCCCGGTGACGCAGCAGAGGAGGCAGTTAGCAGCTAGTGACCTGAGACAGCACCTACCTGTCACTCAAAGCGGCCACGTCTATGCAGATTTACTTGCTTTTTGAACCAGCCTCAAGTGGCCATTCGAGGAACTGCAGTTTTTTTGGCAATTCCAGATTGGCTTCGTTTCCCAGCACCTGAGGTTGCCGCTTGGTTTACCGCTAATCGTTAGCAATTGTTAGCATTCCGTACACGCCAGCTAAGATGGTGAACATGGACAATGTTAGACCCATGCGTCTTAGTCCCGCCCACAGTGTGATACGAGCGGAGAGAACTCTGACGTGTGTCACCGTTGCATCGTTTGGTTGTACTGCTGTATTTTATGATCTCTGTCAGATGAGCACAACAGTGTTCATGACAACTTATATACATTTAATATAAATAAAATTCACAACGCGGCATCAAGTGACAAGAGTGTACGGATGTCACACATTTACTTTTTTTATTTAACACACGTATTATAGCATTTATATGTTCTATTGAGTGAAGCACTACAAATATTTCTATGAAAAGTACTATACAAATATAGAGTGAGATCTATTATATATATATGATTTGGTGATATATATTAGACACACACAAACACACTCCTGTCTCTCAGTACTGTTTGAGTTCATGTTGTCAGCACTTTAGTGCTGAATGTCAGAGAGTGTTTATTGATGTAACATTTGCCGCTCACAGCTGTTTGCACTTGTAAACATCATGTCATTGAATTTGGATGTAGCCACATTCAAGATAAAAACAAAAGTGATATGAAGGAATGCGGTTTGAACAGTGTAAAAAACAAATACTTCCTCACTTCAGTGACGGACAGAATGCATTTCAGTTTTGTGGGAAAGGTCATTTTTAAACAGGGTTGCTTCAAAGTCGAGTGCTTTATTATGTGCAGAATTAATGCTAATCGTCCGTACTGCTCCTGTACTGCATGAGCCCCTAGAGCCCCGTTTTACCTCTTACCTCCACTAAAAACAATCCGTCTCACTGAGCCCCGTCAGCTACCTAAAGGCCTGAGACGCTCCAAAGACAGACAGCTCAGACGGACAGGAAGAGTGAAGGGGGGTCAGTTGGAACCAGCTGGACGGAGCAGAAGCAATGAAAGACTTCTTCAAATCAGCAGCCGCTTGGTGTCTCCCTGCACAGCAGTGCAGCTCTCCACGTCTCTGCGTGTGAGCACACACACACACACCTGCTCAGATTAAACTCCCCTTTTCTCACTTCGCTGCCATTTCCTTCCTCCTTTCTGTTTACCTTGCCCGTCTCTTCTTCCTGGCTTATCGCTCCAATGCGGAGCATAGCCTCTGAAACGTAAGATATATCTGTTATGTGAAGGTATTGGCGGAGTCTTATAAAGGAATGTAGAGTGAGGCTCTATCACAAATCAATAATACCCTGCCACACGGCGACCACCACCTCTCATTTAAAGCCAAGGAATTCTAAACAGATGTCTTTGCACAACGGCGAGCGGAGCCGTGTGTGGACATTGGGAAAGCTGAAGTGAGGGTTTCACGCTGGATTCTGTAGGGACGGGAATGCTGCACCTCTGTGGTAATCACAGTGGCCACGGTCCAACCATAACGCTGATCTCTAACCTCACACACACACACACACACACACACACACACACACACACACACACACACGCACAATAAAGGCCTTCTGCACATGCGCAGGCACTTGAGCGCACACTCCAAAAAAAAACGCCCAGGTAATCATTTCCATATTTATTTTCTTTGCATTCATACCCCCCCCCCCCCCCTTTAAAAGCGTTTAAATAAGTGATTTTTTGGAAATCCCATTTGAGAGGGCCCCGCGAAAAAGTGTGGTGAGGGTCTGCGCCGTGTCAGGGATTACATAATGACTCATTCGACGTACAAATGATTAAACACATTGGATCCGAGTATTAGCACACATAGCATGTACTCAATCCATCACCTGTCACAAATCACCTTAGAAAAAAAGCCAGGCCCCGGCTGTAGGCCTCTAGCTTTTGGACATAAAGCCTTAGTGGAGCCTTTTTCTCCTTTATCAAGCCCCATCTAATTAAACGTGATCCCCACTGGCTTGTGAGCACCACGGGGCTGTTAAGTCAAATCTACCTGAGACTTTGGGGGTCTCATACATAAGTGTGAACGTTTTCTACCCCTTCACTTACAGCGCAGTAAACTCAGCGAGACGTCTTGAATTTAGGACGATGTTAAACCAGAAAAAAAGAAATACGGGAACTATGTGTCACAGTCGGTTCGAGGGCAGAGCGAGCCGGCGCACCGAGCCCCTTTAATTGTTAGTGTGAACAATAATAACTCCACTAACAGCTAAATCCTCTTTATATTAAAGAAGTGAGGTGTTTCTTTTATGGCATAAGGAGAGCTGGTTCTAATCTTCTTTACAAAAAAAACAAAAAAACATTGGGTCTATGGAATGCACCTGTACATTTAATAGACAGAACGTGTTTTTTAACCAAACCGCCCTCTTCAGGGAACTGAGATGATGGAGAAGTGGAAAGATGGACGGTTTGGTCCTCATCTCGCCTCGGTTATTCTGAGGGCCTGAGTTAACCGAGATGAGTGTAATGAGCTCTCCTGATTTCTTCATCCCGTTGCTACATCCAATACCTGCTTGTTTGTCAAACACAGTCTATTTCTGGCTGTTGTGTTTGGACTCGATGAGGCAGTGAAACTGAGGCGGACCATAATGTTTAGCTACTGTTGCCCCCCTCTTCTGCACTACATAACAAGATCCAGGTGTCATGCTCGGGCTCTCTCTCTCACACACACACGCACACACACACACACACACACACACACACACGCACACACTCACACACACACACCCCTGACTGGCCCTAACTGCATTTAGAACTGTGTAGTGTGTGCAGTAATGAGATATGTTGGTGGCTGAGGTGTTAAAAGTTCCTCTGGGCCGCAGCAGCGGGACCACCACCTCAGTGCTAAGCTGCCGCTCATTTTCTGATCAGTCAATGCGCACGCCGTCACACTGCACTGTTATACACTTTACTTAAACACACGTGCATTCAAACACACACACACACACACACACACACACACACACAGGGGCACGCTGGGCTGTGTGCTGTTGGTCACGCTCTGGCCGTCCACCAGGCCGCCGCCACCGCCTTTCATCGCCATCTCCACGGCAACTGCGCCGTAAATCGCCGTGACAATGAATTCCACCTGGGCCTGTTACACGTGCCTCCTCCAAGCTCGACATTCAATCTCATCTCCCTATCTGCTTCTACGACCCTCCATAGCTCGTTATAACTCGACGCCATATGTTGTCCGATCGGCCTCCCCCTCCTCTCTCTCTCCCTCACTCTGTCACTCACACTCTCTCCATGAACCCTTTTTCCTGTTTGGTTGTTCTCATACCGTTGCGGGACGCATAGCAAGATTGACCTGTCAGGAGGCCCTGGGGCAGAAATGAGGGGGCAGTTGAAAACCTGTCCTGCCAACTCTCTGTGCATTAGTGTACACAACAGTGCAACAAAAATAGTACAAGTGTTATATTTGAATTATATTTTGCGAAGAGACCAACCAGTTGGTGGATTACCAGGCCCCAGGTTGGCCGTGCATGTGTGTCAATTTGTGTAATTTCGTCAATTTATTTGGTAATATGTGCCATTTAAACATGCTTCCAACTGAAATAATACACATATTCAAAAAACAGAGCTATGCCATGGCCCCTTTTCAAGAAAGGACCCCCAGATAAGACGGACATTAGAATCCATTATCTAAGAGGATAATGTGATTTTGTGGTGCATAATCCCATTAAATCTGCTATTAATTACAATTTTTACAGACAAATTGGCAAACAATGAAACTGGGGCATGTGGGGCCCCTAAAGGGTCTGGGGCTTGGCTGCCCTGTCGACTGCATGCAAACAGAGAAACTATATTCGTATGGTTTTGGAGAACAGGATGAATGAAGACCGTATTATCGAGTTACTTCTCGTCCGACCATGTGTTTATGCCAACATCTTGATGCACGCGGGACCCAATGGATGCATTCTGAGAGAATGTGAAGTTCTCTGCTGCCCTCACGTGGCGGCACTGAGGAGAAGCAGGCAGTCCGTTCAGACTGTCAGCATCTCCTTAGAAATTACTTAGATTTAGGTTGACAGAGTGATAACAGTCAAGTTTGACTTTATTCTTATTTTATTCTTATTGGTTTTATCAGTACCCCAGATGATTTTACAGAACTGCTTATCATTGGCTTGTTAAAACTATATATATTAAAAACCTTTATTCAGTACTGCCCAGGGATATATATGAGTTCTGGTAAACCTGATGAATAATTGATAGCCTAATTTGTCTGTCATCTTACCAAAGTAACATTTAACACAAGGACACCAGTATGCACTTAACAGAGCATGCCACAAGAACTTTGGTTTGGGTTCATGGAATGACAGTCTGCAGCCATAACACAGACACAACAGACACGTTAAAGGCAGTTTACTGAAGCGTATCAAGTCACTGAAAAATAATTTTTCAACAGTTTAAGAAAGTGGGAGTCTGTTTTATCCGCGAGACCAAATTTAGGGCAAAAAACGCCCCATGTTATCTAAAGCTAATCTCCCTCTAGCGGTGGGCCATGAGCGTGACAGCCGAGCGCTGCAGCTGTAGACCGTTCACAGCCGCTTCCTGTCGCTCAGACGGAGGGAGAGAGAGGGGGGAAGGACGCAGCAGAATGGCGACCGTGCAGTGCTGCAAATGCACGGCCGAAAGGAAAGGGTTTCGGCGGGAACTTGATTCTTGGCGACACAAATTGATACACTGCGTCGGTATGATCCACTTGCAGTTTCGTATTTTGTGAGAAAAAAAAAACCCAACGAGCTTCAAAGTGATTTCGCCCGGTAGCTGAGGGATAGCTATCCCTATCTGTGTTTGATTGCTAGCTTAGGCTAGCTAACTAAAAGCTAGCTAGTAGCCTGACTCCATAGGTGGCCAACGTTAGCAGTTAAATTAAGCTGGCAGGCTAATATTTACCAGCTGGCTAGCCCTTGAGTTGGCTCCTTTTTCTTTGTCCCTCTAAGCTAGCTTCCTATCCTCCGGTGCTAGCTCAGTCAGATGTCGTTACATGACTGAGATGATATCGTCCATGTAGTATTAAGGCGTATCATATAGTTGTAGCCAACCGATAATTCCAACGTTAGCTAAATTTGTTTATTGACATATATGTTGGCTATGCTAATGCCCGGCTAACATGCTATGCTAACATTACCGCTGTTGCTGTTATTTTGGGGGAGGGGATTGTTGCAATGTTCGGGCTTCTAATGTCAGTGCACTATGAGAAAAGCGGACGTCTCAGTGGTCTCGGGTGACGGTTTTCCTCGTACCGTTTGCTATTTTGAACGTAGTTTTTTATGCTACAGAAGCCGGTAACCGTAGGCTAGCTCACCCGAAGCTAGCTGGATTTCGTTTGCTTTGTGACGTTTAAGCACAGTGACATTAAACTCTGAATGCACTAAACCAACAACCAAATGGAAATCTTAATGTTACTACCATTCACGGATCATATGAATTGTTTGTTTTGCTTAATAAATGATGATATGGGCTCTTTATTAAACATTACATGTGTCGGTGACAGCTGTCTATGGCAGATGAGAATCTGTGTTGTTGCCGTCAAACTGGTCTAGTTTGGCTCTCGTAGAAAAGCAACAATATCTTGTCCATGTCAGTACTGAAGGATGGTTTCTGTTCGATTTGTCTTGCAGGGTTCGAAAGCATTCTGGAGGGAATCTATGGCCCACTGCTGCTGAGGGACCTCAGTTTGTTTGATGGTGGGTTTTTGTGTGTGCATTAAAAAAAAGTCTTCATCACTTTGTGTAATCATAGTTGTATTTTATATTTATTCCCAACAAAGAAATTATTTCTCAACCCTGTCTGTAGCAATCAGCATTTTTGCATTTTCAGATGCACATTTAGTTCCATAGTGAGTATTTGTGGCTGTAGGACCGTGTAGGTGGGTTGAGTCACTGTAAACATACATTTAGTATTGCATTTATATAATGTTACCGTGGTTGTTTTTAAAGTGGGACTCACAGCTACAGAACGGTGATATATTCTTCTATACTGAGATTAATTTATCTCTAGAATAATGGATAGATGATCCAATTGCACCCCTCCCCCACTTAGATTATTAAACATAGATGATGCCCATACTCACACAGTCCATCTGACCCTATGGTAATAACACACAAGGTTTAAATGATCTGGCTTGGAACTGCAAATCTATTTCACCTCTAAACTAGTCCCCTGTGCACGTGTGACCCACTCCTCACCTGCTAAATCCTGTAATCACATACCAACTTCACTTTACCCACGTTTTTAAAAAGCCCCCCGTGTTAGAAGAGTTTAGACTCCACTCTGTCCAGTGTCCTGCTAGCCAACTGGCTAGCAGGACACTGGACAACAACAAAGGAAATATTTATAAAACAGTTGCCGTATAAACATGCAGTTATATCATTAAAAACATACCAGTGGCACCACCAACCTTGCTCCTCATTTAAGAAGGCAGCATGGTATCAAACTTTAACCCAAAGCTAGACGAGAGGTTCATGGCACACTGGCCCCTAATTCCTCCCACTTAAAGATGATAAGTTAAACAATAATGCATTTTATTAACAAGGGCATAGGCCTGGATAGCATAGATAAAGATGCTGGATTTAGATGAAACTGACCCTAGAACCTAGGCGCACAGCCATTTAGTGGTGGGGAAAAAAGCACCGATGGGGACAGCCCAAGATGTTGCCCTGTGCATCATTGCCCATTGTGTGGCAATACCATCATTTGGTCCCAAGTTGTTGTCATAAAATTACCTCTTATAGATATGATGAAATCAGATTTTTGATGCACTCTTTTTTTGGGCTCTCAGTCAAAATGTGTACGCTTACTTCAGGTACAGACAATGTCAATTAATTGTAATTGATATAAAATGTGTAATAAATTGCAAAATGTATCACAGCTAAGTTGATTCCCATCAAGTCCGCTTTGAAATGCGGCATGTCGGATCATTACAACTTCATCAGTTACATCTGACGGGGACATTCACCACTCTAGTAGCTCTGCTATCAGCATTAGCTTGTAGCTCGCCATCACAGGCCACTAGCACTTGCAACCGGTTCTCAATTAAGATATGTATGTATGTATATATATGTATACGTGTATATGTATACGTGTATATGTATATGTATACATATATACATACGTATATATATATATATATATCTGTATATTATAATACATTTTCTAGAAGTTCAATTGAGAGACCATTCATAGATAAAATAACCAATCCAATATTGTAATGACACCATCCTGCTCTTTGATTTGCAACCTTGCTGCCCACAATTGTCAGCTACAACCAGATATATTAAGAATAGTATAATTCATGTAGTGAAAGAACCAAAAAATCCTGCACATTTAGGTTATCTCACATTCAGAGTTTGCGATCCGGCACACCTGTTTAAAGGATTTTCTCAAGTGCGAGATCTTCGTGGTAAGTGTTGTCTGCTGTACACCATACAGCAAAATCTTGGCTGAAGCGTATATGTTGTTTTGTGGTATATATTGTCTTATTATGGTCGGACAATATGACTATCATTTAAATTATTCTCTTGGCATAAAATTGGTGTGATGATCCAGTTTGGGGACCACTACAGCCTTTTGTCAAATTCTGTATTGTGACCACTGTACGGGGCTGTTTGATCCTTTATGTACCCTAACTTATTGATGTCATTGTGTCTTTCAGACTGTGAACCTGAAGAGGTGGACGACTGGTCCTCGGAAACAAGTTGCTCTCAATGTTCGTTCTGCAACCTTTCTCTGGACAAACTCAGCAGTGTAAGGATTGTTTAAATCAAGATAATCCACACATTCTGTTTGTATTTTGCCTTTAGACAAGCCTATTCAAGTTACCCGTGGCTGTTGACAGTTGTTCTAATTGTATTGTTTGATATTAAATAGAGTGTCATAGGATATATGTCAGTGATGTAACTTTTTCCCCTTTTGTCCCTTGTAGGATCATCTACCTGCAGCCACGTCGCCCCTCTCCTCCCCCTCTGATTACTCTCCCTGTCAGGCTCCAACCATCTTTGAGAGCAGCCAATCAGCGCACAGGATCCTCCAAGCTGTGTTTCACAAAAAAGGTGAGTGAAGACTCTGTTTCGCCTTGTGGAGCATTGAACAAATTGGCAAATCCCATTATCGCTATAACAACTAGTTTTGGTTTTATAAGATATCCTTTTCTGACCTGGCTGCTGCCATGGATGTGAATTAAATGAATACAAAACGCACACAGTCTTTGTTCCTCTGGATTACCCAGACTTTGGTCAACACTTCATCAGGGGACAATTCCTTGATTATATTCTAGCTCAAGAGTTCCCATAAATGTGGCCGGGGGTCCTTGAAGTAATCCCAAGGATTCACCAGAAATTGAAATGTAATTTAATCACATGGATGAAATTCTGTATCGTGGTTCATGTCATTTATATCACGGTATTGGTAAATAGAATGATTAAATAATACTAGCGCAGTGCTGTTTGGGACGTTGCTGTTCAGATTGCGTGCCCGTTAGGAAGGGGCCGATTGCTTGGCCCGCCAAAAAACCTCAAGCCCTGCCCCCCCGCTACTGCACAGAGCGCTGTAAGCTTGTTTATTCAAAGTTCATTAATGTTGAACGTGTCGCGTGTCCAAATCCCAACAACTTCAACACTGCACGTCCTTTGGTCCCCAGCAATACACCCGGCTAGTTTGAAGGAGATCGGATGAACGGTTCTCGAGATATGCAAAGCAACACCCACATCCAGACGGAGACTTCTTGCTTCATAGTTAGATTATATGGCAGGGGTATTCAACTACAATTCCAAAAGGTCCAGATTGAGAAAATCTCCTCGGGCAAAGGTCCAGAACATTACAATGATATCTAACTTGCGCTATTTAGTGCCATATATATATATATATATATATATATATATATATTCAAGAAGCCTAGCAGTAGTAACAACGTCTCTGTGTAGTTCACAACTGTCAAATCAAATAAATAAAGTTAAATTATATTATATTTAACAATTATTATTCTCAGTTTTCAAATTTAACTGGATGGATTATAAATAATACATAGAAATACATAAATAAAAAAAGATTAAAGAATAACTGAAGCTTTTGAAAAATGTGCATCTTAAAATAAAGTAATTAATTTTAGAAAAATTTATAATTAAATTCAGTTCAGTGTTTCCCCTAGGTTTACAGCTTTTGGGGGGGGGGGGGGGGCTCTTTCCTGTACTTAGCGAAGCACGCTCTCTGTCCGCTTGTGTGTGTGTGTGTGTGTGTGTGTGTGTGTGTGTGTGTGTGTGTGTGTGTGTGTGTGTGTGTGTGTGTGTGTGTGTGTGTGTGTGTGTGTGTGTGTGTGTGTGTGCGCGAGCGCG
Source organism: Leptoclinus maculatus (assembly GCA_032191485.1). Classification (NCBI taxonomy): domain Eukaryota; kingdom Metazoa; phylum Chordata; class Actinopteri; order Perciformes; family Stichaeidae; genus Leptoclinus; species Leptoclinus maculatus. Next base: position 1,136,261 of record JAVDOI010000042.1, on the reverse strand, counting down.
CGTGCGCATCGGGGCGGAACTCCACCGTGCGCGATACAGAGAGCAGAGGAGAATTGTAAACGCGACCATGTAGAGACAGAAATGACATACCGTCGTGTCAATAAGATAAATAAGATACGGCTGTTTAGTTTGTTTAATAAAATAATAAGGTATAGACCTGTTCTATAGGAAAGGAACCTTAAATGACTTCTGTTGTGATCTGGCTCTATATAGAAAACAAAATTAACTCCACCTTCAAGGGGGGGCGGAGGGTGCCGTTGGGGGGGCGGGGTGCTGACAGAACCCCTAATACAATGGTAGGGGAAACACTGCCGTTCCTCCAGGTGTGAAGTGATGTCAATAAAGTAAGCCACAATATTATATTTTTTTCATCTTGTAATAAGAGAAATGTGTGAGCATGGACTTTATCTGTGGTTATTAAACCACTTGTTTCAGCTCTATTCTCTCTGTTAACATCATTGGACAGTGAACTAATGTGTTCTGATTCTGATCATATTGGGCTCTTAGGTTTATTTTGTGTGAATTCATTTCAGATGTGAGTGGGTACGTTTGCTCAGAAGAGTTGTGCTTTGTCTCGTAGTGTCGCTTCACATTACGTCTCTGAACATATGAGACATACTGGTATTAAACTGTCCGTGGGAAGAATCAACCTATAAGAGTCTGTTCATTCTTGGTTAAAGACTCTGGTCTCTCTGACCACTTTTCTCATTTTGGAGAACGTCATGTGAGATGACTTCTTTGACTCGCGCATTTCTCCTGCTCTTCTTTCTATTTCCTCGTCTCAGCCCCGTGTGTCACCGTGTGTGTACATCTCACTCCAGTCATGAAACTTGTCAGAATACTCATATTTCATTGGCTGAGCTGCATCACGTGATGTGTTAATTACAACGCATTGGTCGGTGTGTTTCCTGCACCGCTGAACAAGTAACAAGCCGTAAAGGCTGAAATAGCTGCGCCGGTTAAACTAGAAGCGCTCCGTCGGTTTTAGGTCCTGGTCCGGATACAACGGCGTCTGGGTCCGGATCCGGACCGCGGTCCGCCTATTAGGGACCCATGTTATATGTTATTATGATAATTAATGGAAAACCAGACAGGAATGTGGCTAATCCAGTAAAGTTCCTTCCTAACAAATCAAAGTACACATCACATCAATGCAAAAACTATACATAAATCTAGTATTGTCAATAACAGTCCTGATCATTAAATTACATCATTGCCCATAGTGTCCTAATACAATGTGTACATATAAATGATTAGGAAATAAATGAAAACAATACTTGGCATCAGTAGTTAATAATGATATATTATAAGCGTCTCAGTGACTGCAGATTAGTCTGGCTGCTAATGCTACATTAATGCTGGATAACGTTACAACCCATCTTTTCTTCACTTCCCTGGAGTCAGCGAGCACGAGCGGATAGCCTACAGGAGCCCAGCCACTCTGCCATTGCAGCTCAAACTGTGTGCGTTTTTGCCACACCAACGTATAATATATAATATTTTACTGCCAGCAAAATACCTGCGCTCATTAAATCCATGCTCTACTTTATGACCGCAGTGGTTTTGTCAAAGCAAGCAACTAATCCGCCTGTTTTGAAATGAATAGCTCGGCTAAGAGTATTTACTGATGCTGCAGGCAGTGCTACTTGCACAACCTGGGTGTGTTTTTGTCCCCACTGTAAGACCTGATACTAACTTATAATAATAATAATGTTATGGCCAGCAAAATACCTCCACTAATTAAATCCATGCTCCACTTTATAACTGCCAGGGTTTTGTCAAAGCAAGCGACTAAAATGCATGTTTGGAATTTATACCCGCCAAGTTTATTCCAGCAATGTTTGTGATCGTGAGTAACCTCAACCTGGGTGTGTTTGTCACGGCTGGATTTGGTGATTTGAGGGCCCCAGACAAACACTGTCTTGTTTACGTTTCACCCTTTCTCTAACTAGGAGTGTTGGTATTAGCAGTGGTAGAAGAAGTACTGAAGAATGTTTCTTAAGTAAAACTAGTAATAGTGTAACTACTACATTCAAGTGTTTAGTTCAAGTGGAAAGTTAAAGGGAGGCCATATCAGCACATAAACTTAAGTTTACTTAACCTCTGTTCAAGGTGGAGCTTTCAATTTGAATATGCTGCGGGATTGTTTAATCAATAATAATGCATCATATTTTAATTGTTATATTTTGGGAGTTAAATCTGCAACGTAACCAGTAACATTTTTCTGTTAAGCCAATGTAGTACTACTCTGTTTCCCTCTGAAGTATGCACAGTAAATAGTCGCTATACAGCATATTCCTTTCATGGGACAGTTCGCCCCAAGGGGTCCATCACGACAGGGAGCGTGAATGTGATCAGGAGCATGGAGTCAGCAGTAACATGCACTTTATTTTGGTGAATAAATGCTTCAACTCAAGAGCCAAGCCAAGTTCTCATGTCTTGCTCGTCAGCCAGCTGATGATTAAAGTGAAGGACTTTAACCCCGAAGTTAGCAACAACTCGGGCCGAGGCTCTCTTAATGTGGGCTAATCCTCACGGTGGACCTGTGAGTATTTACTGTTTAACTGATAGCACGGTTAAATGGTTAATTGTTAACATCTCTACTGCAAACAACGCTCTATCGGTATCTGTAACTACCCACATCTTAGTACTTGTCCTTGGTCAGAAAAAAAGATATTGGTGGATTCCTACATATTGCCCACCTCTACCAGGGTGTAAACAAAAGGCATATTTTAAAGTTTGAAAGATAGATGTTTTCCCAACTCTTGATACTTGACCTCCTAATATAGTGCCCTGTAATTTATACCATTTTGCAGACACTTGTTGCTTTTGCTGGTAACGTGTTGGGACCCGGAGAGATTTGTGTCACAATAGATTCCTGAAAGCAAGATATCAGAAAATCTTCTCTGTGAGGATACAAAACAGAACAAAACGTCCTCTCTTTTCTTGTCCTATAAGAATAACCGAAATCCTGCTTGTTCATCCAGTCTTGTTCTCATTTCTATTGCACCTGTGCCTTCTTCATTAGATGTGTCCCTGGGCTGTGATACCAACATCCCTCCGGTTGCTCAGGAGCTAATGAAGAAGATGATACATCAGTTTGCCTTGGAGTACGCATCCAAGTGCCTACTCCACACCAGTACAAATGGTGTTACAACAAAGACCTCATCACCTTTGTCACAACCATCAGACGCCCCTTTGGACCTCACAGTGAGCCGAACTGGGGAGGAGAAAGAGAGTGAAAGTGACCCGGGTAGGGAAAGCATCAAACCAATTCTCAATTTAAAGCCAATGAAGAAATGTTTCTAGCTTCTAAAGTGTTTAGATGTTGTACCACTGAAGGTATCAAAGCACTGCAACTCAAACCAGTTGAAATTAATTCTTCTTGTAACAGATGGCGTGCTCGACCTCTCCAACAGGAACTCTGCCTGCTCAGCAAATTCATCATCTAATCACAAAGCCTCAGGGTAAGAGTTTTTTTGTACTGTTGGATTTCCTCTGGCTATGCATTTGAGTGGTGTTTGACCTTGTGGAAGCCCTGTCATTACTATTAGTTCAAACTGGGGGTTCTACTTGAATACAATATTACATTTACGTGAACTTGGCATTTTTGTCCAAACCATCCACACTAAAACGAAAATGATCTCGGTACACAAGCGCTTAAGTACCATTCTAGGAATAATCACCGTCTATACCAACTCGCCTGAAAATGCATGTCACATGACCATTCACGAACACTGGGTATGTAGTGCCAGTGGAAACAGGAAGCAGATTGTCCACTCTGCGGTTGGTTGCTTAGTTACAGAAAATACATCGGCGTATTATTTTGCCTCCTACAGTATACGGTCTTGTTTGATACTTAAGGTCCTCTATATTTCCCACACACACGCAAACAGACAAGTTTACGATATTATGGGTCTAGAAACTGTCGGCTCTGTTGTTGTCCGTGCTCACGCTCGTAAATCTGCCTCGTGGCTTGAAGTCCCCGTCATACTGGAGAGCTTTTATGCTTTTCTTCGTTTACAGATTCTTTGTGAATTTCACAATAGTTGTGCAGAACAAAATAAGCATAGATAACAAAAGAAAAGTCCTCCATTTTATGTCCATCACCCTCCTCAAAACCGCAAACAGCGCCTTCCTACTTCCTCTCTGCGGGGCTGATAACGCCGCTGGGTGCGCAGCTAGAACATCCTTTGAGAAATAGCTTGCCTCCTGCGTGTGTAGGCAGTAGTAGCATGATAAAATGTAGAATTTAACTGCACAACAGCTGCTAGCATAGACAACAACGTCGGCCGCCCCTGTGATTTGTTATCCTTGTTTAAATGAACCACTGGTCGTCGCTTGGTAATCAAGGGTGATGTCCTTTTTCTTCTGGGAAAAGGTCAAATGATAGGTGCGTGACGAATCCGGGAAGGACTTGTCGTGACTGATGAGACCCAATCAAGAAGCGAACGTGGGTGTTGCGTCATCGTTTTCAACGGTCTCCGTTTCTGCCCATCCAGACTAAAACGGCTCCATTAGCGTTTTCAAATGAATCTGTTTTAGAGGTTCCAAAACGCTGGAATAGTGTGGATGCTAGGCCTTAATGTAGCAAGAGTTATACATTTTAAAACGAAAACGTATTGGTGTGGATGTAGCCTTAAACAAGACTTTAAATGTGACGAAATCCCCATTTTTAACTGAGTCCAGCATTATTGTCTACTAAATGTACTTTAAGGTGTATAGCATGACAAGGACTGGAGGGTTAGCATCATGTTGTGTTTCTGTCGTTTGGCACTGCATTGATCAGTTCCTCTCTAGTCATTATGAAGAGCTAGCTTGTGTTCGGTGTTTTGGTTCTATGGGGTTGACTCTTTTATCTCTTGAGCGGTAACGTCACAGCAATGGCACCGTGTTATAACATTTGCCAACAGCTCAGGATTGTACAATGAGGAGAACACTGCATTACCTCATAACGATTTCACCTCCTTTTTTTTACTTATCCGGTTGTGATGAGTTTGATAATTCAACCTTCAAGGATGTAGGACTCTCACTGAAGGATATCACAAAACTACAAGGGTTGCATGTGTGTGTGAGCACCAAAGTAACCCCAGCCATTCACAGACTGTCCCACCTGGACGTGAAGAGGCTTTGCCACACACAAAGAATGTGTGTGAGAACAGACAGACATGAAACATAACAGTCGCAGTGATGTTACCAACACAAGGCATAAAGGAGTGGACCCCTCGCTCTGCACCCCCCCTGTCCCCTATGCCAAAATCAAACTCCCTCCATCACCTCCATCCTGACCCTGCTGTTTGGTCCTCCCATCCCTAGGAGGCAGCGCAGGCAGTACATTGAGAGGAGCTTGGAGCTGTCTGAGGGGTTGCTGTCCAAGGCCTTGAAGGATATTCGTTCTGGGAGGCTGCAGGAGCAGCGGGCCGCATTGCTTTATGGGATACCCCTTCACACCCTGAGGCAAGGTCTGGACGGCTGGGCTGAGGGAAGGCTGGGGATACTACATCAACTTGCACCAGGAAGCAGAGATTTCAGGGATGAAGTGACATCATACAATGTGATGTCGTCAATGTTGGGCGGTGAAGCCCGTCTTGTTCTGCAGAAGGTGGCGGCGTGGGCGGAGCGGGCAGAAATCGGAGGAGCTGCGGAGGAGAACGGAGACTTGAGTTTCCCCTCTTCCTCTCTTACCTTTTACCAGCCGAGCGGTCTGCAGAAAATCCTCCCCCACTCGTTCCCCCAGCTCAGGGATGCTCTCCAGCCCCCAGCAAGCCCCACTCCCAGTCTGGAGCCACCCACCTCCCTGCGTATTCCTCAGGTCCGCTCCTTGTCCGACCACAACAGGTCCATCCCAGCTGAGAATGGCAGCGTGGCAGACAACCTAAATCAACGTACCTCATCAATGGAGGGTTTCGGCAGTTCATCGACAGCTACCGCGAGACCTTCGACCCTCTTCAAACTCAGACCTCCTTTCTTACCACACGGCTGTCCGGGCAGTGCCAACCAGTCACCTCATCGCCTGGGACCACGCGGGTCCTCACTGGATGATTCAGAAGACGGGGGAGGCGTCCGGGATAAAGACAAGCAACCGAGAAAGAAGCGCGGGAGATACCGCCAGTACGACCACGACCTGTTAGAGGAGGCCATCACCATGGTGATGGGAGGTCGCATGAGCGTGTCCAAGGCCCAGGGGATTTATGGGGTGCCCCATAGCACACTGGAATACAAAGTCAAAGAGCGTACTGGAACACTGAAGAACCCGCCCAAGAAGAAATCTGCCAACTATTGCTCGTCCAATTCCAACTCGTCTGGTTCTGGTACCATGACCGGTTCCACTAACTCAGGGACTCTCGCCTCAGCTGCTGACGCTAAGATGTTCTAGACCACAGAACGCCTCTAGAACTCCGCAACACTTGAACTCATCACCTTTGACAAGATACATGTTTTCTGGAGACACTTGTTTCACACAACACATGCCTTTACAAAATATATATGGATATTGATATTCAGGTCTTTTAACTCTGTGTCTGTAACGTGACAGCCATACTTTCAGCTGTGTTTCTCTAGCTTAGTCCTGGGCTGGCATCAGAGCGGCTACGAGGTCCAGCGGTGCTCATTGCAGCTTTTGTTCACAGGGGCTGCCCAAGTCCACAAACTCCTCGTAGCTTCAGTTGTTGTCATTAAAGCTAAAAGATACTAAAGGATATGGCTTGCTTTATATTATCTGCTTACAGTTATCAACAAATCCCACTGAAAGACCAAAGCCAAAACTGAATATTCATCCTACTAACCTGTATTGTCTGTGTAGCCAAAGCCGGATATTTTTACATTTTCTTTGATGGAAAAGTGGCTGATATGCACATTGTTGGCACAAAATGCGATCAAGTAGTATTTTTGTCTTAAACGTTCATCGGGTATGACGGAAACTTTTATCCACTACTTTTTCAACTGATCGTATTCCACTGTGCCCTGTGCTACAGGGTGCACATTACATTGTATGTTTACAGTCCTTGGATGACAGTGGAGTTCAAAGGTGTCCGCTGTATCAGTCTGTGGCTACACAGACCGTACTATTAGGGATGAATCAGTGCTTTGCTTTGGTCTTGTTCGGGGGTTTTAACAGGATAAAATAACACCAGCATTATCCTTCAGGAAGTCCCTACCTTTGTTTTCATGTCTCTATGATTTAGTTTTTCTTGAAAGAGGAAAAACTGACATTGATTGTTGCCCACCAGACTGCCCGGGATGGAGTGTGAGGAACACAATGGTGGACCCCGTAGAGCTGAGAAACAAAGTGTGACTCTCACGTTTGCTAGCTGTTAGATTATTAGGTTATTCAGGTTTCAATTCTTAAGCTCCCTCCTAATGGAGCGTTGATGATTGTCATTTGCAGCTTTCTATCTCTCTCTGGGTATTTTACCTAGGCCACTGGTGACTTAGAGCCATTATAACAGATTAAAAACTCTTTGCTATCGTTAGACACCTCTACAAACAGGGAGATTGTACAGTATAATCCGCTGTGGTGGCTACAACCTCCTTTTGAGTTTTTCCGTTGAAGAGATTAGCTTGAGAAAGCCATTTTTATGTCCGCATAGTTCCCCTCTCTATTTGTGCTAAGCTAGTCTGAACATTGTATCGGGTGTAGTTGGAATGCAACTGTGCAGCATGTTTTCTAATGTGCGCTGATAGGCTTGGGAAAATGTATGTTATTGTGTATGTGTTCCGTTTGTAAAAAGATGCTCTTTTATTATCACAGGTATGTACTGATTCTGCTACGGTAGCTGTATTACTGTAAACCTCATACATGACTGCTGCTTAAAACGTTACTTTTACCGGAGCGTTTCCCCGGGACAAAGGCGTAGATACAACAAGCCTGTTTCAACGAGCCGAAATTCCAAAGGCGACACGTATTGTAATGTGTGGAGCCGCAGGTTAAACGTCAGCGGTGGTTGTTTTTGACGGCTACTGGAGGTTCCAGTAGTTTTTGGTGGGACAATGACTTGATTCAGCGCGAGGCTCACAGGCTTCTCTGTATGCGTCTGGGGAAATGCTAAACGTTGCGTCTACACTCGTGTCTGCCACTGAGATGGGCCTATTTCCATTAACAGTGCTGCTACCAAAGCAGCAGTTCAGGGTTACCCACACAAAGCTGCTTGATTTGTTTTACTGTGACGTCTGCCTGTCTGTCTGTCTCTCTCTCTCTCTCTCTCTATTTCTATCTAACCTCGTTGCCACATATATACCTCTGAACTTAATCTGCCTACAGCCGCGTGTCAGGTTTCACATCAAGGCCTCTGTGTTACGATGCTGGACCTGCTGGGCTTTAGCTTAGGAACACTTGGGAGCTGTTTGTCTCTCAAGGAAAAAGAACACAGGTGTAAATGCATTGCCGTCATCAACACTTACATTTCTGTCAAGTCAATTATTATACAGTCAGTCGGCCGTTTTGTTGTGGAAGATTTCTTTTTTTTTATACGTTTGAAATTCTGCCATGTGGCATCTCCAGGAGATCTGCCATGTTGTTAGTCTGCACCAGGAAGCAGAGGTTCTGGGTGCAAGCTTTTGTCCTTGTTGGTTATCTTTGTATGTGTTATTTGTCATTTTTAAGGCTAATGGTAACCGTGTTTTTTGGTCAGGTTGTTTTGGCATTTCAACCTTTTGTAACTTTGGCAACTATACAAACACTGATGTGTGCGCTCCTGAATGTGTCCACTCTGAACAGTACACAGTGCCTGTGTCTGGGGCTACAGCATAGTGCAGCATGATGTGTCTACTCTGGGAATGATCTGCTATTTATATCAAAGAGCCCGTTTGTGAACAAGCCTAAACACCTCTTGAGAAATAGAAAAAGTATTTCACTGTATAAGTTTCATTGCAGTGTATTCTGGGAACACACCGGGGCTTGTTTTCAAGCTTAAGGCATTTCTAGTTTCTTTTGGACTGAACTGCTGGTAAATCTTTGAAAGGACTGAACAGAAATCTGCTATTTATGCATCAATCAATTATTGCACTATGATTTATAAGAAGCGTTTTTATTGTAGAAACCTTTTGTGTTGTTGCTGCCTACTTATTTATTGATTGTGATTTTACTAGTTGGTTGTAGCTATTGATTTGTAATAGGGCACTCTGATGAAATGTGAAGTGTGTATTGCTGCATGAACGCTTTTAAATGTTAGCACATATCATTTATTTAGTGCTAAAATGACACCCTTGACTATTGTGGTTGTTTAGTGCTTATGTTGAGATTAAATTATTTAAGTGATTTTAAAAGAAAGAAGAGTAAAACATTTGGTAACAGTAACACTACAGAATGTAACCCACTTATACTGCATCCAGTCCAGTTGAACCCTGACCAGGGCTGGACTTATACAGCACTTCAATTCTTGGACATATTATCCATAATTAAACATTTAAGCTAGTTTAATGATATTAAAATCAATTACTTGTTTTTCTAGTGAAACTAATCACTCACAGAACCTGATTTAACTGTTAGTTGATTTGAAGATTAGAGGTTTGTTAGTTTTGTCGGTGAAAGTGCTGTTGAAGTTAACATTTAGTTTGAAGCGTTCTACAATCGTTCCTTCTGCTTTCAGCAGAATGTTATCGTTTGCCTTCAGCAACTCATCAATAAAACTGTTCTTTAATCAGTGGCCAGCTGTCATCATTTTACTAACATCATGATTTGTTTCAGGGTCTTGCAGATTATTAACAGTTCACGAGGATAGTCGCTTCTTTTTAATTGTTACTTTTTTCAAGGACCTTCACTTTGCTTTTTGCTTTTTTGTGCTGGCTCAGACCAGTTTAATACCAGTGGCTGTGTATGTAGCACAAAGGCAGTCACTTTGTGTGGTTTTCAAAATGTTTAATAAGGTGCTATTCTAATGATGTTGGCAAATGTAGACAATGCAGTGGGCTGTAGTTGGCTGCAAACAACTTCTATAATGCAGCAATAATAAAAACGTGTCAAATTCATTTATAGATGGGACATAGTTCAACATAATAGTGCATGGAGAAGTGTGTGAGTGTGGTGAATCGGTGTCTGCTGGAGTGTCTTTCTTGCTGCTGCCGCTAAAGTCCAAAAATGTTAGCCTCACTAAACAGGCCAGAAGATTACAGAATATTTACATACAAATTAAGTGCAGATCATGTACCAGACCATGGTGGAAATAACACAATATAAAGTTTATTATAATGTTGCTTACAACATAATCAGACCTGTTAGTCTGTGTGAGTATGTATTTGTTGTTTGTCATTTTAAACTGGGCTCAGCTATGAATAAAACTCCAATCTTTTTATCTTTGCCTCTAGCTCCCTGCTGCCATCATGTGTGGAAGAATTGGGTGATCTGGGACAGCGAGGGACTCATCAGAGCTCTGCATTGGGTGCTGTTCTCAGCTCGCTCTGCTCAGCACACCGTTCTTTACTCTACCAGATCCTGAAGCTGGCGCGCCAGGAAAAATTGCTGTTGCTCCACAGACCTGAAGGCCAAACTGAATCTCACTGCTGTCACTGTGGCGTAAGCCCGCAGGATATTGTTAGCCCTAATACAGTCCCATTTAGTGACTGTAAAGGCCGTAACAGCAGCCCCTACTACCCTTTAATTGATTGGGATAATCAAGGTCATGGCAGCACAATGTGTCATCCAGGAGACTCCAAGTCCAACCGTAGCATCCACCACTACCCTTTAACAGACTGTAAAAGTGACGCTCCTCTGTGCTCCAGCTACTGCTGTGTGCAGAGGTGCAGGATGGAAACCTACACTGTTATGTGCCCCAAGAGGCTGCACTGCATTTCCTGCCAAAGCCTTGCTGTAGGTCGTATCGACAACATGGTGTGTTCATTTGCATCCTCTCCTTCGTTATCCAAATCCCCTTCACTGTGCACTCCCTCCTCTAGCTTATTCCCTTCCTCATCGATCTGCTGTAACCAGCACAACCCCCACTGTTGCCCCTGTTGTTCAAACAAAGCCTGTCTGACGCCGTTCAGGGACACAATAGAAAGAGGGGTTGGAGATGGGGATCCCCCTTGTCCTGTCCTGAAGAGAGAGCAGAGCCCCTCTCCTCCTCCTCTGTCCCCTATCCCCTCAGACATCAATAAGAAAACTGATGAAAAGCCACCCTCCCTCCTTCACCATAGACAAGAGGAGGAAGCTGACCCAATGGTTAAAGATGGTCTTGTGAATGCAAGCCACCAAGAAGCAGATGTGGATACAGCTGCAAAAGGGGAGCGAGACTATAGAAACCCAAGAAGTAGTCAGGCTGAGCAGAACCCAAGTGGGACTTCACTGCAAGACGTTGTGAATCGCTTCAGTGAGAAACTGGAGACAATCGGACCTATAGAGAAGGATCCACCTCTGGTTGCAACAGCTGTTAATGTCTCTGAAAAGGAGAAGCAGCCGTGCGCCTCAACCAGTCACAACCTGCAGTGTGAGGCTGACGCTCATTTGACTGAAATTATCACCACCGTGCTTCATACAGGCAGTGCTAGTGATTACAATCTCAGTGAGCTGTTCAATCGCCATGATAGTAAAGAGCCCAAGTCACCTAACACCCGCTCCCGACGTCGCCAAGAAGTCCTTGCTGCTATAGCAACACCTGCCGATGATGCTTCAACCAGAAGGCAAACCTTACAAATTAAGCGAGAGCTTGCCATGTGCTACAGTAGGAGAAAGGAACCACTAGCAAAGAGGGCAAAAGTGAAAGATGGACATGTTACTGTAACTAAATCACCCACTTCATCAGAGTCAAACCTAGTTAAAGAGGAGTCTAAAAGCGAAATGGAGGTAGGTTTGGAACCTGAAGAGAATTATAGAGTTAGGGAGGGACCACTGAACATTCTCACTGCAGAAAGTGAAAGGGATGAAGTGAAAGAGGACATACACACAGTTGTACTGACGGAAGAAGTTCAGATCATTAAAGCAGAAGCGACAGAGAGGAACATATCTGGTGAGGAAAAATGTCTTCCCCTCTCAAACACTCAAATACCGACCCCTGAGCTGCAGAGAAATTATGGCAAACAAGATTCAAAGGGTGACAATGTACAAACACAGGGGATAACAGTGAGTGCAACCCCAGCAAAAAAGTGTAGCAGGCCCTGTAAAGAAGATGGTATAGGTAGTGGTCCTGAGGGAGATGGGAACCATGAAGAAGCCCCACCTGGTCAAAACCCTGACAGTGACAATAGACCAGGTAAAGGTAAAGATGGCCATAGTTCTATTAGAGGTGGGCAGAAATGTCAACCACACCACTCAGAGGACACAAGGAGATCCAGGAGAAATATAGTGCCCCCACAGCGGTTCTCCTCTTATGTCACAGAGCCCTGGAAGAAGCACAATGTTGCATGTTTCCCTGAAAGCAGGGACTTTAACCAGGGAACAGAAAAGGACGAGGTTTTGACATCTAGCTTCCTGGGTGCCTTATCCAAAGATCCAGATGCTGAGGACACCCAGTTTGAATCAAGAAGTGAAGCCCCTCTGTCCTCACCTGAGCACACATGGAAGCTTACCTTTGAATCAACACTTGGAGAACAATGTGGGCCATCCCACACAGAGTCAGAAGGTCTCTCTACAAACCAGGTCTTTCCACAAATTGCAGCCGCCAAAGACAAGAGTCCTACAAAACAGAGCCCGGACGATAAGACAGATGGCAGGCTTCGGTCCTCTCTAAAAAGACTACAGGGCTCAAAGGCAACTTCAAGAACTCCCCAAGACCCATCAAATACGGATATCACCATGATGTCTGCTACCTGTGTCGAGAGCCTTCCCAACTCCCAAGTCCAGTACACTAGTCCGATAAAGCTCATGTTTTTTTCACCAGTAAAGGATAAGGAAGGGGTTAGATACAGTCTCAAGTCAGCATATTCAGGTTCTAGTACACAGGAACCCTTTGACCCATGTATAGTGTCTTCATGGTCAGGGACACTTGAGAAACAAAAAAGCCAGAGAACTGAGCCGGTCATTTTACAAGTCAAATCTGTTTCTGCACCACTAAAGTCTGCTAGCTCACCTGCAAGATCTGGTTCTTCAACACCCAAGCCCAAGTCAGCCCCTTCATCACCCAAGTCAGCCCCTTTATCACCCAAGTCAGCCCCTTTATCACCCAAGTCAGCCCCTTCATCACCCAAGTCAGCTTTTTCATCATCAAAATCAGCCTCTTCACCAGCCAAGTCTACGTCTTCACCAGCCAAGTCAGCTTCTTCACCAGCCAAGTCAGCTTCTTCACCAGCCAAGTCAGCTTCTTCACCAGCCAAGTCAGCTTCTTCACCAGCCAAGTCAGCTTCTTCATCACCCAAGTCAGCTTCTTCATCACCCAAGTCAGCTTCCTCGCCAGCCAAGTCTTCGCCCAAGTCAGCTTTGTCATCACCTAAAATAGGGACCAGAAGATCGGGCGAAGGTACTCCAACTAAGCGTCTAGCTGGAGCGGAGAGCCAGAGATCACCAGGTGACTCGATATCTTTCCATGAAACCACTCCAAAAAGGCGCCCAGGCCGGCCCAAGAAGCTGGGACCACAGCTTGAGCAAAAGGTAAAGAGGCCAATTGGTCGACCACGCAAGGAGAAGGCTGTGGATTCAGTAATGGGGGCAAACACGGTAGATGGAAAATCTGTTATAGCGTCTGAAGTTGAGGAGAATGTAAACAAAAACCTTAAAATAACAGTAGTGTATGGCCGTTCAAGGCGAAACAACGCCAACAAACGTATGGTGTCTGAGGGCTTTGACCAGCTGCAAACAGAATTCCATGATGTTTGGCAAGCAGTGGGCCTAAAAGGTGACTTGGGCATTTTAATGCACAACTCTAAGACAAGCTCAGGTGAAATCAAAGCAGCCTCAACAGAATCTCCCGAGGAATTAAATTTTGTCGGCCCTGTAAAAGAGTCTGCCCCTCAATCTAGCAGTAACATCAAATGTCAGAAGAGGGATGATTCTGCACCCTCAAGGAAACCAGGTAGACCTGCAAAAGTAAAAATCTCTGGGATCTCAGTCACAGTAACCACAGTGTCGCCTCGGCAGCGTAAAATTCAGATAAATAAGGATACTCTGCAGTCTCCGGAAACGCAGATTCATAGAAAAGTTCTCCTACCAGATTTCAAATCTGCCAAAGAGCCCTGGACAATCAGTCATCAGTCAACAAGCAAAATCCATCAAACAGAAGGAGTTGAAACAGAGGATGAAAGTAAAGGCAAACCGCAAAATCAGCCGGTAGCAGTGCGTCACTCAATGAGAGTGAGGAAGCCCTCGATCCACTTTCTGCACGCTGTTGCCACCTCCAGATCATACAGCCACAGCAATGCTCTGCTACGGCGCTCCAAAAAACTTCTGCTAAACAAGGCCAGCAATGAAAGGAAACAGGGGGAGCAACAGAGTAGTGTGGAGACGTCAAGGGACAAAAGACGGCTCTGCGGACAAGAAAGGAACAACATCTCTCAGGACCTGAGCAGAGTGGCAGGGATGTCTGTGGACTCCATCTTTACCCCAAAAGAGACACTAAGGTGGTGGGCGGCATCAGCTGAGGAACCGACTATGAACCAAGAGCTTGCCAGGCGAATACGACTCATCTCTGACACTTGGGTCTCAAACACTGTGGAGAACCAAGGAAAAGAAACTGCCTTTAAATCAAATCTAGGCACTAAAGGCAACAGTTCATGTACCAGGACTTCAAAACATTCCTCTGTCCGAATGCTGTTTGACTGTCCTCCTGACAAACCAAGGTCCTGCAGCATGCAGCAGCTCTGCTCCTGGTTCATGCAGACCACAGAGACGCAGTCTCTGGCTATTGTCAAGAAGGCAAGCTCCCGTAATCCTTACGAACTCATGCACTTCCCTCGTTATGCCAATAATAAGAGTGCTTGCCACAGCCCTCAGGCAGAGCGGCTCCGCAAACACATCAAGAAATTTGCTAAAACTGTGCCAAAAAGTCCTTTGCAACACCAACGGGCTCAAAAAAGGTTGAGGAAGAGAAATGAGGCACCTCTGCCAACACACAAGATCAGGCGACAACTTTTCACTCCCACGTTTGCAACAGGCAGGCTCAGTCAAGGAGCCCAATTGCGGAGAAGAGTATTTGGCAAATACCGGACCACTCTATGCAGAGCAAAGACGAGGTTCCTAACGCCAAACGAAAGGGAGAGGTGGCGAAAGAGGCAAAGGAATAAGAAAAAGATGAAAGTAGCTACACGTTGTTCAAATGGACATGTAGTGACTGGACCACAACCAAAACGTAAATCATTGCGCAGATCAGCAAAAGATCAGTTGTCTGACTGTTTGGAGAACAGTTCTGCTTCCAGTTCTGTTGACCAAACTCGGGAGCCTGTGGATGTAACCAAAGAGCAGAACCTCTGCTCTAAAGCCTGGAGTCCCGAGACACTGAAGGAATGCCGGGTGTTTCTGAGGAAGATCAACTCTCCAGACAACGAGTCAACTGAGGAAGAGTGGGACTCCTGTACCGTGACACTGGATGACGGGTCACCTTCTGCATACCTCTTTGCAGGAAGGGAGAGAGAACTGGTAGGAGTTGTTAAAGCTGTGAAAACTGAAAGTAAAAGGAGCACCGCCCCAAGAGAGCTAGCAAGTTCCGAACCTAAATCAGTCCAGGAGCCGGATGAGATGCCAGCGGGGAGGCAGAAAGGCAAATACAAAAGTCCTGTGGTTGTGTCTACTGAATCACCGCAACCACCACCAGCGAAGAGGTTGAGACAATCGCGTATGAGGGGTCTAACCGGGCCACGGTGGTGCGACTTTGTGTTTGGTAACTACCTCTCTTTTATTAAGTATCAACTTTTATCAAACTTTCATTTCAAATCATCACAAAATCAAGTTGTGCTCTTTCTTTTCTGACAGAAAACTAAATGACGCATGAAGCCTCCTACCTGGGAAAGGGACTGTGGTTTAACGTGGTGCCTTTGGACATTGAGCTGACCACGTGGACTGACCATCCCGCTATGGTTAAGTCTTACACTCAGCAATTATGTAGCAGTCTAACTTAACAAATGCTTGATGTTGCACTATTTTTATCCATGGATATGTATGTACAGAAATGTCAGATTTTTTTAATTGTAAACCTGCCTTTGTCTTTCTGAAAGCGTTAGTAGATCAAATCATTACGTCAGAGTTTTATTGGGGTCATTGCTTTTACCGTTAGCCCTGTCAGAGTGGCTGTACGGAAAGACGGTGCCATCTCCCCCAAAATATACCTCATTATCAAGGCCATCGAGCAGTGACCTTTTAATGTAAATCTTAACCTGAAACATACAAATGCACAGCCCTAAAATCCCCCAGAATTAGTTTAATACATTTAAAAAAAAATGTAATTTATAGTCACCCTTACTTTGGCACTGTTTAAATTCCAAATTGCTCTTTATAGTTGTTTTTAAATTTGACAAAATTATATTGAAATTGAATGACATTCTCTCAATCCGACCCTTGCTTGCCATATTTTTCTTTGAGGCTTCAGTCACTGTTGTATTACAAGCCAGTAGCCAAAAACGTGGTGTGAATGAAGGACTCTTTTGTATCAACCAAGCCCCATCTTTCACCTTAATCACTATTTGTGTATGGGCCCAAACTTTAACATGGTGTATTGAACTACAGTAATTGGCCATCCAGCTGTACTAAAACCCAATAGTTAATGTCATTCAAACATCTTCAAGTGTTGGCACCAAACAGCGGATAACCCCAACGTTCTGAGTGACTACATATTCAGCCCCACGAGATGCAGAGGTACACGTGAAGCGATGAAGGAAAAGGCAGAGAGTAGAACCTGATTCATTAGTTGGTTTGTGGGATCCGTCTTGTTTATCTTTGTGTATCTTCTCGTTTTCACCCAAAATAGATACTGTATGTTGGTGTTGGATCTACTTCTTGCACTATCCCATCTGAGATTATTAACCCCACTACACAGATTCCTTCCCCCATATTTTGCACATCCCGTGTCCCACTACCAAACCCAGATGATTTATCCATATGTAGTAATTATTTTATTTCTGACAGACGAATGGATGTACATGAGTACCGATGGCCTGGGATGTTACTTCAGTTTTTTTTCCATAGCCATGTAATGTGATCTTAAAGGATATTGCTCTTTTTTTTCCCACCTGCTTTGTTCTCCTCATTGAAGCAGAAAAATAACAGATCCCTAATTGTTATAATAGCATTAAATAGTTTCTATCATAAACGTACTAGCATTATTTACTGTTTAAATGCAGGTGGGAACCGTGTTGCTGTTTAGGTTTCCCTAGAGTTTGTGTTTCAGCGAGACACGCGTACCTCCACTGGGGCTCAGCTAGGCCCACTGCTCTTTAAAATATCAACCATGTGATAGACGAGGCCAGAGAGACGATCCGTTAACACTAACCTTGGATCGGCATCACGTTAGAGGGAAAGTAGATCCAAGATGTCCTGGCTGTAGGTCAGAACCTAAACCTGTAGTGTGTCTTGTGTGTGTGTGTGTCGCTATGGTTGCCATTTCAACAGGAGGGATGTGGCGGCGGCCCAGTCTTGTGATCAGCGCTCTGTTGAAGAACCTGGTGCTAAACATCTGTTGTATATTTTCTTTATCATGTGTTTTTATATACTGTCCATTACAGATGCAACAAAGAGGCGTCTGTGATTGGAACAATAAAGAGTCTTTTGAAATAACCAGCGATGAGTTTGATTTACAGTGACATTTAAATAAAAAACAGAGTATACACTACTAATAGCACATCTGGTCTACCATAGAATTAAAGTTGTTACTGTCACTAGCTAGTTATAGCTGGAGGTCTCCTGCCATTACATTCAGTCCATGGTCCACACGGCCTTCCTGGAGGACGAAGGAATGTCTTTGATGGACGGGCCAGTGTGCAGAGAACGTCCTCCAGATAATGTTCAGAACCATAACACCATAGTTGAAGGATGTCAGAACGCAGCCCAATACATCACACAGATCATCAAGAGGGGCGGCCCACAAGTTATTAGAGAACATTGGTGGCAAATAAATGTCGGCTTTGTGCTAAAGATGTTTTCAATCCGTTTTTATATGCATGTATAGTGTTCTTGGATACCGTCTCAAATAAAAAATAAAACCATGCACTATAAAATTTTGGCCATAAAAGAATATTTAAATTAACATCTGTACCTTTTAAATCTTTCAGTAGTGTAGTAAGATTTGCAAACAATCAGAGGAAACGTACAGAGCCAACGAGGTTGGGAACGAGCTTTTATTGACGTATAGAATGACAAAACGTGAAACTAAAAGAGGAAATATAGGATATAAAAGAGGGGACCCCTTTGTAAGGGCTCCAGGTCAGAGTAGGCTCAGTTCTATTTACTGACAGACGATAAAAGAGTAAGTAACTAGCTCCACGTTACTGAAGTATTTGTGAATTATATTAGACTGAAGCACTTGAGCACCAGTTAAAAGTAACACTTTAGCATCAGCTGTTTAGAACCAGACTTCTAGGACACGTTGGCCTCCTGGTTGATGAGGGTGTTGAGGTCCAGCTTGGTCTTCTCCAGAGCTGCAGTCTTGGCCCTCCGCGAGGGACGCACCACGGGAACCGACTCTGGAACATTTTCTCCATCGCTGTGGCCAAAACAAAAAGGAGCAGATGAATATGAGAATGTGAAAATAAAGCAATGGAACAATGTACGCGTCGTGGATGTCGCTCGTTCCCTCACCTCTCCTCCGATGACTCGGCCCTCCTGCTCGGCCTCCTGCCCCCTTTGGCTGAGCAGACTTTCCTCTGACCTGTGCACACAAACGCTCGGGTTACCTCACAGTGCAGAGTCCACTCTTTGACTCAGCTAGACAAGCGCTCTAACAATCAAGTGGCTCTATGAGCAACTGCAGTTTCTTAGACGAGTGTTCAGAACCGGCATTACCTCTTTTGGCTCTCTTGGCAGATTTAGATGGGTCATCTGTTGAAGCCTCTGTGGACAGATAAAGACAGAACAGTTTGCAGATCTAGTAAAACACAAGTACCAGGGAGACATTTGTTACGGATGTTCAGCGGGACGTCGGGTTGTTCTTGCGATTGCCTGCGTACCGTCTGCGTTGACGTCCAGCGGTTGCAGAGCGCTGGCACTGAGGAGCTCGGCCTGTTCTCTTGCGTCCACTAGCTGATGAACCATTTTCTCCAGAGCGCGGAGACAGACGCGATCCTTCACCACCTGAGAGGAAAAGGACATGAAACATTTGAAGCAGTACGGGGGTATGGCCCAACAACAATCTCCACACTCATTTTGAGCCCTTTATGAACACACTCTGCAAGTCAGCATTTCTGCAAACTTTGCCCATGGGAATTACCCACAATTCATAGCAATGTGACCTTAACACAGGGTTACCAGTGGAAGCATGGAGATGTAAAAGAGGACGGCACATCCATGGATGTTCAGCCTGGAATAAAGCCCTCTGAGGCAAATTTGTTATTTTGGGCAATACAAAAATAAATTGAATTGAATAGAATATTAAATTGACTAAATTAAGGATTAAGATTAATTTAGTTATTGAAGCCGTTTTGGCAAAAATGAGGAAATCAGATTATAGATTACACCCTCTCATCTCCACAGGCAACCCTGGAAGACGTTCAAAATCAGGGAGTAAAAAATATATAAAATAAATTCACACAATTATACATAACATGCTATGACGTTGTCATGGTAACTTGATATGTTGCAGCAAAGTGCTGTCCCATTCCTATTTACACCATTTCATCCCCTCACACTCAACCATGTAACAGGTGACGTCAGTAAGTCCCTGAGGGTTCAGGGTTTGAGGCCTTGGGGGGGGCCGATGTCATTCTGTTGGTCCAGACTGAAATATCTCAACAATGGTTCAATGGAATAATATGGTCGTGATCCCCAGACGTTTCCTTTAGCGCCACCATGAGGTTGACGTTTGGAGTGAAACGTCTCAACATCTATTTGATGGATTGCCATTAAATTTGCTTCGCACATTTAATGTTCCCCTCTGAAAGAATTGTAATAAATTCAGCAAATTCCGTAACTCATCTAGTGTCATCGTCAGATAAACAATTTCAATGTGCACAATACTCTGGTTTACAATGAAATACTTGCAAAGCTCATCACAGTCCCACCAGCCTCAGCTGTTCTTTGTGTTTGGTGCTAACTAGCATGCTAAATGAACGGTTAACACAGTGAACTTGTTAGCATTTAGCTACAGCCTCACAGAGCTGCCCGTGTGACTGTGGACTGTGCACCTGAACGAGCTGCTGCAGCAGCGTCTGCAGGTCCTTCCTGACGGTCTCGTCTCTGCTGAGCGCCAGGTTGCTCAGAGTCTTGGCGTAGAGACGCACCTCCGGGGCGCTGGGGTCCTTCAGCATCTCCCCACACAGACGCACCGCCAAGTAGTCATGGACACACACCTCCTGCAGACACATGCACTCTGTCACCGCTATGTGTCGCTGCCTCATTGAGCGGCTTAAGAGCTTATTAAACAATTGTGAACTGGAGCATTCAGGAGAACAATTTACTAATTTCATTTATGCAAAGAAGAAGTTATTATGCATTTGTGGGGAGAAAGCAACGTGCTGAGAAGCTCAGAAGGCCAATAAAAACACAAAGACGTCTCAGGAGAAAAGCCGGATGGATCACTGAGTTTTCGGAGTTCACAGTGGTTCCTTACCTCTGTGTTGGTTGAGGGCTTAATGAGTGCACTTGGACGGGTCAGCTCGACAAGTAGCTCCACCACGTTGTTAATATCCACCTCAGCTAGTGGAGAGGTGGCCGGGGCGTTCATCAGAGTCCGAACGGTCGGCAGAAAGGCCTCCTCCACCACCTCCTGGTGAACCCTGATGACCACCAAGACTTTACTACTATATACTACACACTATACTATGACTTTTACTACTATATACTACACACTATACTATGACTTTTACTACTATATACTACACAATATACTATGACTCTTACTACTATATACTACACACTATACTATGACTTTTACTACTATATACTACACACTATACTATGACTTTTACTACTATATACTACACAATATACTATGACTTTTACTACTATATACTACACACTATACTATGACTCTTACTACTATATACTACACACTATACTATGACTTTTACTACTATATACTACATACTATCACTTTTTATGACATACTATACTATGAATTATAAAATGCCATAACTTATTAAATTATGACTTTCTTTCAAAAAATATATTTTACTATACTGTGATATTTTTGGCTGTGATTGTATTAGCATAACTAATACATTCATCTAGGCAAGTAATCCTAATAAATAAATGACATCATCATGGCTGTGTATGTGCATGTGAGACCTGCTCTCGCGGGCGTAGAGCTGGAAGAAGACGCCGAGGCAGTGGCGTAGTCGGGTGTCGTCCTCTGTGACAGGGTTGTACCACAGCAACACCAGGCGGGACAGCATCTTGGCACTGGAGATACGGCCGGTGTACATTAGCTTGGCCAGGCCCTCCGCCGTCTCTGTGCGCAGGTCAGACACCTGGAAACACATCGTCCAATGAAACTGTCTTCGGCTACTCTACTTCCAGGTAACTAGATGCATACTTCTGTTTATTGAGTAAACATCTCACCTCACTGTCCAGGAACTCCGACAGCATCACGAGGATACTCTGTGCCGTGTCCTCTGGAGCGTCTCCCTTCTCCTCGGACGCTGCAGCGTCCTCTTCTTGCCGGTCTGGTGATTGGGATTGCGGGGCCGTCTGAGCGGCAGCTGTTTCAGAGAGCAGCTGGAAGCCGAACAGCAGCAGCAGGTCGATGATGGCCCGCAGAGCACTGATACGGATCTTCACCTCATCCAGCTGGGCGATCTGAAAACACACACACACAGCTCTACAATGTTTGCACCACCAAGTGAGTCATGCATTTTGAGATGAGTGAATCAAAATTAGTAAAATATATTTTTCCACTTTGCAATGGGCCGCTAGTCGCTATGCATATTAATAACACAATATGTAGAATTCACATACTTTGCACTAAGATTAGGAGGTGCATTTATAAACTAAACACTCTTGAACATGAAGCATGTTTATAAATGTGTTCTAACTGTCGGTGGGTGACATTACCTGCAGCAGCAGGACCATGTGTGTTTTGGAGAGCTCCTTGCTGTGCAGAGTGCACGTTCCCAGACAGACCACGGCCATGTTACGGACAGCAGGGTGAGCATTCGCTATACTGGGCAGGACCTGAGGGACGGAGGAACCAGTGACATCAACCGACTTTTACAGACTCCACTTCAATGACCAAAACAAACTACGAGCAAATAACCACGGATGATTCAAACCATTCAACTTAACTTTAGATTTATTTATTAATTTAACTTTGTACAGAAAGGTTGCAGCCTGAGAGACGAGCTGGAACAAAGTTAGAAACTCAAGTAGCACAGCATCGGATCTGCATCATCCCCGTGTTTAATACACACAGTAATTATCAAAATGGTTTGGTGTACATTAGGAACAGTCATCTCCATAACTTCCCTGTAAATGTGAATGATTTAATGCATCATATTTCAACTGTGGGGTTGTGTGATACTGAAAATGAATGCTGTCCAATCAGAGAGGGGAACACAGATATGCTCCTGATGTCTAAAGATCCAGCCGGACCTCGTGTTCTGTACATCTACAGTCATGTCCTGATGATGTGTGCTGTGTGGGTTCATACCAGAGAGGACATTAAGGCGCTTATGGTTGGACCGATTCGTGTCTTGATGCTCATCTGCTTCAGTAGTTCAGCACACATTATGAGACATCTCAGGAGAGTCTCTGGGTCATTCTGAAATAAAAAATAAAAAGGTGTTCAGACCGTTCCCTGTTTTAACCACACGGGGTAAGTAATAGACGACATGTTGGGACAGTGTGGTTTACGTACCTTCTCGGTGCGGATCTCCTTGTCGGCCGGCTGGCTGCTCTCTGCGGTTGCCTGGAGGATCTGGTTCCGGCGGTTCTCCAGCTCTGTGATGGAGTCCTTCAGCTCTGCGGCGCGGCTGAAGTCCTGGGCGGCGATGCAGTCCTCCAGGGTTTGCTTGGCCTCCAAGATGCACACCTTCACCTCCGCCAGCTGGAGGGGAGGAGATGGGGACGAGAGTCAGTCCCTCAGCTGAAATACACTCCAGAGGACATCTTGACTGATGAGACGGGCGACTGCATCTCCATTTACAGGAAAAACAACAACACCTGGGGCTCTGGGCCAGGTGAGTCCTCCAGAGCCTACTTTGTCTTTACTACAGCTCCACAGAAGGGGAGGATGTTATTATACATATGGTATCCGTCTGTGCCTCTTTGTGTTCCTAGGTAACCACTGAAGCCTAGAGACCCACACAGACCCGCTAGTCTGTTATAGAGGGGGACAGACAGCAGGTCAACAGTTTACACCACATAGACAGGGGGTGTCCTCTGAAAGCTGGGAACCGCAAGATCAATTTAAGATAAATCTGGGAAAAGAAAATGTATTAATTACTTAATTAATTGAAATAAATTGTGGGAGTGTATGAGGGCATTATGATAGAAGTCTGTGATGGCCATTCTCAGAACTTGTTACAGCAATTCTTGGGTTGATTTGGTGCTAAATCATTTTTTTTACCACTTGAGAATGAACAATGATCATAAATCCCTCTGAAATACCACATTTAGACACTAAGACCTCGAGTAACATCAGAGAAAAATACCATGCTTTTATGTGGGATCAAAAACTTTTTAAATTTGGAGATTTCTGCAAGAATTTATTGTCAATATCGCTATATTGACAATAAGCCACACATCCTCTGAATGCTCTAGGTCTCTAGTTTGTGGTTGTAACGTTTTATGAGGCTTTATCAGGTCATTTTATACAGTCAGGACAATTGTTTTTGTTTTGTTTTTTAAATGGCTACAATAAAATGGCTCCTATGAGGACTAACATCATCACATGAATACAGTTGAGCTCATTGGATGCACAAGAGTGTCAGCTTTCCAGTCAGAATTGAAAAGACTTGGAATTCCAAGACTGTTTAGGGACCTCGTATGCCGAAATATTCAGATACACTATTCTTTGAATCGGCAAAAAATAATAAAATCATGAAGACGACTCATTTTAAAAAGAGAAAACTACTGGACCTTTCTAGGCAAAGACCCGATGGGCATATGCACCTTCCACCTCAGCCTCCAAACACAAAGCATGTGCTCAGCTGGAGGATCAGTGATGGACAAATAGAAACAAACAGAGAGGGAATGTAAATAGAGCACAGAACAGGGAGGACTTAGAATTAAATAAGATAGTTTGTTAGTTATAAACCTTTCATATATTTAGTTATTCGGCTTTGTAATAGTTTTAACAGACTAGCAATGAGGCCACAGATGTGGTGTTTCCATCCGCCCTAAGAACAGCGAGGTATCTGTGTGTCTGAGTGTCGCCCACCTGGACCTGCTGCCGGCGGCTCGTGTTCTCGTCCAGCGGCTGACTGGCCTCCATGATGGGCTCCCTCACATCCGAGATGATCTCTGCCACCTGCGTGATGCAAAGCAGGCTCATTTAGACATCTACCACCTCTGAAACTAAAGACCTTTAGTAGCGCAGGACAGTTTCAGTGAGAAATAATCTCAGCTTCTGTATTAGACCTCACTATGAAGGGGCGTGGATACATTGTGTGTAGAGGAGCACACTAGAGTTAGTGAGAGATGTAAGTGTCAGGCATGAGACTGACAAATGCTGAAAAGGGAGGAACATTATCAACACAACATTTCTAGGGGGGGGGGGGGGTGCTGGTGGCATGAATTTTCATTTTTAAATATGATCTTTAAAATGTAGCACTCTGGTGTACTCTGAGAATAACATTTAGTGATAAGACCATATTTACTCTTTAAGCAAAATAATAATTTATTATTCAGTTATTTATCACTATTTCTCCTTGGAGCAGAGGCTGCATTCAGCAGACCTGCCTCATCAATGTATTTAAAACACTGTGACAGCAGGAAGCTGTACTCACGTCTGTTTAGACCTCCACCTTTATCCAGGCCCAGCTCCACTCACAGCTCAGCCCTGCGTCAAGCTGCACTACACAAACAGCCTCCTCTTTGACCTCATCATCTCGTCAGTATCTGGGCCTTTGATTCTACTTTGAGTTAAAAAAAACAACCTGCCAGCAGATCCGCCGGTGTTCTGGTTTAATGTTAACGAGTGACCGCGTGAACTGAACCGGAACACGGGGGGGGGGCTTCATGTTTCATCACGTTACGTTTTTTCCTCCAAATTCGCGATAATGACGAACGTTAACAGTCGACAGAGTTCCGCATGCAGTGGACGTTAACTTAACCAGCAAGTCTGAACAATAACGGAACTTAAACTGTAACGGAAGAAAATGAAGACGCTGTAGACATCTGAACGCTGATTGGACAAGACTCGACACGTCACATCAAAGATGTTTTATTGTGAAGATCACGACATCACCTTTTCTCCTCGTCTCACTCCAATCGGAGAAACGCTGGCTGGCCAGTTCGACGTACTCTGCTTTTTATCGTTATGTTAGCAAGCACATACATTAAGACAATGATACGAGTAGAAGCGCTCCGGATAGTTACGGAGTCACAGTGTGTTCACATGTACGCGATCGTCAGAGCCCACGGAGGTATTCTTAACACCCCCCCCCCCAAAAAAAAAAAAATCGGATTTACACTGATCTCAGAAATGGTCTCTGGAGTTCTAAAAACGGCGGAAATCCGCCGAACGGCGGAAAAGTCTCATGCCTGAAGTGTGGAACTCACAGTCTGAATGCGTCTGTGGTCGTCAGGAATGAGGGTGAGGAGTTTCTCAGTGAGAAGGGAGACCAGGGAGGAGGGAGTCTGTGGAAGAGCCAACATCTCCTGCAGGACAGCCAACACGCGCTTCCTACAAACAACATGCAACATTGACAAGTCGGACTACAAACACCTCAACACGCCCATGATCATACTCTGCAAACTGGACAACATGAAGCCGTTTGACGAGCAGAACTAAACAGGGACGGAGCCGTTTTGAATTGTGGACACTATACATCTCTTACCACACTAAATGAACACAGATCGTAGATTTCTAAACATCGTCTGAAGCTCATATATTTAAAGACAGAACAGCAGCATCTAACCAGACATATATATATCAGTTACTGTTAAAACAATTGGCACATTAATAGTCGATTGAAGCTACGACAATGAACTCAATTTGTGTTGGTTTTGGCGGCCCCTGTGGATGAACGTGGTAGTGTTTCCCTTTAGAAAACCTCTCATTAAACTGCAGCAAAACAATTAAGGAAACTAATTATACTGGCATATTTAAAAACAATGTAGCATTATAGTTATTCTCATGAAGTCAAATGTGATAATTTATCATTTAGAAAAAGATAACTAATCGATACCACCATAACACTTCCCCAGTTGAGTACTTACATTAAGGCAACCGTTTGTTTGTATTACAAGTGTTCTGAAATTGTAGGTTTAAATATGCAAATTAGGTATTATTTTAAGTAGTAAGTATGTGCTCATTTTTTCACACATTTTAAAACCCCAAATCTGAACATTGGATAAAGCCGGGTTCAAACATATAGGGAATAGTTTTTAATCGCTCCTTAAATCAGAAAATACCGTCGACAGCCATACAAAGAAAATCTGTTTTCACCATGTTTCTATTCTTAGTAAAGCGTTGTATAAATCAGGCTGTGAATGATATATGAACGGAGTAAAAACCTTCAGAACATAGATAGGAATGAAAGGGGAACGTTTGGTGGATCCAAGTTCTACTGAAATAGAGATTTAAGGCGGAGGAGAAATCTCTCTGTCTTTAAAGACATGCATTGTACATTTCTCGATAACGATATCTATCACAATATAGACTTTTTTGCTGGTAATACAATAAATAAATTGTCTATATGAAATAACCACATGGTTTTGTATACTCTTCTGTAAATTACCTGAAAGATGAAAAGTATTTTCTCATTTAATTAAGAACGTTCGTGCGAAATGATCAAATTTACTGAGAAATTATATTTTGTATGTTTTTGTAATTTAAATTTTGACGACATAATTGTGTATCACGATATTTCAACATGTCATTTCATCACGCTATGATTCCATTGAAAGAGGATAAATGATATTGAATCATTATCAGTTGATTCCTGACAGTAAGACAAAAGTTTTTCTCATTACAAGTTTTCTGAAAATGTTGTGTTTAAATATGCAAATGAGGCATTTTCTGATGCTACCTTTGGTTAAATTTAGGAGAAATATACAGACACAAATAGACAAAGTAACCTAAATGTGTATTTTGGATGTTTTCTTTCCACTAATCCTCCTTTACATTTCACCAACACGACGCCGGTCCTCATCTCACCTGCCGCCCTCCTCGTTGGTGTCCAGACATCCGATGAGACGGATGAGCTGCTGGGAGATGAACTCCTTGGTCATGACGAGCTCCAGCTGGTTGAAGTCGGCCCTCTGCTCCTCTGACAGCAACGGTACTGCCTTCAGATATCTGCGACGGGCCAGAGTCACACAACTCAGAGAATGACAACAGCCCTCGGAGCAGTCAGAGATCATGGCCGTCCTCCGGTACAAGAATCACAGCGGTACAGCTACACAAACATGAACGCAACACTGTAGCTGGCTAAACACGTCACCAGAGCTACCTACAAGCTACACACCAGCTACACACGCCATGTCAACCGTCAGCCAGCCACTGAGCGATTCATACAAACCTACACCTGCTCACTTACTGAAAACATGCTAAGAAGCTTGCCACAGTTACACACAGGAAGAGTTCCTCTGAGCAACAAGCATTATGACAACTGTGTTAGGTGCTCAGTTCTACACATTAACTACTATGCATACTATATTAAAAGGTAAGGTTCACAATTCTTCATGTCCGTCTTAACACAACAGTCAGGAGCCCATACAGACAACATGAAGAGGGTTTGCTTGTAATTATTTCTTCTGTTCATACAGGACATTAAACTAAAGCCCTTTCAATACAAGTGATGGAGACAAAGGCCACAGCTCCCATTCTGAGAAAACTATATTCAAAGCTTCATCTGATGTAATATGAGGCTTCGGCAGCCTTTTTAGTGGAGAATTCCCTCTTTGAGTTTCCCCGTACTGTGTTTCCATTCTGAGCTGCAGTAAGGAACAAAAAGATGGAATAACTCAGTCTGCTGAAGAAACATATTCACTTTGGATAAAGTCTGAAAAGTGAAGCCAATGTAGAAGTGCTTTAAAGTGCATTCTTTCTACTGTCCACCAGGGGGCGACTCCTCTGGTTCTATAGAAGTCTATGAGAAAATGACTCTACTTCTCTCTTGATTTATTACCTCAGTAAACATTGTAAACATGACTTTATGGTCTCAATCCGTCTACGTCTACTTCTTATACACAGTAGATGGTTTTCGCCTGTAAACAGGACTGGATTTTTGTCGCACATCTCCTACAGTGAAAGAGTATTAGGATCTTTTAATGCCCCTTTTAGAAAAACCCGTTTCAGTGATCATATGGGCACCTGACTATTGTTTCAAGACAGACTTGGAAAAATTGTGAAACCATCCCTTTAACTAGAAGAATAAATCACTGTAGAGCCTGTTGCTGCTGATCTGCAGCAGTGGTGAAATGACGGCGAGAAAACTAGAACTGTAATCCAGTGACGCGTCTCGTCTCTCACCCGTAGAGGTAGTTGGCATAAGTGGCAGCGTCTGGTAACACTTGGTCCAGCAATTCATCCCCGTCGTCTCCTTTAGCCTTGATGAACTCACACAGAGCTCTCCAGTGAAGCACATTCTCACAGGACAGAGAGTCCACCGGGACCAGCTTCCTGTTGACAACACAGACATTCCATTAATGACGCAATGACACACGAGAGACAAAGAGAGGGAGTTTGAAGTGTACCTGTTGCCGAGCTGCGCTCTGCTCTGCAGCAGCTCTTCAGTAGGCATGCCTCTGAAGATGGCTTGCAGCGCGTCCAGAGCCGTCTGGGAACAGTTCTCTACATCCAGCCGGTGGAGCAGCTCTGTGACGTTACCATCCAGCCGAAGCATCCAGGCCGGCAGCAGACGAGAACAAACCACCTCCCTCACCGTTTCTACAACACATGAACATGTTCAGTGTCCACAGTGGGATTTAGAGCTGAAACAAACACTTGATGGACAGAAGATTTCTTTTAACCCACTCACAGTAACTTTAAACAATTCATTAGGGGAATAATTCAACAGATTAAACTGACAATTTACAAAGTACACTTTTTGTTTTTGCTCACTAAAAGTTCAAGTACTTGATTGAAAAATGTGTGTGTATAAATGTGATGCGACACGGGTACAGAAATCCTTACCCGAGGTGTCGTGGAGACCCTGCTGCAGCAGACCCACTCTCTGAGCGATGGTCAAAGCTTTAATGTGAACTTTTTCAGCCAGAACCTTGAAACAGAAAAACAAGAGAAGGAAAGTTCCAACCCAATTCACAACGTTTGAGCAACTTCATTATGTTCACTCGACTGGGTTTGCGGCTACCTGGTAGGCTAGCTTGCGGACGTTCTCTTTGATGTCCCGGGTGCGTTTGAGTACTTTGGGGAGGGTGCGAGGGGACATCGCAATGCAGGAAAGGACGGCGCGTCGCACCTCAGCATTAGTATCGTTTTCTAGAATCAACATGTACGCTGAACCGTGGGAAGAAACAGAGTATTAGACAACAGGTAGAGGGCCAAAGAGCACGATATAAGAACATACATATTAAATCACAAATATGTTCTGCATTTGCTCGAGTGTGTTCTGTCAAATCCAAAATAAAAAACAACAAACCGTTGATGGTTGGACAGTCGGGCTCCTTTGGTTGTTGCAGACGCGTCATGGCCAAAGCGGCCTGAATCCTCACATTGGGGAACTTGTCGGTGACGCGGACCAGCATGGCTTGGTGGATGCGATCGAAGAGGTCGTCGTCTATCTGGGCGTTCTCCGCCATACTGCCCAGCAGCTTGTTGATCAGCTGGCACACACGGAAACGCACCGCATGGCTACTGGCTTTGTGGGACTGAGGGGAAAGGAAAGGCAGAAATAGATGCAGCAGACAAAAGAGTTTGGGAGGAGAAGTAAAGAAAGAGGATCAAGATATGGGATGGGGGGGAAGGTGCCGAAAAGAGACACGTCTCAAAGGAAAGAGGACATGTGGGACAGAGAGAGAGGTGACAGATGGGAAGGGACAAAATCTGATTAAAAGGCAGCAGACACATCAATCACATCAGGTTTTCTTTGTACAGCACACAACATTGATCTCTCTATATATTTAACACACTAAAGCGTGAAATAATGTTTATACCTCCAACAGAAAGTTGAAAAGAAAACTCAAAAATGGATGATCGTCCTCAGCATCTTCGTCGTCGTCCTCCTCCTCCTCCTCCTCCTCCTCTTCATCCTCCGGCCGCTCCTCCCCCTCCTCAGTCTTAGGCGGAGACTGGAAACTCGTGGCAAACCTCGCAACAAACTCCATGACATTCTCCACCGTGGGTTCACGCTTGTAGACAATCATGGCGTACTTCAGGTAGTGGACAAACTCCTCGTGGAAAAGCGTCTTGTCCTCGAGCTGGAGGGTGTCATCAGTAACAGGAGACAAGGGATGACAACCAGGAGAAACAATAAAAGCTAAGTTTTAAAACAAGATGGTGGAAATGGGCAATAATTGAAACCAAAGTCATGAGTTTTGCCAATATTCATTCACAACAGAATAGATAAGCATCCAGACCTCTGTGGTCATCAGGTTAGCTTCATGTCCCCAGGGTCAACACAGAACACGGAGAAGCAGCTTTAACGTCACATTCAACTTGAATTGTGGATTTTCTGTTTGCTACTTCCCTTAATTGAGTTACATTTGAGGCTGTTTATTCAAAACTGTCCTTTGATTTGTACCGGTACCTTGTTGTAGCGGCTGTTCAGGCTCGCCACCAGCTTCGCCTTGTTGCTGTGGCCCTTCTGCGCGCGCTGAAACGCCTCTTTAATGTCCATTTCATTGTCGGCGGTCATCTTTCCTTCACAGAAATCTAAATTAAAAGAGAGAGAATCGGTTAAACCGCAGCATACAGCAGCGTTCCTCATAGCGACTAACAAAGCGAGGTTTTAACTGGATAATAACGGCAGCAGCTTGTTCGTCTCTGGTGTCTCATTAGCTAAAAGCCCCACGTCGCTACAACTCCCACGGAAACGAGCAGAGTCGTACGGGATAAGGTTCCCTATGGATACTTTACATCATCCTTTATCACAGCATTAAAGCACATGTAGTATTATACCGGATAATTATACGTATTATGAGTTTTCGAAATGTACCGTTTCTTCCGTTTTCCTCTCGCAACACTGCCGCCTGTTTTCAAATTCCACTGTCGCGTGTTCTCGCGAGAACTGAAACGTGATTAATAAATAATGACGATCACACCCTCTCGTTTAGCCCTGAGTTTAACCTGGCAGGCGCTACTCTGGCTCAATAATGAACTATACAAAAGTAGGAGGGCGGAAACAAAACAAATTAATTGTATAATCAGTCAGTCGAAAATTGATCTGCAACTATTTTGATAGTTGATGAACTGTTTTAGTATATTTTGGAACAAAAATTGGAAAATATTCTCAAATGTTAAGATTTGCTACCTTTCTCTGTTTACATTGTGAACTCGTCCTTCTATGAGTTTTGGACACTTTTTTCACTGTTTGCTGGCATTTTACAGATCAAATAATAACCAAATAATCATCATATTGACAATTAGTTTACAACACTCACATTATACTATGTTTGGTCAGGTTTTTCATAATTTGCCAATTAAAAACGTGTACAAAGAACCAGATAATCCTGTGGCTTTATTTCAGTTGGACGA
The DNA here is from genome assembly GCA_032191485.1 of Leptoclinus maculatus. Taxonomy (NCBI): domain Eukaryota; kingdom Metazoa; phylum Chordata; class Actinopteri; order Perciformes; family Stichaeidae; genus Leptoclinus; species Leptoclinus maculatus. The sequence goes on along the minus strand of JAVDOI010000042.1, from coordinate 1,104,438 downwards.
AAGAAATCAATCACTAATCTGCTAATATTAGATATTACCTCTCTATTGGTGTTTTGATTTCCAAGGCATCACAGCAGACAGCTCACCCCTGGAGAGGGCAGGAACAAGCATCTCCACGGTATAGGGCACCTCTTATGACAACAACAACAGCACCTCTCTCTGGAAATCAATTTGATATAGAGGATGCTCTGTCGGGCTTCTGCTTTGGGACCTGCGTGCATGTGGGCGTAGGATCATCTGAGAGGTGTATTATCATATTAAATATTTATGCCGGTGGATGCAGGGGCAAAAAGTCTCTCCATTAGTCCGTATACCTGCAATGTCCTGAGCCAAAAAGAGGTGGAAAAATGGCTTTAGCGCTTCTACAAATCCATGGATACTGTACAGGGGGTGAACTTCAGACGTCCGAATGCTTTCCAGAGAGATGCACCCCCTGTGCTAAACTACCATTTTGCATTACTGTGCACTCATTTAAAGCACAGATTAATACTAATAGTCTGAGTAGCGCCATTAAACACATACACCTATCTTACTATATAATGATCATTTAGATATTTAAAGTCATGTGTGACAATATATATCTCTCTGTGACCAAGGCTGGGTTACAAAACTGGGCGAAGCAGACAAAAGAGCCGAGAGGCCCCAGATCTCCTGGGGTCCCCTGAAGCTCCAGGTTCACTATGGGCCAATTGGTTTGTGACCATTTGATTCATTTCATAATTTGTTTTGAGGTATGCTCGACTAAAGAAGTCCTGCATTAGTTATCCTGCGGTCATATCTTAAGGCCTCAGTATGCTTTGAACAAACTAGGTCGTAAGATGTGCCGTCAGACCACTTCTTAAGATACAACTGTTTATAGCTGCTCAAAATGGCCACGCTAGAAGGAGGGGTGAAAAGCATGTCATGTATCCGCATCTGCCTCACCAATCTCTCTCCAAGAACTCTGCGTCTTTCGCATTTTTTTGGTACTATCAAGAGCAATAAATCGTACTAATGGGTATAACACACACACACACACACACACTTTCGGACAGACTCTCCTTGAAGGCATTCATGGTGTTGCACTTGGTTGGATATGTAATAACTGGTGGAAGAATGAAGAAAGAGAACTCGACAGCCCATTGCTGCGTGATGTGGATTGTAAGATTGTGGGTTTTAAAAAAGTTTGTTGGAAACAAAGGGAAAAAAAGGACGAAACCTCCGGGAGAGCAACAGAGGAGGGATCCCTCTCCCAGGATGGCCAGAATGCTTTAGGGCGGGCTTACTGTGATTGACAGGTCTCTGCTGCAACCAGAGCTGTATACGGCGTCTCTACGTCACTCCTCCACATTCAACTATGATGACTTCCGTTCACTGGTTGCAAAAAAAAAACGACATGGCAACGGCCGTATCCAAGATGGCGACGCCGAAATCGCCCAACTCAAGGCTTCAAAAACGGAAGTCCACAAAACAAATGGGTGATGTCACGATGACTACGTCCACTTCTTACAGTCTATGGTTCAAATGAAATTATGCTGCCAAGTTGCATTATGGGAGATGTAGGATTCAGTGCTTTTGGAGCTTTGGGGACTAGTGTGGGTAGAGCTTGGCCTCCGCTGCATCGATCTTGAATTTAAATGTTTCTTCAACAGTCCCCCAACGTTATGGAACTACAAATCTTAAATTGCTGGATTACCCCTTTAATAAGGTTAGGGAGTGCCACATTGTGTATGAGAATGTGCTCTTGTGGTTTGCACTTTAAACTCCACATTGGGCCTAGCTGAATGCCTACATCTATAAGAGGTCAAATAACTGATCGTCTGCATAGAGGGTACAGTTTCACAAATATTTTAAGTTTGGAGAAAAATTGTTTTGGGAGCATTTTGTTGGTATATGGCAGCACAGTCAATACTTGTAGTGGTAGTAGAAGATGTATCCAACCGAAATTACTGTTTATAAAAAAAAGAAGCAGCAGTCATATGTTTCTGTTTATCGGACTGATGGAGTAACCCCCCCCCACACACACACACACACACACACACACTCCCCTCCGCACGGTGATTGAAACAGCAGCGCCGGTAGGGGCGGGGCAGCACTGCAGCATTGCGCCTCTCTCTCTCACTCTCTCTCTCTCTGTCTCTGTCTCTCTCTCTCTCTCTCTCTCTCTCTCTCTCTCTGTCTCTCTCTCTCTCTGTCTCCGGTAATGTTCCATAGGATACACACGCCCCTCTCCGCCCCTGCCGCGAGACAGGTGGTGGTTGGACAGTACGCCTTCATCCTCGAGCGCTCCCTCTTAGAGTAAAAAAATAATAATATCTGTTGACAGCAGGGGAAGGGTCGGTCGGCGCGAGCGCGTCCCCGATGGACTTCCAGCGTGTGACCTCCGCGATCACCGGGCGGACAGCGGGAGAGGGGGGCAGCAGCAACCGGAGCGCGCGAGGAGAGACCCCGCCAATCTACTGCCAAATGTTTCCCAGCGAATCGCTCGAAACGGGAGGGGGTCTACCGACGGACGAATGAGATGCGCGAGTGAGAAAGTTGACACGATTTTTTGGGTGGGGATTTTTAATCTGAGAGGCGGCGGGATCATTTCTGACTATCCTGGGAAGTTTGCGCGAGATATAGGTTTTTTTAAATTATGGCTTCAGCGGGCGCCGGTAAGGCTGCACAGCCCCCCGGGCCTGGCTCCGCGGTTAACGGGACTGCGGCAGAGTTCCCGAACATCGAGCAGGAGCTGTACGATTACCAGATGCACGGCAAGATGTGCAAGAAGATCGCTCAGCTCACCAAGGTAAGAGCCGCCAATGACAGGGGGAGAGAGAGAGAGAGAGAGAGAGAGAGAGAGGCGCGCCGCTGCACGCGCTTGTCACCGGATCTGTCAGGCTGATTGGATGATCTGATGGCCGCCTCACTGTATCTGCCATCACACCGCTACATAATAACATATTGAGAAGGCAAACCTGTAATGAACCTGTGATATATGACATATGGGCCTCGAGGGACAACAACGGATCATCGCAGCAAAAAACAAAATGTAAATGCTTATAGACATAAAATAGATCCAGGGAGATTAAGATAATAAACAGCCTGAGAGAAGTAACCCAAACCTATAGCGTAAAAATTATATATTTGTGTATATCCACCATAAAATCATACATGCAAATCATAATGATCTCTTGGGATAATGATTGGAAATGTTGTCTTCGTTGGTCTTCGTGACTGACACACTAATCAGACATTACTGAGAGCTTCAGGGTGTTTAGCAGATCTACAGCTATTTGAGAGCCAAACCTTTCAGGGCATCAATTAGGAGTGATGTAATTATCAGTTCATGTATGGATTATCTTCACCATGCATCGATTCATAGTTTAGTCTTTAGAATAAAGACATAAATAATAATTATAAAAAGAACTGCACATCTCAAAGATTGCATAAATGCCATTTATTTTTGTGTGACCAACAGATAACAAAAAAGGTACCCAGATATATCAATTAAGCAGTGATATCAAACAGATAAAAGCAGAAAATGTTGAAGAAGCTGGGAGAAAAAAAAATGCATCAATTGAGTAATCGATAACATTCCTATGAACCCGCGGGGGGGGGGCTCTGGCTTTCTGTGCAGCAAGCGTTGCTATATGGGGATTCTCCCTCTCTCTCCAGTGCACAATAATGCTTACAGAAGCAGGGCATGACCCATCGCTTGTTGAGCTATGACAATTACTGATGACTGTGCAGTTCCCATCCTCCCTTATGGGCTCACCTCTGTGTAGCCTGTAGGTGTGTGTGTGTGATGCAATGCATGCATGCTGCAGTTGCATATGCAGCGTGTTGTTCAGAGAGCTTCTTCTCGGGACGCGCACAAACAAAGATGACAACAGATCGGGGGGTCAGCACTTGTGTCTGTGCTTGTTAGGGGAATTTGCCAGCCTAGTCCTTCGACCTCCTCCATCCTGAAATAAAAAAAAAAAAAGAAAAGAAGAAGAAGCCGAACTTGCTTCTCTCTCTTGAAACTTCCCACAAGCCCCGCCAGCGCAGCCCAGCTTTGGCTCTTTTGATGACCGCAGTGAATAAATCCGAAACCCACAGCGCTGATGAAATAAGAATCATCAAATCCGATATTTGGTGAAAGCGTTTTTCTCGGGGCTTTGGGATGCCGGGACACACATGGTTTATTTGAGTGTTGCCGGGGCGGGGGTGTGGAGTGGAGAAGAAGCGGGAAATGGGTCAGCTGTGGTAACCGTATATATTTATTAACCTCTGCTCTCTGTGTGCGCGAGGGAGGCTGGCGCGCACACACACACACACACTCGCAGTCATGCACTTGTACTTAACAAACCTCCTCACGTCGGCCCGTCCCTCACTCCCCCACTCGCCCGTCTACACTTCTGCTTGAATTTCACTGCTCCCCATCCCCCCCCTCCTTTTGCCACTGAGAGTGGTCCGCCCCGGTTGAATGGGTGCTGCTAAAGATAAACCGGTAGCACGCCGGAGTGTGTTTACGTGGCGGAACAAGCCAACGGGAAGAAAGCGAGGGCTGACCACGTCAGGCCAGCTGTTGTGAATGTTCACATAAGCTTGCGCGTGCACGGACATGCACGCGCCCACATGAATACACAGAGGAGAGTCTTTTAATGTGACTCACGGAGAACAGTGGCACATTAAAGGATGCACATATATGCCAACACGTTTGATTGGCAGCTCTAATTCTTAGAGCTTCCTGTACTTATGAAGCTTAAGCTGTCACAATGGTCCCCGCTTTGTAGTCCAGAACAAACGGTGCCCTCTTTGATATGTGTGGAGGCGTGTGTGTGTGTGTGTGTGTGTGTGCTTGTCTCTTTGCTTAATTAACCTCTCCTCTGTGCACCAACCATCCACTCCACATCTCACCCCTGTTTTCAAAAAAGCCTCGTCCCGGCGCTCCTTTACACACTGTAGACGGAATATTAATTTCATGCTTTGCTGACTATGAAGTTATTGTCAATAAGCACGGGCACTGGCTCGCAAGGCCACATGAATAACACTATCGACTGGCAGGATCAATATGGGGATCTCGGGGCAGGATTTACAGGTATTAAGAGGCTCTCGCCACTCTCTGACCAGAGCTGCCACGCAAATCGTCTTTGAGAATTTACACCCCAAAAGGGGAATCAAAGTGTGACACTGCCTTATTACGGTGTGCTCACACCAAACGCGCAGTCAATTTTTCGCGAGACGATATTACATACAAAGTCTATGCAAAGACACGAATGGACGCAAGTAGACGCTAAATCGCGCCGGGTGGCGCAAATGAGGTGAATGACGTGACATGAATACGCGAAATTCGCATTACTGCTTTAGGTCAGGTACACATTGATATCAATGTAAAGTTTGCCAACTTGAGCTACCATTAGCCATGATGTTGTTGAACGAGAGTACATTTTGTTGCTTGTAATTTGAACTTTTCATTTGTAAGAGAATGTTGTAAAGATATTTAATAAAATCTTGCCAAAAACAAAATTAAACTCACCAAGCTGTCTGCCCTCTGCCATTTGCAGCTAGTGCACTCAGTGCGCTCCGGCGCTATTCATTATTTAGATCATTTGAGGTATTGTTTTCATCACGCATCAGTCTGGCGATATGGGTTGCAAAATGTGTGCTAAAACTTTGCGTTCCCAGTAACAGCTGGTTTTAAAGCAAGCTGAAAAGTCTTATCTGACCTGTTTTCAGTTTATTTCTCCCCACAAAAGTTCTCTCTCGAATATAAATGCAACACCATCAGCTCTTGATAGGTATCGTCTTTCTCCTGCTATTGGCCTTATAAAATCTATTATTGGTGGACCTCTAGCTCAACATACATACTTTGTAGTGGTGGTTTGACCGCTTTTTAAAATAGTTTGTCTCTATGCTTATATTAGAGTGTTTTATTATGTGTTTTATCCCTTAAAAGCCTAACCAGGTACAAGGGCTGCAAATTAGCCACGACTAGAGGCCCTATATACATTGTATCGGTTGCATTTTATTTAAACGTAATAATGCCTATATGTATAGTTCCTGACAAACAAATGGATACATATAAAGTAAGATTTTTATTTTTATGTTGTAGGTCAATCTGAGGGGTTATCCAGTGAAGTGTTTGTCAGAGCTTGGTGTGTTTGGTGGTTCAGAGGACTCAACCTTAAACCCCATCCAACAACTTTGGGACTAAAAGGTGCTTTTTTCGCCAAAGCCAAGTCTTTGGAGAGCCTTCCCAGAATGGCGCATGGGTGTAATGTTCGGATGCTCACATAGCTCTGGACATGGAGCGTACACCTCCGGGTGTGGGAGCGCTATGTCCTGCTATGTTTTCCTCTTCACCCTACTTGCTCTCACTCTGGCCAAAGAGGACTGCCAAGAACAGCACACACACACACATACGCACCCCTCCCCTCAGAACCATGCCCTCGATTCAGAGTCCCCTTCAGTCTTCTGAGTCATGGGTCAAAGTTCATGGACAGCGACGCTCTTGAATTGACCGGCAGCACAGGATTCCGAAATATGTCCCATCCATCATCGATATCTGTCGCTTGTTTATAAGAAATACATCGTAGATTAAAGAAGCTTGACAAATTCTGAGACCAGGTAAGTGTGTGTGTGTGTGTGTGTGTGAAAGAGAGGTGGTGACATGCTCACACACACACACACACAGAGGGAATGTCCAGCAGTGCTGTGCCAGCTGTGTGCTGCAGACAGAGAGGCGTCCGGGTAAAATATGAGCCTATGCGTCCCCCCTGCGTACACCCATGCACATGCACACACACACACACACACACACACACACCTCTGCGGATGTATGTGTAAGTGAGCCATCAGGGTCAGTAGGAGCAGATGATGACACTGTAGATGTGGAGTACAGTGAATAGTGGGGGAGAAACGGGCCATATTTCAGGTGTTAGTCACAGACTATATCGGGACAGGCTGGAGAATCACTGGACTGTATTCACTCACGGCACGCTGTTTGCCAGTGTAACCTCTGTTATTTGTGTTCGGGGATTATTGTGTTAGGGTCAGTCTGTGTCAGTTTGATATTTGTTTTCGTAAAGCTGCCAGTTCTTATTATATTGGCTCCATAATTCCTGTGTTCTTGGTGTCAGTTTGCCTTGTGTTTGTGATGCACTCCCACCACACAGAGTGGATCATCTGAACCCACGAGGGTGATAACTGTAACCAGGTTGTTGTCCAGAGGAGATCAAGAAGGCAACATTGATATCTATCACCACACGATGATATCAGTCCCGTAAAAAGGAAAACAGTGAATAAAATCTAAACTATAGTCCATAAAAAAAAGAACAGTTTGTACTACTGCCAATAACAGGGACAACTTTTATCTTTTCTTATCAAAAGGAAAACATCTATTACTCGGTCTGCAAGCAAATCTTTGAATGTCAGCTTAAACTCAACAATGACTGGCTGCTCCTGCTATAAATTATTCTGCAGTTAGTTCCAAAAATAGGGGGAAGGCTACACAAAAGCACTTTTTCCTCAAATCTCTCAACCTGAGGGACAGAAAACCTTAAAACGTTTCAGCTACTGTAAAAAAAAAAGGAAACATGAAGAAATCCCTGAATGACTTTCTAAAAAATATACTAATTAGGCATGACTACAAAACACAATGGACAACAGTAATTAACAAACAGTAAAAAAAACATTGAAGGTAAAAGGCACGTCAGAATGAGATATGACCATAATCAGGAGTCAGTGGAGCGGACTGGCTGCAGAGAAGCACGATGGTCGATCCCCGAAAGAGTTGATGAACAGATACAGTTTAGAACATACGTTAGGTGTGCACTAACGGTTGAATCTTTCCTTGTCTGTTGTCGACGCACTCCAGGTGATTTATTCTCTGAACATGAAGAACGAGGAGCAGGAGGCGGCCCTGCAGGCCTTGAGCCACGCCCACCACGAAGAGCTGCGCCGCATCCTGGTGGAGACATGTCATGAAGGGGAGGTGTCGCCGCTGAGGACACGCCTCCTGGAGATGCAGGACTCTCTGGATGAGCAGCAGAGGGTTGGAGCCCAGGTGTGTGTGTGTGTGTGTGTGTTTGTGTGTGTGTGTGGGTAAGAGCGGGAGACAGCATGATGTTCATTTGGTAAACTATGATCTCATTAGGAGTAAAATAGATCATAAAGCAGGGTATGCTTTAGGGCGGGGCTACAGGTCGTTACCACGGCGTGGTCCGGTCTGGGAGTTGTCCGTGTGTACGTCTTACAACTTAAACCTCCAGCTCCACCCTCTTGTGTTACTTCTGGTTGCACAAAGCCAAGACGGCTACGGACAAAAAACAATATTGAGAAGGATTAAAAAAACAATATGGAGAAGGATTAAAAAAACAATATGGAGAAGGGCAAAATCCAAGATGGCGAAGGCAAAAAACAAAGATGGCGAGGGGCAAAATGCCGAACTATAAGCTTCAAAACTGCAGTCCACAAAACTGCAGGGCGATACAGTCTATGGTGAACCTCCTGATTATGAGATAAGCTGACCTCAGTCAAGGGATCCCAGTGGGAGCAGCAAATCAAACCCATCCTTCTTGTGACCTCCAACAGTCACCCTAGCTCAGATACCTTGTGACTTTACAGCCTCAGACTTCATGCCTTATTGACATGATGCGCGCCACAATAAAACATCAACATGAATCATTAAGACCCACATGACTTCCTTATGAGCTCTTTGGAAACAGAATGCATCTGAACAACAGACAAGAGGTAATGTGACATGAACCTCTTCACTTTTATTTTGAAACGTGTGGCCACGCTCGTCTGTCCTTTTGTTTCCTGTTTCAGTTGTTGTTTTTGCTGCACATTCAGGAGCAATATATCACATGTACATCACATGTACATCACATGTACATCACATGTATCACAGTAAATACAGACACTTTTACCAGCAGATCTGTTCAAATCTGTCAACAAACATTAAACACAGTCAACAGTCTGACCACCACTCTGTCTGGATCAACCTGCCAGCTGGTGATGATATTTTGCCTCATACTGAGAGTATTGTTTGAATGTACCATAGACTGGATATAAAAAGTGGACGTAGTCGTCGTGACATCACCCAATTGTTTCGTGGACTGCCGCTTTGAAGCCTCAATTTTGCCGTCGCCATCATGGTTATTTGCAACCAGTGAATAGAAGTGAACATATTTGGACTGCGCAGGAGTTATGACTGGTAGTAGACTACTGCTATTAGACGTGTCCTATACTCTGCTTTATGGTCTATTTGACTCTAAATGGACCATAATTTACTAAATGAACATCATGCTGTATTGAAGAAGACTTGAAACTAGAGATTGAGACCATAAACTCATGTTTACAATGTTTACTGAGGTAATAAATCAAGAGAGAAGTAGAGTCATTTTCTCATAGACTTCTATACAATCTGACTTCTTTTTGCAGGACTTGCATCCTGTCAGTAGAGAGTTTAAAGCACTTCCGTGTTGGCTTCACACTTTTTTAACTGGAGGTGTTCCACCTGGTCTGTACACTGTAGCTAGTTTGCCTGTATGGCCACAGTTCTTGCACTTTCCAAATGTTTTGCATAAACACTGTTCACTCCCGTGGTCTTAGCAGCTCCTCTGAGATGAAATGCTGGAGCATATTTGCAGTGTGAATGTGCCCAGCACGGAAGCAGTTGAACTCAAGGACGTTTTCATGTGGGGCAAAGCATCTGAAAGTGTTGTTCAGAGTAATAACATCATTTATTTTGAATCAATGCTTTAAATGATTTGGGCAGTACTGAAAGAAGAGGGTGTCTTCACACTCAGTGGGGAGGAACTTTTAACTGTTTATGAAACCGTCTCAATTTAATACTGCAGACCTAATATGACCTACATCAGTAAACGAGACCATCAGAGAGAAGATTGTCTATTTCTGTGTAATTATCCGGGCCACCGGTTCAGATTCTGGTGAAATGACATACTGCAGGGTCACCAGAAACTCCTTTAGCTCAGACTTCAGAGGAGCCCATCGAGGACAGACCCAGATCCGGCTTCGACCTGCAGTCGGAAGATCAGGCGGTAAGAGGAGAGCACAGCCCCCTGGCACAAGTGTCTCCTCCTCGTGCCAGGAGCAGAGCTTCTCCACTCTGCCCCTCTGGTCCCCGCTGGATGCCCAGGCCGTATTGCTGGGCCCGCTGGAGGGAAAGTATGCACGGGAGAACCAGAACCATGACTGAGCGGGTCCGACTGCCAGACCCCTGCTGCAGTAAAATTAGAGGTTTTCTAAAGGGACTCTGGTGTTCGGAAACAATACCACTTTCGTCCACAGCGATTGGCACAATCAACACAAAAGAAAAGTCCCTTGTAGTGACTATAAATGTATGTGCAGTGTGTAACACCTTCTCCTCTCTGCCTCCAGGTGCAGGTGGACTTCGAGTGCTTCCGCATCCAGTCAGTGGAGAGGGAGCGTGAGACGGAGGTGGAGCTGAGAAAAGAGTTCGAGGAGAGGCTCCAGGCTGCGGAGGAAGAGCTCCAGGAGGCCAAGGCCCACATCGGCGACGCCCAGGAGGAGAACCTGCAGCTCAGCAAAGAGCTGGTGAAGGCCGGGGAGCAGATCCTGGAGCTGGATGCCAAGTGTGAGGAGCTGCAGAAAGCGGCCGACGAGGAGAGGCGGCGGAAGGAGGAGCAGAGGCAGAGGGAAGACGAAGAGGACAAGAGAGAGGAGCAGAGGCAAACGGAGGAGCGGGAGGAGGACTCGGAAAAAGTGCGAGCGCTCTCAGAGGAGCTGAAGGCGCTGCGCGAGGAGGACGACCGGGCGGAGGAGGAGAGGGGGCGGGCAGGGAGGGAGGAGAGGGAGCGGTGGGAGCAGAGGGTGAGCGACCTCAACGAGGAGCGGGAGGACATGAGGAGGGGTATGGAGGCGGAGTGGAGGGAGGAGCGGCGGAGGTGGGAGGAGAGGGAGGAGGAGGAGAAGAGAGGAATGCACAGCGCCCTGCGAGAGAGGGTGAAGAGGGCTGAGGCGGAGGTGGAGGGCCACCTGGAGAGGATGGCGGAGGGGAAGAGGAACACGGTCAAACTGCAAGAGCGGACACAGGTACACACACACACACACACACACACACACACACACACACACACACACACATATAACCCTTCCATTCCAACTGGAGGGCCGAAAACAGAGGTGAGAGGAAATTGAAATGTGGCAGCTTCCTGTCTCGGATGCGCCCAGCTAATGATGGTGCTGACGGGAAAAGGGAGCGAGTTGGAGGCAGAGAGGGGGGGGGGGTGGGGGAGAAGGGAGTGGAGTGGGGGAGGATCTTGCTCGTCTAACCACCGGCTGCCCTCCTTGAGTGCTGCTCCCGCTGCCAACTCTCTGCTAATGAGCAGTTTGAGCGGGATAGATCCGCCGCACCACCACCATTACCACCTCGCGCAAGAGCATTAAGAAGCCCTGCGAGAGCTGGCATGGAGCTGACGTTAGCCCTCACACAGCAGACCATTAACCGCCCGTAGCCGGGAGAGATGAGCTCACTGACTCACCACATTTATCCCCCCCCCCTATCGTCCTCCCTGACTTGCGTTCGTTCTCTCCTCAAAAGCTGCTTCCCTTACCTGTCTTCCTTTTTTCTCCCCCTTCTTGTCCCCCTGTGCTCTTTTTGTCGACCCCACAACGATTCTGGTGGTGCCATCCACACCAGGACCTGGAGGAGGAGCTGGAGCTGGACCGGAGGCGTGTGTCGGAGGCCGAGGGCGTGGCCAAGCGGGCAGAGGAGGAGCTCGCCGTCGCCAAGGAGAGGCTGCTGCTGCAGGAGGATGAGCTGCAGTGCAGAGCAGGTATAGCCTCTCAGTCTGTGCCCCCCTTCCCCTCACCTGCCGTCTCGCCTGTCCGTCCGGTCCACCGGGGAGAGAGAGCCGTCCGCGGAAAACCCGCTGAGCTCAGCGCATTCCCACTAGCCACTCTGACTCAGCGTTAATTAAGTTTGTAATATATACAGGGAATGCAACAAACGCACGTTATTCATCCTCCACAAAGGCAAACAGTTTCATCAAAGTGTCATCACACCCGGTCAGCAAAAGAAAAAAGAGATTTTATTAATTGCACGAGAGGCGCTTCCTCATTGGCCATTGGTTCCATTCTGCTTCTATTATGCATAATCAATCAGTGTGTGTGTGTGTGTGTGTGTTCACCTTGGTGTGTGTTGGTGCTTATTTGGTGTGTGTTCTCTGTGTGCGTCTACCAGAGGAGCTGCTGAACCGCGGGGGCTGCGAGACGTGCGTGTGCACCGAAGTTGAGGAGCTGAGGAGCCAGACGAGCCGCATGCAGAGCCGGAACAGAGAGCTGGAGCTGCAGAGCAGCGGCAGAAACAACGACCACGCCCGGCAGATACGCCAGGTAAGGCCCGCGGACGCGCGCATGCACGCAAATAAATACACGCGTCCAGTCGCATTGATCGCATGTCTGTGTGTGTGTGTGTCCGCGCAGCACGCCGAGGCCTTGTCCAGTCTGCGCTCCGAGATGGTGCGAGCCCAGACCGAGGAGCTGCGTCGCATCCAAAAGCACGCAGACGACGAGCGGGACAAGCTGCAGAAGGAGATGGACAAAGAGAGGGAGGACCTGCGCAGGGAAAGAGAGCAAGAGAAGGAGAAGTTCGAGAAGGACAGGAACAGACTGCGCCGGGAGAGGGACGAGGAGAGGGACGAGGTGGAGGGGATCAAGGAGCGTCTGAGGAGGGAGAAGGAGGAGGAGGTGGACCGGCAGAAGAAGGAGCTGGAGGTGGAGAGGGTCCGCATTCGTCTGCAGCTGGACAAGAGCATCGAGCAGGTGGAGGCGGAGAGGGCCAATGTGCAGCAGAAGCTGGAGGAGGAGAAGAGGAGGCTGATGGAGAAGGCCGAGGAGGACAGGAAGCGGTTGAAGGAGCAGGTGCGGAAGGCGATAGAGGAGGTGATGAGGAGACACGCCGCCGAGCTCCACGGCGTCCAGGAGGCTCTGAGCTCAGAGAGGAAGACCAACCAAGAGGTCAGCATCTGTCTGGGGAGGGGGGGTGATGGTCAGAGGACACAGTTCTTCCATGATAGGCACTTGTATCAGAATTTTAAAAGTAGTTGCTTTATTCCTCAGAAATCAGGATTCTCCAGGCGAGATCAAGTTATAATAAAAACAACAACCAGAAGAAGGTTGTTGTTGTTTTATGAAATTGAAGATATGAAGCTGCTGCGATAGCTAGGTAACTTTTACACACAGCCGGTTCCTCATCAGGAGTCACTCACTTGACATTGTGGGTCTACTGGTGATCCCGTGTCAGCAGCTCATAGGCTTATGGCCTATGAGCTGGTATATATATATAGGTGAACCACAAAGTGAAGTTCTAAAGTAATTAATCTGAAAAAAATACAGATCAGAAAAAATCTTTTAGATATTATTTAGATTTGTAAAAAAAGTCTGATCTCCTGTTTCATCATCTCGCCAGTTGGAAAACTTGGAAACTACTGGTCTTAAAGGAACATTTCATCCCAAAATCCAATAGTTTTCCTCTCACCTGTAGTGCTATTTATCAATCCAGATTGTTGTGAGTCGCCTAGTTTTGGAGATATCGTTGTGAGCAGTGTCACGTAGGAACTGCTTTCTTTCTACCATAGTTGAAGGAAAAATAGGTATTTTAGATTTTTGGGGGGTGAACTGCCCCTTTAAGACCATTAAAAACCGCTCACAACAAGGTCTGTGGATTATTTTGAGTAACCAGGTCATGATTTCTGAAAAGAGACATTGATGTTGAGTTTATCAAATGTGATTTTTGGTGCTTTGAGCACCACAAGCCGATTACCATATTGATTTATTTTGACATTATATTGGAGAGAAGGCAGACACCTCTAAGGTTGATATCTCTAAAACTAGGCAACTCACACAAAAACAATCTAAATTGATAAATAGCAGTACAGCTAAGAGGAAAAATATATATTTTAGATTTTGGGTTGAACTGTTCCTTTAAAGAGCAACATATATTTTTACCACATAGCTGCCCTTTGAGCCTTCTTATAATGAGCTCTCCATTGTGACTAATTATGGGTTAGGCTTAGCAATAAGGAGATGATAGTACGGTGGGTTAAAGGGCTAAAAAGAAGTTTGTTCATGTTTGTTCATGTCATAATGGCGTTTCTTGGCAGGTGTGTGCGCGTTTGGATGAGGAGAGGAGGACCGGTGAGGAGCTACGCAGCGAGCTGGAGAGGGAAAGAGAGGAGCTGAGGACGAAGATGAAAGATGCCACCAATGAGGTTTTACCAGATGAGATACGTCCGATGAAATGATTCTCGTTATCAGTTGTAATGTGTGTGAAGTAAAAAGATCTCGTGCCCTCAGATCTGTAGGCTGCAGTCTGCGATCCGACAGCAGGACCAGAAGGAGCAGGCGGCCCCCGAGGCCGCGGCCTCTAGCGGGCCTCAGTGCTCCCGTCTGGAGGAAGACCTCCGTCAGGCCCGGACTCGGCTGGCCCGGATGCAGGAGGAGGCGGAGAGGCAGCGGGAGAGGCAGCAGAGGGAGACGGCGTCCCTGAGGGCCGACAAGCACCGGCTGGAGGAGAAAGTCCTGGAGCAGAGCCGCCTGAGCACGGAGCGGAGTCTCCTAGACCAGAGCCAGCGGCAGACCGAGGACCGGATCAGGTAGCAGAGGAAACGCTGCCAGAGCTGCTAAGGCTTAAGTTGAGAAGCAAATACTTCAAATTGTGGCTCGCAAACAACCTGTATCCGATTCAGTTTCATTTGAACGAGCTTCGTGTTTTACCAGAACAACACGCGGCAAGAAATGATCTGCAGCAATAAAAAGATCCAAATAAACACGAGCCATAATGGTTTTCAGAAAACCAATTGGTCCTGTCCTAACTCATGAAGTGACTTTACATATCTTCTTCTTCATTACTGTATCCTCATTACCGTTATTTAAAGTTACTGTGAGGAACCTTTAACTGGTCAGTTTAATCCTGATCCTCTATATGAACTACATCAGAGAGAAGACGGTCTATTTCTGTATAGTTATTCTTAATGCTTGTCATTGCTGCCACCGGGTCGGATTCTGTGTGAACTTAGATGAAATCATGCAGGTTCACCAGAGACTCCTTCAGCTCCAGCAGAGACCAGCCCGTTGACAGATGACGGGGAGGAGGAGAGCTCAGCTCCCGGCAGCAGCGTCTCCCCCTCCGGCCAGGAGCAGAGCTTCTCCTCTCTGCTCCTCTGGTCCCTGCTAGGAGCTAACACCGACACCACGCTGCTGGAGACCCAGGCTGTATTGCTGGGCCCCGCTTCAGAGAAGGGGGGCACGGGAGAACCAGAATCAGGGCTGTCAGACCCTGCTGCAGTAACATGAGAGGTTTTCTAAAGGGACTCTGGTGCTCGGAAACATTTCCGTCCACAGGGACTGACAAAATATACACAAAATGAAAGTTCCTTGTAGTAACTTTAAATGACTCCAAAGTACCAGTGTGCATGCAGACAACAATCATTTATTCTTAGACCCTCAACATGACTTTTCCATGCAAAGGCACACATTTACAAAACCTGTTAGCGAGTGATTTACAGGTGTCTGCTCCAGAACCAACGAAGGAATTCCTAATCTCTGGATATATGAATAGAAAAAAACAGATTAGTGCTTACATGAACAAAAACAAAGTGAGAAATAATCAAGTTTCTACGAATAATCAAGTTTCTACGAAACCTACTCGACTCAAAATGATTGTTGAAATGAGCGCAAGACACCGTTAAAGTGGATTTGCTATGTAGGTTAACTCGCGTCCTTCTTGTCCTTCTTGTTCCGATGCGTGCCTCCAGGGCGGAGTGCGAGGATCGTCTCAGAGCGGAGTTCAGGATAGAGATGAACGCCGCCGTCGCTGAGAGCGAGCAGAGGTGGCAGAACAAAGAGCAGGAGCTGCAGACCCACATATCGGAGCTGCAGGGTCAACTGAGCGAGCTGCAGTCACAGGAGGTGAGTCTCCTCCACCGTCTGCGATGCTTGTTGTTGCCTCCTTCGTTATAGCCTGATAACTGGACTGAATTGCTTGTTGAGTTGATTGTTTCTTTCTTTCCCCTGAATATCTGAAAAGAGAGATGGAGATGTGAACCCGAGTCTTCATTCGATGAAGATACTTTTGTTGGTTAGTTGCGGACTGCAGCATCGATCGATGTGATGTCTTTGAAATGCTAGTAGCAGTCCAAGACCTACAGATGTTCAGTTTACTGTCATGTATGACGAAGCCAAGCAGCAACTCCTCGCATTTAGGAAGCTGGAACACAAGAAAATAGCCAATTAATGGAATATCAAAAATAATTTGTTTTCTGGCGATGATTTTTAAAAAACATGTTCAGAATCTGAGATAATTCTTCACCCTTTAAAATGACATGTCGCACATCATTTGGGCGATGAGTTTACATATCTGACTCCTCACATTCAGAGAACTGGACTTTAGACAGCATGTCATGGAAAGAAACTTAAGCGCATTTCCTCGAGTGCTGTACTTTAGTGTCATTTTGATGCTACTTTCTACTCCACATTTCAGAGGCAAATATTGGACATTTTACTTCACTACATTTATTCACAATGAATTAAATACAACAGTATTAAAATGAATACAATCGTCTCTTTCGCAGCCAGCTACAACATGAAAAACACATCTTACATGTTACTGCGTCAATAATAATAATAATCTAATAACAACTAAAGAGCCCATTTCTTCTTTTATACTCCCTCAATCAGAGGATCGGAGGTTCGATCCCCGGCTCCACTAGTCCATGTCCATGTGTCCTTGGACAAGACACTTAACCCCAAACTGCTCCGTAGCTGTGCCTACGGTGTGTGAATGTTACATGGTCCTGATGGGCAGGTGGCACCTTGCATGGTAGCCCCTGTCATCGGTGTGTGAATGATGACATGTAGTGTTGAAGTGTTGAAGTGGTTGGAAGACTAGAAAAGAGATATACAAGTACACAGTCCATTTACTTAGTGTACATTTTCTTTGAATGCAGGAATTTTCACTTGTAACAGAGTGTTTTGTAAATCATGGTATTAGTGCTTTTACTGAAGGGAAAAGAGTCTCAGTACTCCTTCACAGGAGGAGAAGAAGTACTGGTGGAAGAAGTAACTAACTTTGGTCTGCAGTCTGGAGCCCTGGATGAGTTCACGAGTCATAACAAGGAGGAATAACCCGAATGATGTCACCGGGGTGTGTGTACAGTTCAACAGAAAGCCTGCGATGTTGGAACTCGACTCGTACTAGAGTCTAAAAAGTCTGGATGTTTCAGTTGACCAACTTAATGGCAGTTGCAATACTAAATCACTGGAGTGCTCTTTTAATTAGCTCCATAAGCCCGTTCTTGAGCGCACAATGAAGTCTGCGTTTCTATTTATTTATTTATTTATTTCAAGAGTCTGCAAATTCTCAAACAAAAGCCACATCTCACACGTCACTCCGGGCCTGATTGCAAACTCGCCATCTCAGGATTACTGTACGCGTACCATTCTCTCGCCAGGCGGAGAAAACGAAGGAGGGCCCCGGAGACGATTGCCATGGCAACCCCGAAATTGACAGGCTGAGGAAGGAGGTCCAGGACACCAAGGAGATCAACAAGAAGCTGAAGGATCTGCTGCAGGTACCCTGAAATCTTTCACAGGTCTTCCTCTCTCTGTGATGAATAATTGAGTGGCTTTGACGACGAAGAGGCATTGTAACGTGATCCCATCAGAGTGCGCACGTGTCTGTGCTACGTACGCGCGGCTAAGTGCTACTGTGTGTGTGTGTGTGTTGTGTGTGTGAGGAGCCCCAAACCCAGTCTACAGGAGAGGAGAGGCACAGCCACGCCAAGGCCCTGCAGGCGTTGGAGAGACAGGCGAAGGAAGACGTGCTGTCTGAGAGGAACAGGCTGCAGACGATGCACCACCTGGAGCTAGGTATGGCACATGTGCACGTGAACACACGCACACACACACACACACACACAGGCAGCGGGCAGACAGCAACGTATGACACACACAGAGCGATACACACATTGAGGTTATGAATTAAACAGTGGAGTTGCTATCGCCATGGATACACGTCACCATGGCAACAGCGGATGGGTACCTGTAGCAGTGGGCCAGATAGATTTTAGTTTTTTTTTTGCTTGTGTGTGTGTGTGTGTGGTATCAGATAAGCAGCGTGCGGAGTTGACCCAGCAGCACACGGAGTGGAGCCGGCAGATGACCCAGAGACACATGCAGCAGATAGAAGACCTGCAGGCACAACTGCAGGCACACACACAGATGATGGCCCTGCAACAGGTAACACACACACACACACACACACACAATCTCTCTTTGACACACACACACACACACATGTAAATGTGAGCACACGAGCAAATCGCAGCCATTTCACAACTGATGTGTTTGTCGTTCACGGGAATCTTAGAAAGGCAGATATTGACAACGTGTGTCTGCGTGTGTGTGTGTGTGTGTGTGTGTGTGTGCGCGTGTGTGTGTGTGTGTGTGTGTGTGTGTGAAGGATCTGAAGCAGCAGAACCAGTATCAGGTGTTCGAGCGACAGCTGGATGAGAGCCGCTGTGCCATGCTGGAGCTGCAGAGAGAAAACGCAGCACTGAAGAAGCAACTAAAGGAGAGGTGAGGAAAGTTAGCGGTGGAGTTATTAACTATGACATTAATGATATGAAATATGGGACTGCGACGGCTAAAGATTGTTTGCGTTGTTGGTTCATCCGCCGATTGTGAAAAAAGAATCCCCAGTGTCCTTAAAACCCAAGGGGATGTTCAAGGGTAAACCAAAGCTATCCGGTGTACTGTCAGAGGAAAACATCAAATCCTCACATTTCACTCGCAAAATTGGCACAAAATGATGAATCGATTATTAAGTAGTTGCCAATTACTTCGCTGTCGGTTTACTAATTCATACATCGATTAATCGTTAAAAGGAATAGTATGATGAGATTATCAATGCCCCCTTGTCTGTACGGTAAATATGAAACTGCAGCCAGCATCCCGTTAGCTTAGCTTAGCATAAAGACTGGAAACAAGGGGAGATCAGCTGGACTGGCTCCGTCCAAAGGTAACAAAATACACCGGCTAACACCTCCAAAGCTCATGAAGGTACACATTTAGCCGGGACAGCTACATGGCCCCTGCTGGTATAGTGTGTACATCAGGGAGCTTTACAGATGCTTGTGGTTGTATCTTTGAGCATAACTTCGCCAGCTTGCAGTCTTTTTGATTAGATTAGTTAAAGGCGACATTATGCTCATTTTCAGGTTCATACTTGTATTTTGTGTTTCTACTAGAATATGTTTAAATGCTTCAATGTTTAAAACAACTCTTTATTTTTCTTTCTGAACTTCTCCGTTTTAGTTGCCTGGGTCCAGACCTATGCAAACAGAAACAGTTTTTAACGCAATCATTCTAAATGTGTCCCAGTTCTTTTCCGGTTGCATTTGAACAACATCAGTAAACATGGATCCAAGCTGTTGCCTAGCAACGCAATTCCGTTGAACTGCTTTTCAAACAGAGGGTGAATACAGGTTTATTCAGACAGACAGTATGAGTAAAATGCATCGATTCAAGGATCATTTATTCTCATTATGCAACACAGGGATGCACAACGAAATTCAGTTGTATGACAAACTGAACACAAACAGCGGTACATTCCTGTCGGGTATTTTCTGAATTTGCATCATAAGGAATGTAAACAGCAGCAACAAAAACAATTCTCTGGGCAGATAATGTGGCAGACATCAGGAAAAACATTGTCCATCAACATTCAGTATGTTTGAGCACCAAGCATCGTGGTGTGAACGCAGACTCCACCTCCTCTCGTCCCACCGGTTCGCCCGTCAAGTGCAGCTTAATCCGGGACGTCCCGATGGAACCAGGTCTCTGTGAAGAAGTGGGCTCAATAGTCACCGACCTCCCGTCGCTGGGTTAACCTGAAGTCTTTTTTCATCCATCTTATTTTCCTGCGACCGAACATCAGACAGCCAGAAGCATGCTGGGTAGTGTAGTAGCCCCAGGTCGTAGCTGGGTTAGCTTAGCTTCCATCTCGGTGTCGTGCAGCTCTCTGCAAGGGAACTATCCCTTATCTCATATCCCGGGTCATTTGGCTACATTTGATTTAATTCCAACAGTCCCTGCTAACGACTTGCTAAATTGTTGACAAAAGATTTAAGATCATTTCCCACTGAAGAAATTGTGTTTTTCATCTTTTAAAATGTGTCTAAAAAGATGTTCATAATCTCTCGGTTAAGCGTAGTTTACAGGTTCGCTGCAGTATGTGACAGTGAATGGCATATTTGCACTTCTTTTGTGTATTTTGTTGAGCTTTATTATTTACTGGTCTATTTGAAAACTAGTACATAGTACAGAGAAAGTATATATATACTGTAGTACAGTAAAGGAAAAGTGGCACAAATAATCATAATTATTATAATGTTTTGTATTATACGGGCCGCCTCCACTATTGTATCTACCGTGTCTTATCAGGTCCGTGCAGGAGAACCCCGAAACCGAGGAGAAAAAAGAAGAGGAAGTCGTGGATTTGCGCAAGAAGAGGGACGCCCAGCTGGAGGAGGAAGCACAGCGCCTGAAGGAGGAGGTGGAGAAGCTGCGGGTGGAGATGGAGAAACTGGAGGAGTCGCAGAAACAGTGGGAGGAGAGGAGAGAGGAGGACGTGAAAGAAGAGGAGGTGGACGAGGAGAAGAAGAAGGAGCGCGAGGAGGACAAGAGGAGAGAGGAGGTGGAGGAGATCAGGAGGAAGCACAAGAAGGAGATGCAGAGCTTGGTGTCTGAGTACAGCAGCGCCCAGACGCACCTGCAGGCTCGCATCGTGGCCCTGGAGAACGAGTGAGTAGAGGGCGAGGTGCGCGCCGGGGGGTGGGGGGTGGAGAGGGAATCCAGCAAGTTTGGAAATGAAGGGCTGGTATGTGAGAAAAGTGTGTGTGTGTTTGTGTATATGATTTAACTGCAGACTGCGCGAGCGGGAGGAGCGGTGCAGGAGGAGGGAGCCTCGATGTGATGACCTGCAGCTGGGGAGACTCCAGGAGAGACTGACCGAGAGAGACCAGCTCATTAAACGATTAGTGGTGGGAGCGCACACACATGCACACACACACACACACACATGCACACACACACACACACACGCACACACACACACACGCACACACACACGCACACGCACACGCACACGCGCACACGCACACACACACGCACACACACACACACACACACACACACACGCACACACACACACACACACGCTACATACTCTAACAATAACCTGTGGAACTGATAAAGGATTCGTCTGGTGATATTTTATGTTATTCTTATTGTCAACAAATTCCCGAGTGTTGTCTGATATAATATTTCTTAAATATTTGTTGTTGCTATTATTATTGCACTGGGGGACATGTTCCTACATCACGGTGAACAATGGGCGCTGTAGTCTATGTACGGCCCTGCTGCCGCTCACTAGAGCACCAGATCTGTGGCTGAAAATATTCTAAACTAATGCTAACGTTTTGGGAGAATATGTAGTCTTTTTTTATTTTTTTATTTTTTTTTATGAAACAATACATCTGTGAACCGTTTTTTACAAATCAAATATTCAGAAGTTGGAGCGCTATCTTTTATTGGATTTGTAAAAGAAATATATAGAATAACGCCAGACTTATCCTTCAAATCATGCACTGTGCACTGCGCACTGTGCACTGCGCACTGTGCACTGCGCACTGTGCACTGCGCACTGTGCACTGCGCACTGTGCACTGCGCACTGTGCACTGCGCACTGTGCACTGCGCACTGTGCACTGCGCACTGTGCACTGTGCTACATTTTTTTAAATTAAACTGACAGCCCTTCGGGCCTCCCGCCAAAGCCACTCCCCCAAAAGGATCATAATGAACAAGCTTATTTAATAAGCTAGCTAGCAGCTTATTAAAGCTAGCAGCTTGTGGAAGCATTTCATTCATTGATTGCTGTCCGGATGTAAATAGAATTTTGACAAATATATCGAAAATGTTTTTGAAGAAGATTACCTACCCTGCCTTTAGCTATACCACGAGTCACAGTTTTCATGATTTGGTGAAAGCTTTGAACGTATTTTGTTCAAATCTTTCTTGCTAAATGACTCTTAAATCGCCCAAAGTTCATTCTGACTTTGGAAACACACGTTTTTCCTCGTTTGAGGAAGCTCGTGTTACCAGTTTAGCAGTAAAATCTTTCATTTGACTTAAACTCAAGGTCCACTTACTCGTTCGTTGTGCAGCTTTTGATCACATCACGCAGTCCTCATTAGCTCAGTTTCCATTGATCTGAGCACTTCTAGGATTCCCATCATGTGGAGCACG
This sequence comes from Leptoclinus maculatus, assembly GCA_032191485.1. Taxonomy (NCBI): domain Eukaryota; kingdom Metazoa; phylum Chordata; class Actinopteri; order Perciformes; family Stichaeidae; genus Leptoclinus; species Leptoclinus maculatus. Next base: position 1,082,135 of record JAVDOI010000042.1, on the reverse strand, counting down.
GGGGTCCTGGTGACACGGTGGTTAGGACGAATGCCATGTAACTGCAATGTCCCCGGTTTGATTCCCTTCAGGACTTTCTCTCCCTGTGTAGTCTGTCTGTCTCTTAACTAATGCGATCCAGTGAAGGCAAAAGGCCCCAAAAAATCCTTGAAAACAGTTGGAGTTAGTTCAGAACCGTGTGACGCGGTCAACAGCTCCAGAACTGTCGATAAGGTGAACCTTGAGTTACGATCAATAAAGACATTGCATCCTGCTAAACTGGAAACGGAAGAAATTCTTGTAGCCAATTATAACAGCAAAGGGACCACGAGTGAATGAAAAACTTGGAGCACTCGGACCAAATCAAACTACAACCGTGTCTTCAGTAATCATTAGTGGGGACTGCCAGAGTGCTGTGTCTGCCATCTGTGTGGCATGAGGCAGAGTATGAAACAAGTGCCCCCTCCAGACACAAGTCCAATACAACAACAACAACACCAACTGTGAACGAGGCCAATGAAAGTCTTTCCTCATCCTCCTTCCCTCCAGGAAGAGAGGCATCAGCTGCAGCTCCACCCTCCGGTTGCCGGGGACAACAGCACCCTCAGGCTCCGCGACAGCAAGTCCCACCCCGGGAGCGTCACGCCAACCATGAGGGTGAGTGCATGTGTTCATAATGTATTCATCAGAACGAGCCTCCTTCCAGCCAGAAGTGCTCGCTGGGCCGGAGCCAACTTCCCACTGACACACTTCCTATTCACGCCCTCGCTGCTCTTAAAACCTTCTGCAGCCTGGTAACCTGCACCCGCAAATTCCGCAAATTCCGGTTCTGAACGAAGGGGCCCCACACTCTAACTATAAGGTCTTTTTTAATAATTCCAAGGGGTTATTAACACTAAGAATGGTTTGCTCATATGAATAGAGTAAATATTATGTATATATTACTGGTTAATAGCAGATGAAGATGGAACACAGCTCCACTTTGAAAATGTCAAATTCGTATGGTGAAAAAGCACTATTATTCATAAAAAGATATTAAATGAGGCTCAGTGGAGCCTAGAACCACCCACCATCATAGCAAACGACAGCAGTAGTGAATAGAAAAAAGAATTTGAGTGAATTGAGTGAAGTATGCCATAATTAGAGACATAAACGTACGAGAGGTCACGAAAGGTCATCATTTGAGAAACAGCCTCTCAAGCTGTTCCATTGTACTTTTACAACCTAAATAACTATATATTTAACTTCCTTTATCCTTCTACATGCACAATCTATCACATACAGCAGTTAGAAATCATTTTGGAGAGCTGGAACCGTCTCCAAAGCCTCTCCAGGCCGGCGACCTACGGGAGAATTACGCAACAGCTGGTGTGTATTGCGCCACTGTAGAGCCCCTGTTTGGTTAATTTCCTTTTTTTTTGCTCTGTGCGCACGTGTCTAGTGTAGCCAATCGAATGGCGCTAACAGAATTACCAGGAAGTCTTTAGTTTCGGCGGAAAATGCCGATCTCAGCCGAGGACCCGGCGCGTAAAAGTCGCGAGACTGGAATGTCCAGCCTCGCTGGAATGTTGTCCCCCAGCTTATTTGACCCCCCTTTATTTATTTCACAACTTTATTAGAACGGAAATGGGTCAGAATGAGGTGAATCCGCGGTCAAAATGGACTTTTAGGAAACGGTTTGATGATTTTGCTTCAAAAACGTGAGTACCGACCCAGAATTTTTTTGGCAAAGTGATAGATGCTGGGGGCTGCTGTACCCCGGTAATGTTTGAAGCGTGTCCCGGAGAGGAAATCGAAGATATACGTTCGAAGCGTGATCGCATGCTATTGCTGCTAAATACCTAGCTTTTACCATGGATGTTTGAAAAACGACTTTTGAGAGGCTGTTTCTGTTACGTGTCTCGGCCAAAATGAACGCAAAATGAACGCGAAAAGTGACGCTATTTAGCACGAGGGTAGGAATGTTGTCGTAGATCGTGCTTTATTGTGTTTTGAGTGTGTAAAGTGTTACACATGCTTCGATTCATGGGAGATTCTTCGTTCAAATGGTATGCTGCATTTTTGTGGAAATATTATATTTGTTACTGAAAATTGCATTCTGCCGTTCAGCTGAATCGGAATTCGCACCCCCCGCCCCCACACCAGACCGAGGGGGGCTGGTTCAGGCTCAACGGGTTTTAATGACAGTTAATGAGAAGAAGTCATAAACTAATAACTTGGACAGTAAAAATACAGGATTTTGTTTTGGAGAAGGAAAATTTGGTCCCTTAAAAAAAAAAAAAAAAGTTTAATGATGTAAAATATATATATATAAAATAAAATAATACATACATATTTATTTATTTATTCTTTTTTTCTAATGGAAAAAACAAAAAGCATCTCAGCTGCATATGTCATGATTTTAGGCTACAACTGAGCGCAGGCTCTCCTGTGCTTTAACTTGCCTTCATTCATTATAATATCAGTTATGGATGGGTTACCACAGACCATCTGGGCTGCCAAATCTAAGCACACGTTTGTTTACTGACTGTAAATTTGATTTGAAATTACACTCCGCCCAAAAAGCTTTTTTAAAATTTCAAACACACTCCTGCAGACTTGACAGATGGCTGTGAAACACCTTGCGATTTATTCCTGACAGCTGATGGCTGCTGTGTTCAGCTTGGGTTTTCAATGGCAATGCAGAGAGTGGGAGAGAAAAGGTATGAAAGCATCACAAGCTCCTGCTAAATGCACACCTCCCCAGCTTGTCTTAGGTGGTGCATTTAACCAGACGTAGTGAGCATACAGGTCATTATGCTGCAGCAGTGTCTCCAGATGTACTTCTTCTCTCCAATAATATTGTGACTGATATGAATTCATACGGACCACAGCTGCTGCACAGCGTACAGCGGGTGATGGTTTGATACTCATTCAGACTTTCTCAGTGCATCTCTCACTGAGCAGCTGTGGCTAAAATGATGTGAGCTCCATATGACATACACTGTAACATGTCCTGAGAAGCAATTACAGCCACGCAGTAGTCACTAAAAGCCTGTTTTAGAACAACTACACTTAGTTTGGATGAATGTGAATGTAATACGGCCAGCGTGGTGTCGGTGTTGGCTCCCAGCGGGGACCGGCAGCATCAGAGCTGAAGGAGTTTCTGGTGAACCTGCATGATTTTGTGCTGAATCCGACCTGAAATTGAGACTGGTTCACAACCAGTAAAAAGTTCCTCACTGAAACTTTAAAATCAATCTTTTAAAATATCTTCAAATATAAAGTTTGATTTAAAAAAGAAAGCAAATGGTGTGTAACAATTGTAATTAGTGCCTTTGTTGGGGCCTATTTTCAGCTGCGGATAAATACACATTTTGTGCCCTAGTGAATATTTAGGGAAACAGGAAAGTGTATGATTGAATCAAAGTACCGTGCCCATGTTCATCATGAAGAATTGATAGCTTGTTTTGGTTTATTCATGGTGTTTATTGACAATAAGGAGAATATATAATATCAGCGGCCTTGTCTTTTGGTTAAATTGTTTGTGAATCTGTCCTCCCAACAGAGGAAGTGTGTGGAGTCTCCTCCTCACGTCACCAGCATCCCCAACGCCGGCACCTACGACAGGAGCGCCTTTGTACCCCCCTCATCCTCATCGTCCTCCTCCTCCTCCTCTGTCCATCAGCGCTCCTCCTCAACCCTCCCCCACCAGTCCACCTCCCAACCGCAGACCTCCCCCCACTACTCCACCTCCTCCCTCCCACACAAGCACACCTCCCTCTCCGTCGGCCAGCATTCCTCCCCCTCCCTCCCTCGCTCCACCAGATCCCGGACCTCCTGCGTCCCTCCCACGCCGGCGCCCACCGCCCCGCTCCCGGTCTGCCCCTCGCCGCAGACGGGCATCCGCTACGTGGCGCCCTCCTGTCAGGAGCCGCATGCACACCTGCAGGGCCAATCAATCAGGTAGGAACAGTTCTTATATCTGTGATGTTACAAATGTAAAAAGAACGGGACAGACTCAGTCCAATGAATGATCGACACAGTCACCTGAAACCAAAAACATACAAACTCATAATAGAGAGTATTTACATATATAAACAATATATCCTCACATAAAATAGTTCAATTCAATATTTAGGGTTCAAATAGGAAAACTATACAATGTAATTATAAATCCTTCAATCATAGACTGTATATGTTTGTTTGTGGACTACTTCTTTGAAGCCGTCCAAGTTCAACATTTTGGCCGTCGCCATCTTGGTTTTAGGTCGTTCATCTTTGTTTTCGACCGTCGCCATCTTGTTTTTTTTGTAACCAGAAGTGACACAAGAGGGTGGAGCTAAGTGCAACCGAACCAACATTTTTAGGTGATCAAAATGTTGCAATAAACTTTCATGAGGTGAGAACACACTGTGAACAGGTTTAAGTTGTAAGACGAAAACACGGACAACTCCCAGACCGGACAAAACTGTGGTCGCCACCTGTCAATCACAAGGTAGCCCCGCCCTAAAGCATACTCTGCTTTATGGTCTGTTTGACTCTAAATGGACCATAACTTACTAAATGAACATCATGCTGTAGTGAAGAGGACTTGAAACTAGAGATTGAGACCATAAACTCAACTCAAGTCACTGTGTGAAATGAATGGAGAAAAATAAGCAAAACAGATAAATCAAAACCTATACAGGTTTCTAAAAAAACATTTGGGTTGGGGAAGTATTATTGTCTTTTATTTAAGGCACATACATGGAAATGTAAATTGGATTGATTTCAGCCTTTCCTTTGATTCCTGTCAAGTTGAATGTCCTGATTTGAAACACCTGTCTTGGTGACTGTGGCGTCTCAAAACCAGCCCCATCACTCTGAGCCATAGCATGGCGACATATTAGATATGATTTTAAGAAGCCAATGCGTGTGTTTTCCTTCTGTGTCTTGCAGGGGCCCGTACCTGGAGCAGAGGGGGTCAGAGGGGCTGAAACAGGAGTGGTTCACCAAATACTTCTCCTTCTGAGCACAAAAGAACATACATGAACACACGCACAGCAGCTGCAAGTACATTTCCTCATATACAGTTCATTGCTTCTTATACACTTCCGTTTGTCTCCCCCCCCCCACACACACATCAACAGACATATGGGCTCATCACCAGCAAGGCCATCCCAAACATTGCCTCAAAGCTCAACCAAAAAGTGCTTCTCAAACACATGCCTGACCTCTTCTCTGGAACATAGGCCTGCCCGGATCTTGTTTGTATAGTTTGGAATGTCTCCATATGTTGTTTTTTATTAAAGCAGTCTTCCTTTTTTTTAAAATGCAACCTTTGCTCCAATCTCCACCACGCGATTATTCCAGGAGAACATCCCTTTCTTGAAAATCAGCAACCGGGTGTCTCTCCGAGTATGGAAGCATTCGACGTATTCACTCAAGATCCTCGTCAAGACGGACACACGCCACTCACCGTACCAAAATGAAGCTTGTCTCAATGCAAAAATGTATGATAATCTTGATGAACAAATTATATAAAATATTTTGTTTTTGTACTGGCTTCTTCTTTGTACACCGCCGCAGGACCCAGAATACATCGTAGGTATTATTACATTATATTACATTACAGTCATTTAGCAGACGCTTTTATCCTTACAAGAGATCAGGACCAGATCAGGACCAGTCCGAGGCAGCTGTACCAGCTTGATTCTGGGCCATCGTATGAAAAACAGGAAAAATGTAAACGGAAGAATCATCCCCCCAGTATCGGACCCTACAGTGTTTTTGGCAGAGGGATACGCCTTCAGGAAGAGCCTGTGCGAAGGAAAAGAGGAGAAAGGATTTGAGTGGATGGGGCCTAATCGCATGTATGGAAATGGAACGTGTTACTCTCCAGAGGAACATTGGCTGAGTTGCGGAAGTGGACGAAGAGAGCATGAATGCACTTGGATCGAGCTAACCGGAGCCTCCATTGTCGGAACGGCCACAGTGGTACTGGAAGAAGTGACAGGAAAGATCGAAGAAGGATTCTCAGTAGTGAAGGGCTGGATGGGGGAATTGTTTTCCTGGCTCTGGCCCTATCTGCTGATGTTAGTAGGATTTGTTATTCTAGGAATAATAATCTGGGCCGCCATTAAGGGCGGGGTAGCAGCAACCATTGCCTCGTGCTTCAAGAGAACCTCGAGGGAGAAAAGGGAGGTAGACGAAAGGCCCCTCCTACCGAAGAGGGAGGGGCACACCCACCTATAGAGGGTGAACACTGGAGCGCCATAGCCATTGCAGACCCGGAACCTCAGCCAAGAGCCTCAAACTAGAAAAGGAGAAGGAAGATCAAGCAGCCAAAAATGACAGCAACCACCCCCTTCGACCCCCCAGGATCGGCCATATTTGGAGTGAGTATAACAGAAGCAGACCAGAACTCCTCTGGCACCAACCCAGTATCGGTGATAAGATTAACCATGCTGGACTTTTGGGTCCTTGAAATAATATGGTTCCTCTACTGCGTCATGGGGAAATGGTCCCTGAACCAGCCACTGAGGATACTGGCCCTGGTTATAGGGTGTGCGAAGATGGCGATTGAAAACATCTATCGAGGCCGGCGGTGGATCACCCTTTCCTGGTTCGCAACGTACCTCTTGGGAAGAGTCTGCATCGATTCCAGCCGCTTGGGTCTCGCAAAGGGAGGAATAGTGATCATTTGGATGGGGATCGACATCGCTGCAGTCTTCTACGGGCCGTTGAAACTGGTGTCGGCGATCTTTGAGGCGTTGATGGCGGTCGCGGCGCTGACATACCTCCTGGTCATGATCATGGCTATGCAGAAGAGAGGGAGGGGCCGTTGGCTCCGCAAAATCTGCGCCATCGCTCTCTGGGGTCTAGGTTGGGGAGCAACTGTCGCTATCTGCTGGGCGGGCTCCGAATCATCAATCGCTATAGCAGTGTGGCTCATGATGTATGAGGTCCTTTTTCCGAGGGACGAAGGAAGCAAGAGCCCAGGCGTGACCCCGCCTTTGGTGTTGAAATCTCCCTGGCTGAGCTCCCTGGCAAAAAGGCGCTCCGCAAGAAATGGGGAATCTTAGGAAAATATAAGATCACCCCTAGCTAATCTCTGGCGAGACGCGCTAAGCTTAAAGCTTGCTAGTGTGAAATTAATTAAGTTTTTGTGTTCAAATATATTACAGGAGGGTATCGGCTGTATCTGCTGTGGGGACCTTATAGAGGGGGCGAAGCAGTTATGGGATGTAACTCCAGCATGGTGGTGTACCCCGTGTTATCGGGGGCATTTTCCGATAGGAGCGGCCAGCGGCATCTTCTGTGAAGGGAAACACCCCTTTATGCCTACGATGAATGTAGCCGAATGTATGGAGGTGGAGAAGGGGGCAAAAGTCGTGTGGAGTTCCGCAGAAAGAAGTAGAGAGCACATCCTAGTCTACACCAACGGGACCTACTGTCCTGTATATTCAAAATTGTGGGAGTTCAAAGACGGCACCCGAGTGTCAACCACCCATCTCATCGACGGCCGATTCGTCGTCATTGGGCCTCGCTTGCCTCCGGTGTTGCATCGAACACCATCGATAACACACGACGAGGTCGTCAACGTAGAGAGGGGGGACCATCCAGAGTACCGAGACGTGGGGGTGCAGACAGAGACCGCAGGAATAGTACCAAACCTGATGGGTATGTGGGGTTACGACGAAGGGGAGGGGGAGCTGGTGGAGTTAATCCCTGAGGGGCTGTTTTTTCAGTCCGGAGAGGACACCCCCTACAGCCCTATCGAGGTCATCCGAGGTTCCCCCTCTCCGAACACCATACTGAATCAGAATGTGCTGACCCTGGCGCGAAGCATCAGCGAGCAGCTGTTGGAGAGAGAGGATAAGGACAGCTGGACCGTGGAAACCGAACCGACTTCACCTGAAGACGACGTGCTCGTCATCTCAGCACTGGACCTGGACGGGCTGGAGGTGATCGACAGCTGGACCGTGGCAGCCAAACCGACTTCACCTAAAGACGACAGGCCCCTGGCACCACTAGCACTGGACGGACTGGAGGTGATCGACAGCTGGACCGTGGAAACCGAACCGACTTCACCTGAAGACGACGTGCTCGTCATCTCAGCCCCGGAGGGCGACGACTTCATGCAGGGATGCTGCTAGCGACCCGTGGCAGCCTGTGACCTCAAGAAGGGGGTGTCAAGTAAAATCAAAGAGTTGAGGTCCCAGGAAAACTGCCTTGTGAGGGGAGTACATGTTCGGTATAAAGATGAGGTAAAAAGGGACACAAAAAGCATATAATCAATAACCAATAATCATAATAAGGGTAGTGTGTGTAATACAAGAATATAAAATGATTCAACAAATGTATACTGTGTGATAATGAGGGGAGAAAGAGGTGTTGTGCAGCAGGATGTAACTGTTTACAGTCTGAGAGTGATAAGGTTGGAGGCCAGAGCACCGAGGCAAGGGTGAGAGGGTATTAGATGTGTGTGTGTGTGTAAGGGAAAAAAAGGGGAACTACAGTGGCAGTTGGAGGTGACTCATAATGTGTGTGCGTAACTGAAAATGTGTGAGCGTAAGGGTAACTGGATGAGGGTGAAGGAAGGGGGGTTGATGAAACAATGAAGAAATATTAATCATGTGAGAGGCGAGGGGGGGGGGGCGAGGTAACAGCCCAAAAACGCAGTTTATAAAGTAAACGATATGCCATATGCAATTCGGGATTCATAGCGGGACGACGCGAGGTTCAAGTGCTCGGCCGAGACACTGGGCCTCGTTCGGACAAGCGGAGGACCTCGCCCTTTTTGGTCGCGAAGCGGAGACCACAGTTCGCGACCAAAGATTAGAAGGACGGAGAATTTCCTCTCCCCCCTGTTCAACTTTAACAACTGGACAGCTGAAGGAAACAGCCACACCTTAAAGGCTTTGTATTGAGTTCGAAGGGCCGCTGAACGGACTTCGCTGTCCCGCACAGGAGGAGCTGAGGTTCTAGGCCGGACCTCCGCTCCTACAACTGCCAAAGAAGATCGTTTCTTCAATTGATTCACCAAAGAAGAGCGTTTCTTCAATTGATTCACCAAAGAAGAGCGTTTCTTCAATTGATTCACCAAAGAAGAGCGTTTCTTCAATTGATTCACCAAAGAAGAGCATTTCTTCAATTGATTCACCAAAGAAGATCGTTTCTTCAATTGATTCACCAAAGAAGAGCGTTTCTTCAATTGATTCACCAAAGAAGAGCGTTTCTTCAATTGATTCACCAAAGAAGAGCGTTTCTTCAATTGATTCACCAAAGAAGATTGTTTCTTCAAATGATTCGGCAAAGAAGAGTTGTTTCTTCATTGATTCACCTGGACCAACGTAATTCTTTTCCGAATTACCACCAACCGAGCCTCGGCGTCGCTACTGATGAGTATATAATGGAAAGTTTAATCGAATAAGAAATTGTATCTGATCTAGTCAAATTTAGTATTATTTTGTGCATGCTGAGCTGTACCCCTGCTAGACAATCCTGCAATAAATATAATCTGCATTTAAAGTAAATCTCTGAGAATTCATTTTGCATGAGTAGTAGAGTGCCTCGTGGTAGTAAAATGTTAAATCTATTGTATGTCTAACAACATGAGTTCTGAATGGTTATCCAAGTTTCAAGTCCACTTAACAACCCCTTACGGTTTCCTAACCATCCTAACCGTTAAAACCTAACCTGGCAATTCACCAAGAGCACGGATCCAGAAGAGGAAAGCTACCATAACTGACGCGACTGGTGGAAGCACCTGGCCAGGGTGGCCCCTCGACCAAGTGTACATTTACCGGAGGAAGCAGGGTAGACGTCAGGAGTAACGGTAGTTAGCAGAGCCAGGCGAGTTTCCTCACCACACCAGCTTACCAACCTTTTAATAGAGAGCTGAGTAACTAGTACGCCCCGTATCGGGCTTGTAGAAACCCGAGGATCTAACACGTGGCGCCCAACGTGGGGCCACAACTCAGACTTACAATTCAGATCCTATCACACCGTAGGCACAGCTACGGGACACATGGGACACATGGGTATGAATTAAAGGTGGCTCGTGGAATGTATTTGTAATGGAAAAAATTCCTATACCCGCTTTGCGTGAGTCTTGTAATGCTGAAAAACATAATACCAAAAACCAGGTTGTCTTTTAAGTATTTATTCTCTGCGCAGAGAAGGTTCAATCATCACAACAGAATGCGTACAGTCTCAGTGAGGAAGAACCAAGAAAAAAGTGAACAAGCTTTCTTTATACAGAATGAGCAAAGGTGGGGGCCGATGGCCAATGTTACAGACATTTCGGTCTCAGACTTTTGGTCTCAGACTGATAGGAACAACAATGAACAATAAACCAAAACAAGCGGCCCAAAGGCCTTGGTGCTGGAACATTGTAATACAACACAGTTAGTTATTGTGAACAGGCAAGGGAGAACTCTTCTTCTGCACAACAGAGACACGGTGAAGTTCAACAAAGTTCAGAGCAAAATGACTTATGCATGAATACAATATACGGAGTAGAAATATATACCACGTAGAAAATTACCATTACATATTACACATGGGTGATGGGCATGAAGTCCTCCATCACAGTGTCATTTTATATCACATAGTAACATTGATGATATAACCAGTTGGGCATGTCTGTTTTTGACTAATTCAGCAAATCAAATACCAAATTACCATTATAGCCAAACTGATATTAATAGATATTTTAGTTTTTAAAAATCCAATAATGATAGTTTAACATTCATATCTTTGTTATTGGTCAACACACAGTATGTACACCAACACCTGCTGACATGTTGCTCACGCTCTAATGTCCATAAAGCAGTGCTGTGCATTTGGATCGTCCACGTCCGAATACACCACAGTGTGAAGTGTCTCCAGGTGTCTGTTGTCTAATCGCTGACATAAGATGAATTTTATTGATCCCAAGGAACTGTAATGTTGTTTTGCAAAGTAGCAACACGATCAGAAGGCTTATGAGTACTTCATGATCTTCAGTTAGAACTACAAATATCAGGACATTTTATCTGGAGTCTCATAGTGTGGCTGTTGATTTGGGCTGTAACTGATTTATTATTTATATTTAGTTCTATTTATATATTAGTCTATTAAATGTCTTCAAATTCCTTGATCAACCAACAGAAGAGACCCCAAAAGACAAAAAAACAGTACCTAGAGAGCTTTTAGCATTTTTAGTTCATAATCAATTTGAATGATTTTGAATAAATTATATTTTAATAACCGTTAGAAATTAATTTCTGTCTATAGACTTATTATAAATCAACAAATCACTTCGCTACTAATCTAGAATGGCTAAAATCGGGATCACAATACCACTTTTAGATTGGGTTAAAAATCAGGTAAACTATTTATTGAGTAAGACTTTTTGTTTTCTGCATATAATATACAATATTTATGCATTTAGGATGCATAAAAATGACAAGTGGACTTAAACAGTTATTTAAAAAATGTGCAGCTAATGCAAGAACAGGCATTAAAGAAGCTCGAAAATAGAAAACGTAAGACGCATGAATACATCATTTTCAAACAGTTATTTTAATAATTTAATAACCTTTGTAAACACTGTACATTGAAGGAGATCACTAACAGTCTTGACATGGATGATGGAGGCAGACACTATCAGACTACTGAAACATGGGGCAGGTCTGCAGCGCCTCGGTGGCAGAGCCGTACTGGAGGATGTTGTCATGGAAACCAGTGAGCTCCTTTCGCATTCCCTTGATGCCCCTCCCTCCCTGGCCCCGGTACTTCATGGAGAGCAGCTTGGAGCACAGGTAGTGGAGCCACAGCACGTTGGTGTGGGGGTGGTAGTTACTCCAGTTATTCCTGAGACAAGCAAAGCGTTCACAAGTCAGAGATGTTACTTTAACACACATACGTAGTACTAGGGGTGTAACGATACGCGTATTCGTATTGAACCGTTCGGTACGAGGCTCACGGTTCGGTACGCATGACAAACCGAACAATACGTTAATACTAGTGCATTTGGAAATGCAGAAGCTTAAATTGTGGGAAATATTATGTTTTCGGTGGAGCCACTGTTCTCAAACTGGCAACACACATGACGTAACGGGCAGCGTGCTCTCTGACACGCCCACCACCAAAGAAACACTTCCTACTCCAGTCGGCACTGTGCGCTGTGAGACACGCTACATGAAGCTAACGTTAGCTCGGTGCAACATGGCTAATAGACCAGGAATAAAAGATCCTCCAACGGCCTACAGGTCTGGTGTTTGGAGCCACTTTGGTTTCTCTGTGAACTATGAGGGCGATGGCGAGAGAGTGCCATCCCTGCTGATTAGCGCTAAAGCGATCACCACGGCGGTTGGTACACTTACAGCCGCGGACATGAGACCCGACTCTGTAGTGTAAAACGCTTTATGAACCTGCTGAATGTTATTGAGCTCCGTTACACTACTCCTTCACGAGCCCATTTCAGCCAAACCGTAATTCCCGCTTTGTACAAGAAAACAAAAGCACAAGTAGAGAATCAAATGTCCGAGGTACCGGCTGTTGCTCTGACAACGGATGCCTGGACGTCGAGGGCTACACAACGCTACCTGACTGTAACACACATTACCTCACCACTGAATGAGATGAAGAGCCACGTTCACTCAGGTATACTTCCATCATTGTTCATACTACAATTATGATGGAGAAGATGTAAGTAACAATACTACATTCCATTTTTTACCCCAGAAGATGGGTCACTCAGGTATAGTTCCATCATTGTTCAAAGTCAAAGAATAGCTTTATGATGTTAGTTTTAATGAATAAATATATTTTAAAATCAAGTACGTTTCTCTGGCATTTATAGTTTTCTACTGTATTGAAAACGTACCGAAACGTACCGAACCGTGGCTCCACTGTACCGTACCGAACCGTGGATTTTGTGAACCGTTACACCCCTAATACGTACATATATCACACACAAGAAAGGAGACTGATGAGGTCTGTTTACAGCAATAATTCAACACTTAGTGGAGTGATGCAGACGTCGTATAAGTCTCTGGTAGAGACCTGCCTGTCAATCACAAGGTAGTGAATTTACTAAATGAACATCATGCTGTATTGAAGAAGACTTGAAACTAGAGATTGAGACCATAAACTCATGTTTACAATGTTTACTGAGCATTTGGAATTTCCTTACTAATCAGCTGACTTGTACTTCTGACCACATGTTGACTGAGCCAAAGTCAAATCAATAAGAAAACTGTTTTTGTCTCCGTTATGCTCCACATTCAATCTGTCATTACATGTGTAGAAGAAGATCTAGTTCTTTTTATATGTGCATTGTGACTCCTTCACAGAACAGAAAGACTCCAGTTACAAGGCTATCGGGTCAAGATCAGCCTCAATATTAATGCACACAGAGGGATTCAGAGATTTTGTTATATATACGTAAATATATAGTTTTTTCAATGCAAACAAAAGAAGTTGTACAGAAATGTAAACCCCCCTTTTTAGTGTTCCCATCACGATATAAAAAACTGTAGCATGAAAGCATGGTGGCACAGCAAGCTAGCTAGCCAGCCGCAACATGCACACCATGCTTTTGTCACAGCGAAGGAAAGCACATTACTGGAGCCAGATCATCTGCCTATCACAGCACAGTGGGGCGGGACAAGGCTGAACATACATCTGTGACTCTTACCTCTTGTGGATGTGGATTCTGTTTTTATAGTTTAAAACACTATTTTCCTGCACATGCACACCAAGGACTCTTGTCCATGCTTTTGTCACAGAAATCACAAAATACATTTGTGAATCCGTCTGTGTGCATTCACTACTACTGAGACTGATCTGACTCTGGAACAGACACTGACCCATTCTCCTGTCTCATCAGTCTGTAGATATCAAACTGGTAATCTCCCCGGCCCATGAAGAGCTCCTCGTCATTGGAGATATCACAGGACACCGTCAGACCATCTGGAAAGAGCAAAACATGTTATAATACCATTAGTATCATATATATTGTCAAGTAAAATCAAAGAGTTGAGGTCCCAGGAAAACTGCCTTGTGAGGGGAGTACATGCTCGGTATAAAGATGAGGTAAAAAGGGACACAAAAAGCATATAATCAATAACCAATAATCATAATAAGGGTAGTGTGTGTAATACAAGAATATAAAATGATTCAACCAATGTATACTGTGTGATAATGAGGGGAGAAAGAGGTGTTGTGCAGCAGGATGTGGCTGTTTGCAGTCTGGGAGGGATGGGGTTGGAGGCCAGAGCACCGAGGCAAGGGTGAGAGGGTATTAGATGTGTGTGTGTGTGTAAGGGAAAAAAGGGGAACTACAGTGGCAGTTGGAGGTGACTTATAATGTGTGTGCGTAACTGAAAATGTGTGTGCGTCAGGGTAACTGAATGAGGGTGAAGGAAGGGGGGTTGATGAAAAAGTGAAGAAATATTAATCATGTGAGAGGCGAGGGGGGGGGGGCGAGGTAACAGCCCAAAAACGCAGTTTATAAAGTAAACGATACGCCACATGCAATTCGGGATTCATAGCGGGACGACGCGAGGTTCAAGTGCTCGGCCGAGACACTGGGCCTCGTTCGGACAAGCGGAGGACCTCGCCCTTTTTGGTCGCGAAGCGGAGACCACAGTTCGCGACCAAAGATTAGAAGGACGGAGAATTTCCTCTCCCCCCTGTTCAACTTTAACAACTGGACAGCTGAAGGAAACAGCCACACCTTAAAGGCTTTGTATTGAGTTCGAAGGGCCGCTGAACGGACTTCGCTGTCCCGCACAGGAGGAGCTGAGGATCTAAGCTGGACCTCCGCTCCTACAACTGCCAAAGAAGAGCGTTTCTTCAATTGATTCACCAAGATCGTTTCTTCAATTGATTCACCAAGAGCGTTTCTTCAATTGATTCACCAAGATCGTTTCTTCAATTGATTCACCAAGAGCGTTTCTTCAATTGATTCACCAAGATCGTTTCTTCAATTGATTCACCAAGATCGTTTCTTCAATTGATTCACCAAGAGCGTTTCTTCAAATGATTCGGCAAAGAAGAGTTGTTTCTTCATTGATTCACCTGGACCAACGTAATTCTTTTCCGAATTACCACCAACCCAGCCTCGGCGTCGCTACTGATGAGTATATAATGGAAAGTTTAATCGAATAAGAAATTATATCTGATCTAGTCAAATTTAGTATTATTTTGTGCATGCTGAGCTGTACCCCTGCTAGACGATCCTGCAATAAATATAATCTGCATTTAAAGTAAATCTCTGAGAATTCATTTTGCATGAGTAGTAGAGTTCCTCGTGGTAGTAAAATGTTAAATCTATTGTATGTCTAACAACATGAGTTCTGAATGGTTATCCAAGTTTCCAGTCCACTTAACAACCCCTTACGGTTTTCTATCAATCCTAACCGTTAAAACCTAACCTGGCAATTCACCAAGAGCCCGGATCCAGAAGAGGAAAGCTGCCATAACTGACGCGACTGGTGGAAGCACCTGGCCAGGGTGGCCCCTCGGCCGAGTGCACATTTACCGGAGGAAGCAGGGTAGACGTCAGGAGTAACGGTAGTTAGCAGAGCCAGGCGAGTTTCCTCACCACACCAGCTTACCAACCTTTTAATAGAGAGCTGAGTAACTAGTACGCCCCGTATCGGGCTTGTAGAAACCCCCGGATCTAACACGTGGCGCCCAACGTGGGGCCACGTGGGGAAGGGAAAAGCGTATGTCTGGGAGAGGCTACCACAAGGCTACAAAAACTCTCCAAACATTTTCCAGTCAGCTGTAATGGACATACTGGACGGCCTGGAAGCAACCGTCTACATCGATGATGTGTTCATTGCTGATGACACTGAAGACGAGCATTTGGCGAAATTGGGAAAAGTGATTGAGCGACTCACAGCGGCAGGGTTGAAATTGAACCTAAAGAAGGGACAATTTGGACAATTCCAAGTGAACTACCTAGGATTCCAGGTTTCAACCGACCTGGGACTCTCAGACGGATTTCGGGGAAAAGTGGAACAGATTGACCCGCCAAACTCACTGAGTGAACTACAGAAGGTGCTGGGACTCTGCAACTACGTTAGGGATCATGTCCCTAGCTTCCAGAAATATGCGAGACCACTGTATGCGAAGTTGAGAAAGGATGTTCCAGAGGACCCCCACAAAATGTGGGAATGGACTGCGACGGACCAAAAGAACTTGCAAAACCTGCAAGGAGCGATCAAAGGAGCTTTGCGGCTGGAACCACGGAGTCTGACAACAAAGCTGGTCGCGGAAGTCAGTTGTAATGACGATGACGCTGTGATAAAAGTGTGGAACGAGGGCGCGGGGATAGTTACTCTGTGGAGCTATACCCTGTCCTCTGTGGAAAAAAAATATCCAGCAGAGGAAAAGGAGTTGGCGGTCCTGGCCAGGTATTGGAGTACCTTGAAAGATCTAGCCCAAGGACAGGGGATCAGAGTCCTCACCCAAAGCCAGGTCCATCGATTCCTGAGAAAAGCCACAGTGGAAAGTACAAAAGCAACAAATGCAAGGTGGGGAAGATGGGAAGACATCCTGCTGGACCCGGACCTCGAAATCGGGCCGGAGCAGCCTATGCGTAAGAAAATAAAGCAAGATGTTACATCACCCACACCGTTCGAGTGGACCCTGTACACCGACGGATCGAGGAAAGGCCAAGACGACAAGGCCTATTGGGGCTTCATTCTCAAGCAAAAAGAGAGGGAGCAGTCAAGACAAAGAGGCAAGGTCACCGGTAGTGCCCAGACAGGGGAGGTGACAGCGATATTAGAAGGTCTGCTGGAGTTGGAGCGGAGACGAGTAAAAAGAGCCAGAGTTATAACGGACAGTTATTACTGTGCTCAAGCCCTCAACGAAGACCTAACCATATGGGAAGAGAACGGGTTCGAGAGCGCTAAAAGTAAGGCAGTAGCTCATGAGGACCTGTGGCGAAAAATAGCTGAAATGCGGCTAACTATGGAGCTTGAAGTGGTGCACCAGAGGGCCCACACGAGAGAAGGAAATCACTGGAAAGGAAACGATGAAGTGGACCGTTTCGTCCAGATGCGGAAAATTGTCTTTGTTGGGATCGAGCAGTGGGACGAGCAACCCAGAGGAAGGGTGGTCCCAGATAAGCACGTGAAGGAGGTGGTGCAGGCAGTGCACGAAGCACTAGGACATGCAGGCACCGTTCCGACGCGTAGGGAACTGGAAAAGCAGCGCCTTTGGATTCTTGAACGAGAGGTCCGCAGAATCCTCAAAGACTGTGAGTTGTGTGGTCGATACAACGCAGGAAGGAGAGGACAAAGGGTGGGAGGACTCACCATTAAAAGTACCGTACCCTGGGGTTCGATATGCATGGATGTAGCAGGACCCCTGGGGGTGGCGGGGAAGAAAGGGGAAAAATACCTGTTGGTACTTGTGGACTCTATGTCAGGATACGTGACCACCAAGGCGGTGAGAAAAGCCAACGGCAACAGTGTTGTTGGCATGCTGGACCAAGTCTGTGGCTACCTTGGGGTGCCGAGGGAGCTTAGAACGGACAACGGTACACACTTTCGAAACGCTAAAGTGGACCAATGGTGCCAAATGAATGGAGTTGTGAGGGTCTACTCTCCCCCATACACACCCCAGGCGAATGGGGTGGTGGAAAGGACCATTGGCTTGGTGAAAAGTTGGATTGGGAAGAATGCCAATTCCAGAGAATGGAGCACTAAGACCCTGGAGATTGCCAGAGCTCTAAACGACCGACACCGAAGCGACAGGCCCTCCCCGTCAGAGGAACTGATGAGCCGCCCATTTACGTCACAAGAAATAGGGAGGGGTTTGGACGATAGAGGACCCAAGCTCGAACAACGGGTCCCACTTCAAGTTGGACAACGGGTCTGGATCAAGGCTCAGGTCGGAGCACCAAACTCAGCGGTCAAAGCCAAGTACGACAAATCCGACATAGTGGAGAAGATATTGGACAGGAATACAGTTCGATTGAAGAAAAGAGGAATCCAAGGAATAGGGCAGCTGAAGCCAGTTCCGAACTAGGAGAAAACCAGGAACTCGGAAAATGGCCACCAACATACAGGATTTACCACCCTTTGTCAGAGTGGCCGCTGTTAAAGGGGTGGTTACCATGAGAAGGAGTACTACGGGGCTCTGGGCAGGCAGAGCTCTAAAGAAGTTGGTGTATGCCAAAGGAGGATTTCTCTCCGGAGAAAAAGAGGTATTGGAATGGAGGAAGCTACACAATAGCTGCGTGGTTTGCCTGAGACCAACAACCCTAGCTATTCAATGGGAGGGGCCCGGGCGCCTGAAACCAGTTCAAATTACCGGGAGAAGGAAAGAGTTTAAGGAGATGCACCATAAGCCGGTGAAGGTTATGGATGCATACATCTGCGGTCCTTGCCGGGTGGAGACGTTACCCAGATTGATCATCATCACGCAGTGGGATTTGAGAGGATCGGCACTGGACATGGGGGATTGCGTCTGCCAGTGGGATGGACAACAGCTGCATCCCTGCGCTTCATGCACCCTTCTCCAGAAAAATGGGAGGATGGTGCAGGTGGGATGCGCAGAAGGATGGCAGGTGAGAAAGTTCCTTGAACCCCTGCAGGCCCTGACACCATCGTCATGGGAAAAGGGGGGGACAGTGGCTCCTGATGACAAAGTTTGTGAAGAGCTTGCGACGCCATCAGCCCCACCTCCGACCACTTCGGATCTGACCATGCAGGAGGCGTGCGGGACCCAGGGATCTTGGCGAGAGACTGTGATGAGGAATTGGCCATACAGCCCGGCCCAGGCGGAACTTATCAACCCACCACTAGCTGCTGCACAGATTCCTATGGCCTTCAGGGTTTATCGTGACCCAATCGAACCAGGGTACACCCCGTTGGCAGCGGAATTGACGGACTACTTCAGAGGAGTGGCAGAAGCAGAGGGCTGGAAGGGACCATGGGAGCTAACTACCTGGGGCCAGTTGATTAGGGAGGTCTACTGTGACCCCGAAGCCCCGGTCCAGGAGCTGGCCGCGGTGCAGCAAGAAGAGGGGGTCCGAAGAACGAATCTTCATTATCTAATCACAGACCTGGACGCTTTTGGACACCCAGGGGCCAGGACGAAGGAGAAAAGCAAAACCTTTATCGTCACCCCAGAGGAGTGGAGAAGGGGAGGGACCCTGCAGCTACCAGGCTCATGGACCAGCAGAGCTGCCACGCCCTCAAGGCCGGCCCAAACGATGAGAGTAAAACTGACAGTAAGGACCGTAATGGTCCCATTCGTCGGTGTGTACTCACTCGGTGTAGGTCTTACCCGAGGGGAAGATGTGTGGCCCCCTGGGGAAGAGCCAGCTGAGACAGGGGGTTTGAGGGGCTGGGCCCAAAGGTCGTTCCACAAGCTGAGTGGGAAAAAACGGAGAAACAGCAAGTAAATGCATGTAAACGGAAGTCGATTGTTGCAATGTCGCGCCAAAAAGAAGAAGTTAAATTAGAATGGGGAAAGAAAAAAGGGTCATCTGATCCTAAAGCGAGCCCGAGACCCTACATCCAATTGCCAAATGAACGAATCTACCTGGACAAGCCAAATCGCGATTTTGCGTACAGAAAAACGTTCTGTGGGACAGGAGCTTATTTTTGCAGCAATGCAGAGTATCAGCGTTCATCGGACCTGTCGATTGAACGGAGGGAGGCAGTACATACTATGGTATGCAGTGGATGGGATCTCCAGTTTGACAGATGCCCTGTCGTCTGGAGTCATCCGTGGAGGCACCAGCCGGTTCTTAGCTGCCCTGTCTCATCTCCCTGGATCCTGAACACATCATACCTCATTGTAAAGGGTAAACAGTTCAAATTTCGTTGGGGACCCAACTACCATGATCCAATACAAGAAGAATATGTTGACATTTGGGTGGGAGCCTGTATGGTGTGGACAAACAGCCCAAGTATGCAGCGCAACATAGCGGTTAGGATGCAAAACAAAGACCTATATGTAATTGAGAATCAAAACATGATGTTGCGGCCTGTCAGTTACCGCGTGCCAACCCGACGCTTGCCAAATCCCGACCCAGGCCTGAGATTGAAGGATTTGCCGTATACCAAAGAAAGGAGTTGGGTAAGCAGGCAGGTGGTTCGCTCGGATATGTGGGCTAAGGTAACGGAACTCCAAACTGTCGGAGGGGATCCCTTGTATGCAGAGCTTACCCAGGTCCGAAACTACGTGTCTGTGGAACAAAAGACATGTTACTCCAGGCTGACTCAGCTCGCGGATAGCGACGGGGATTGCATCGGTCCACTCCCAGACTCATCGTCTGTGATTGTTACCTTTTACAGATGGGTGTGGAGGGGGCTGGACCACAGGATTGGACAACACCCCAAGGTGCTATATGAGTGGCTGCTACGAGGGAGAGTTCAGTGTGAACCTGAGCCACCTCAGAGCTGCAGCTCCAGTGAACAGACTGAGGTAGCATCACCGCCTGTGCGGTCACCACCCACACCATGGATCTCCTTGTTCTACACAGGGGTGTTCAAGAACCTTGGCAGCCCCAAAGAGTAAGGAACGCCAACAGATCTGACCACAGCGACATGCGACAGCAACAATCGCAACAACGACCACGGAACGGAAAAAGGCTAAGTCTTTGCATAACGGTTAAATTATTTGCAGTTTTGACAGGACTAGGGATAGTCCTGGCCATACTGTATCACTATGGTAGTGAACCATGGGCCCTAACTCATGTCAGGGTGTCCTATACTACCACGAAGAGGTTCAATCAAACCTGCTGGATGATGGAACCTAGAACGGTTGTTCTCTCCAGAAACAGAGACCGGAGGGACAACGACACGGAATTGGACCCTGCGGACCTAACTGCCGTGCTTCGCAGGTTCCAAGAAGGGGGAGTGACTGGACTGAACCTGACTGCTGCTGTCATCGAGTGGATGGAGAGCGGAGCCAACGGGACAGACGATGGAGCGGATTGGGCAGGAGAATTCCGGAGAATGACAGAGAATTTGACATGGAATGTAGATGACGTATCTACCGAGGAAGAGGAGATAAAGATAAAAATCTCAATCCAGAAAGAAAGAGAAGAAAAGGCAGTTCAGTGTAATTGGATTTACCCTGAAAATGGAGGCCCTGGCTGGTACTGTTCATGGGCATGTGTCCCATGGGGAAAGCCGGGGGCTGGAGGATATTGGAAGCCTGAAGTATGGTATGCAGCACACAACCGCAATGACACTTGCCTGTCTGTCATGCCAGAGGATGGGAGATTCTGGGGACACTACGATCTTAACTGTGAAGCCACAAAGGTGCGACGTAAGCCCCGGCGGACAGAAGAAGCAACGGGGAACTCAACGCTCGGCCAGCCTAACAATACTGCGAGCCAGGCTAACACCACCGGGGAAGAGGAAAAGAATGAAAAACCTGGGACTCCAGTTCCAGATAGCACCCACCAGGTGGTGGACCCGGAGTTCAAACCGCAAGGCTCTAGTTATCGGAAGAATATGAGCAGGCGTTGGGCAAAAGAATGCACAACAAACAAACTCCCTAAACTAGCTAAATGTTTTTGGAGCGTGTTCTTTAATTGCTCGACCCAGAATTACTTTGTGATAACTCCAGCTAACCAACCACAGTATCAGGTTAACCGGAACCTCTATCAGCTAAAACCAACCGCTCGGCATGAAGACTGGCTCAACGAGACCCTGCCTTGGATATGGATCACCCCGCTGGAACACTTCTGGGGGTCCTTCAGAGAGGGATACTCCCGCGCCAGCTATGGCCTCAGAGGACCTGGGAAGACCAACATGTATGTGCAGAAGCTGCCAAAGCCGGAGGAATTGATGAAAGTACCACTGGGAGATTTCCAGAAGATCGACACATGTGTGGCCAATAAAATGTTTGAAGCACTGAATGGCTCCGAGTATCTGGCCGACGGGGCCTCACCGCGATGCACACTCTGGCAAGAGTGGCACCAAGTCTGGGGGACCTGGCTGTATGACTGTACAGGCCTGAAGGAAAATCAAACTGTCAAAGGGACCCTCCAAGCGTGGAAGGAGGCACACACCAGGGATAATGGTTCGACCTGGTGGGGCCTACAGAAGGACGAAGTGTTGGACTGGGTGGTGCCCTGCCTAGCTCAGACAGGGAACTACTGGGTGAAATATCAGTACATTGCCACAGTGTACTCCAAAGATAGGGACATTTGGCCCGGGATGTGGTATAAACCAGAACCGTATGTGGGCCCAAGACCCTGGAAGATGGAGTGCGACCGAGGGAACACTACTTGCAACATCAGCTTGGCCGGGAGACATTGTGAAAATGTGCCAGGATGGGAGGACCTTTGCCAGCAGCACTATGGAGATGAGTATGAGACACATGTGCAAGAAGTAACCTGGGTGAAAGGAGCCGACAAACAATGGAGGAGATCAGGACCAGTCCGAGGCAGCTGTACCAGCTTGATTCTGGGCCATCGTATGAAAAACAGGAAAAATGTAAACGGAAGAATCATCCCCCCAGTATCGGACCCTACAGTGTTTTTGGCAGAGGGACACGCCTTCAGGAAGAGCCTGTGCGAAGGAAAAGAGGAGAAAGGATTTGAGTGGATGGGGCCTAATCGCATGTATGGAAATGGAACGTGTTACTCTCCAGAGGAACATTGGCTGAGTTGCGGAAGTGGACGAAGAGAGCATGAATGCACTTGGATCGAGTTAACCGGAGCCTCCATTGTCGGAACGGCCACAGTGGTACTGGAAGAAGTGACAGGAAAGATCGAAGAAGGATTCTCAGTAGTGAAGGGCTGGATGGGGGAATTGTTTTCCTGGCTCTGGCCCTATCTGCTGATGTTAGTAGGATTTGTTATTCTAGGAATAATAATCTGGGCCGCCATTAAGGGCGGGGTAGCAGCAACCATTGCCTCGTGCTTCAAGAGAACCTCGAGGGAGAAAAGGGAAGTAGACGAAAGGCCCCTCCTACCGAAGAGGGAGGGGCACACCCACCTATAGAGGGTGAACACTGGAGCGCCATAGCCATTGCAGACCCGGAACCTCAGCCAAGAGCCTCAAACTAGAAAAGGAGAAGGCAGATCAAGCAGCCAAAAATGACAGCAACCACCCCCTTCGACCCCCCAGGATCGGCCATATTTGGAGTGAGTATAACAGAAGCAGACCAGAACTCCTCTGGCACCAACCCAGTATCGGTGATAAGATTAACCATGTTGGACTTTTGGGTCCTTGAAATAATATGGTTCCTCTACTGTGTCATGGGGAAATGGTCCCTGAACCAGCCACTGAGGATACTGGCCCTGGGTATAGGGTGTGCGAAGATGGCGATTGAAAACATCTATCGAGGCCGGCGGTGGATCACCCTTTCCTGGTTCGCAACGTACCTCTTGGGAAGAGTCTGCATCGATTCCAGCCGCTTGGGTCTCGCAAAGGGAGGAATAGTGATCATTTGGATGGGGATCGACATCGCTGCAGTCTTCTACGGGCCGTTGAAACTGGTGTCGGCGATCTTTGAGGCGTTGATGGCGGTCGCGGCGCTGACATACCTCCTGGTCATGATCATGGCTATGCAGAAGAGAGGGAGGGGCCGTTGGCTCCGCAAAATCTGCGCCATCGCTCTCTGGGGTCTAGGTTGGGGAGCAACTGTCGCTATCTGCTGGGCGGGCTCCGAATCATCAATCGCTATAGCAGTGTGGCTCATGATGTATGAGGTCCTTTTTCCGAGGGACGAAGGAAGCAAGAGCCCAGGCGTGACCCCTCCTTTGGTGTTGAAATCTCCCTGGCTGAGCTCCCTGGCAAAAAGGCGCTCCGCAAGAAATGGGGAATCTTAGGAAAATATAAGATCACCCCTAGCTAATCTCTGGCGAGACGCGCTAAGCTTAAAGCTTGCTAGTGTGAAATTAATTAAGTTTTTGTGTTCAAATATGTTACAGGAGGGTATCGGCTGTATCTGCTGTGGGGACCTTATAGAGGGGGCGAAGCAGTTATGGGATGTAACTCCAGCATGGTGGTGTACCCCTTGTTATCGGGGGCATTTTCCGATAGGAGCGGCCAGCGGCATCTTCTGTGAAGGGAAACACCCCTTTATGCCTACGATGAATGTAGCCGAATGTATGGAGGTGGAGAAGGGGGCAAAAGTCGTGTGGAGTTCCGCAGAAAAAAGCAGAGAGCACATCCTAGTCTACACCAACGGGACCTACTGTCCTGTATATTCAAAATTGTGGGAGTTCAAAGACGGCACCCGAGTGTCAACCACCCATCTCATCGACGGCCGATTCGTCGTCATTGGGCCTCGCTTGCCTCCGGTGTTGCATCGAACACCATCGATAACACACGACGAGGTCGTCAACGTAGAGAGGGGGGACCATCCAGAGTACCGAGACGTGGGGGTGCAGACAGAGACCGCAGGAATAGTACCAAACCTGATGGGTATGTGGGGTTACGACGAAGGGGAGGGGGAGCTGGTGGAGTTAATCCCTGAGGGGCTGTTCTTTCAGTCCGGAGAGGACACCCCCTACAGCCCTATCGAGGTCATCCGAGGTTCCCCCTCTCCGAACACCATACTGAATCAGAATGTGCTGACCCTGGCGCGAAGCATCAGCGAGCAGCTGTTGGAGAGAGAGGATAAGGACAGCTGGACCGTGGAAACCGAACCGACTTCACCTGAAGACGACGTGCTCGTCATCTCAGCACTGGACCTGGACGGGCTGGAGGTGATCGACAGCTGGACCGTGGCAGCCAAACCGACTTCACCTAAAGACGACAGGCCCCTGGCACCACTAGCACTGGATGGACTGGAGGTGATCGACAGCTGGACCGTGGAAACCGAACCGACTTCACCTGAGGACGACGTGCTCGTCATCTCAGCCCCGGAGGGCGACGACTTCATGCAGGGATGCTGCTAGCGACCCGTGGCAGCCTGTGACCTCAAGAAGGGGGTGTCAAGTAAAATCAAAGAGTTGAGGTCCCAGGAAAACTGCCTTGTGAGGGGAGTACATGCTCGGTATAAAGATGAGGTAAAAAGGGACACAAAAAGCATATAATCAATAACCAATAATCATAATAAGGGTAGTGTGTGTAATACAAGAATATAAAATGATTCAACCAATGTATACTGTGTGATAATGAGGGGAGAAAGAGGTGTTGTGCAGCAGGATGTGGCTGTTTGCAGTCTGGGAGGGATGGGGTTGGAGGCCAGAGCACCGAGGCAAGGGTGAGAGGGTATTAGATGTGTGTGTGTGTGTAAGGGAAAAAAGGGGAACTACAGTGGCAGTTGGAGGTGACTTATAATGTGTGTGCGTAACTGAAAATGTGTGTGCGTCAGGGTAACTGAATGAGGGTGAAGGAAGGGGGGTTGATGAAAAAGTGAAGAAATATTAATCATGTGAGAGGCGAGGGGGGGGGGGCGAGGTAACAGCCCAAAAACGCAGTTTATAAAGTAAACGATACGCCACATGCAATTCGGGATTCATAGCGGGACGACGCGAGGTTCAAGTGCTCGGCCGAGACACTGGGCCTCGTTCGGACAAGCGGAGGACCTCGCCCTTTTTGGTCGCGAAGCGGAGACCACAGTTCGCGACCAAAGATTAGAAGGACGGAGAATTTCCTCTCCCCCCTGTTCAACTTTAACAACTGGACAGCTGAAGGAAACAGCCACACCTTAAAGGCTTTGTATTGAGTTCGAAGGGCCGCTGAACGGACTTCGCTGTCCCGCACAGGAGGAGCTGAGGATCTAAGCTGGACCTCCGCTCCTACAACTGCCAAAGAAGAGCGTTTCTTCAATTGATTCACCAAGATCGTTTCTTCAATTGATTCACCAAGAGCGTTTCTTCAATTGATTCACCAAGATCGTTTCTTCAATTGATTCACCAAGAGCGTTTCTTCAATTGATTCACCAAGATCGTTTCTTCAATTGATTCACCAAGATCGTTTCTTCAATTGATTCACCAAGAGCGTTTCTTCAAATGATTCGGCAAAGAAGAGTTGTTTCTTCATTGATTCACCTGGACCAACGTAATTCTTTTCCGAATTACCACCAACCCAGCCTCGGCGTCGCTACTGATGAGTATATAATGGAAAGTTTAATCGAATAAGAAATTATATCTGATCTAGTCAAATTTAGTATTATTTTGTGCATGCTGAGCTGTACCCCTGCTAGACGATCCTGCAATAAATATAATCTGCATTTAAAGTAAATCTCTGAGAATTCATTTTGCATGAGTAGTAGAGTTCCTCGTGGTAGTAAAATGTTAAATCTATTGTATGTCTAACAACATGAGTTCTGAATGGTTATCCAAGTTTCCAGTCCACTTAACAACCCCTTACGGTTTTCTATCAATCCTAACCGTTAAAACCTAACCTGGCAATTCACCAAGAGCCCGGATCCAGAAGAGGAAAGCTGCCATAACTGACGCGACTGGTGGAAGCACCTGGCCAGGGTGGCCCCTCGGCCGAGTGCACATTTACCGGAGGAAGCAGGGTAGACGTCAGGAGTAACGGTAGTTAGCAGAGCCAGGCGAGTTTCCTCACCACACCAGCTTACCAACCTTTTAATAGAGAGCTGAGTAACTAGTACGCCCCGTATCGGGCTTGTAGAAACCCCCGGATCTAACAATATATATATATAATTATTATTACTTTGCAGGGTTATAACGGGGCACAAAGTCTGACGAGAGGGAGGTGAAAAATATCTCACCGATTTCCAGTCTGGAGAGAGAGTAGTCGATGATGCGGACCAGCACCCCTTTGGTGTCCAGAGAGTGGACTGTTCCATTCAGGAAGAAGCTCCCCGTCTTCTGCTTGGTGGTTTTGACCAGCACGTTGCCCCAGTGGAGGTCCCTGCAGTCAACAGAGGCATCAAAAGGAATGTGTCCAACTAAAGAACAGCTCGCTCGCCATTGGACGTTTCACAAATCATATCTGGTTGAGTACCTTCTACTCTAAATCAATCAATCAAATCATCGTTCAGTCGTAATAAAAAGTTGTGGTGACAGAATCTCGTGAATCAATTTGATTTGATTGCTTCGTAGATCCATCAAGTGGGGGTCATTATGAGCTTTGCCTGTGTGTCACGAACAGTTAAAACTGTTGGTCATTAATCAATTAGTCGAACGACATAAAAACATATTCATCAAACATTTGAACAAACAGTTTCATTGTTTTGGTCACTTTTTAAGCAAAAACTATTCCAGTTATATCTTCTCTAATGTGCACATTTGCTGGTTTTCTACGTCTTTTATGACAGTAAACTGACATATGCATTTTGGACTTTAGGTCGACAAAATAAGACATTTGAATGCATCACTTTGGACTTTTATACACTGTGTCTCGTCCTGCTCGGTGTGCCCAAGGCCTGATGCACGCAGACAATCACGTGTGCTATAATTTATGTGTGTGTGTGTGTGTGTGTGTACACTCTACCTGTGTTCAAAGTGTAGCTCCTGCTCAGCAACAGCCAAGGCAGCAGTGACCTGGTGAAGGATGCTCTTGGCCACCGCCAAAGACGCCAGCTTGACGACACAATAAAGACTTGAATTAAAGACCCCACATGCACTCTCAGGCCACACTGAACACTAACTGCTTAGAGGCCGACGGTGAGATAAATACAGCTTTTCATATACATATACTGTATGAAGTTAAGCATTTCTTTTAGATGCTCAGCGTCTTCAATCTTTCAGCAGTTCCTTCAGCATGCATATTTAACTTGAAGTTGTAATGCAGTGTCTTTATTAATGTTTGAGCACATTACAGCTGGTGTACTAGTGTAATGAGCTACATCTAGTGTGATGAGAGCAGAGTGTTCTATTTGAGGGAAGAGTGCTTGAATCTCTGGCTACAGCAGTGAGAGAGTTTCTGCTGATGCGGCGTGCCTACCGCTCCATTGCTGTTCTCTAGGTCGGCGCCTCCGAACTCGAACTCCAGGATTATGAATAACTGATCCGTTTGGAAGAAGTCTAAGCAGAGAGAGAGAGAGAGAGAGAGAGACTGAGACCTGATGAAATAGACGGACCTGATCCTAGAGACTTGTGTCCCCTGTTAAGGTCGGACCATGTGGTGAAAGCATACACTGTATATTAGGAGTGGGCACAGTCACCGTACCACTGCACGTTGGTTTGTGGACGGCCATTTTGAAGTTTGAGTTCAACATTTTGCCCAACGTCATTTTGGGTTTTTTTAGCAACCAGAAGTGACACAAGAGAGTGGAACCAGGTACAACCCAACACTGAAAAAGACATTTGTAGGCGACCTAAACGGTTACAACTGACCCTTCGCTAAGCCCCTCCCCACAACGACCAGTCCCAGCCTTTGATAGCAACAGCAACTAGGGGCAGCAGGCCTGTCGAGCTTTAAGCGGTGTGTAAAAAACCTGCAAATCAGCAGATATCCTCAGTTTAGGGGAGAGAGGATTTATTTTGTCGGATACGGATTGAACAGTGTGGAAGACCTCCCCCACAGCTTAATCCAACAAAGATCAACAAAATCTACTTTGTTAGCTCCAAGGTAAGTGCTAATAACGTTAGCTAGCTTAACACGTTAGCAAACAAAGACGGTTAAATATTAATTATCATTAATTTGTGATATCCAGTGTATGGATCAAGCACACTATGTGCAGCACTATGCTAAACACATTAAACACATGGACAATCGGGATCATTTAGTTTTATATTAGATAATAAAAGCTGTAGAAAGTCACAACTAAAATGAAACGTTAACTTAGCCTAAAACAATAACAATACATTGACGTTGTTCCTGTAGAAGTTTGTCCTTGCGTTGAGACGTGGGGTGTAGGTGTTTGCTTTGGAACCGGTGAGCTTTTCCCTCGGTTGGTATGGCCTCTTCTTTCACTAAACTCCACCAACAGATTACATTGTGGGCGTAATGTTTCCTCTCAGATGCATATTGTAGTCTTTACCGTCTACTTCTCTCTGATAGTTCACAACAATTAATCCAGAAATCTGCTCTGATCTCCTTTGGAATATCTCTCACTGATATCTCTCACATGCCATATTGACATGCTGGGTGGGAAAGCTGGACAGGCCTTGCAACAGTAACCAAGGGGAGCGACCAAATAACAACTCCCAGACCGGTGTTAGTAACCTGTCAATCACAAAGTAGCCCCGCCCTAAAGCATACTCTGCTTGATGGTCTATTGGACTCTAAATGGACCATTACTTACTAAATGAACATCATGCTGTATTTAAGAAAAGACTTGAAACTAGAGATTGAGACCATAAACTCATGTTTACAATGTTTACTGAGGTAATAAATCAAGAGAGAAGTAGAGTCATTTTCTCATAGACTTCTATACAACCAGAGGAGCCAGAAGAGAGAATGCTAGTTTAAAGTACTTCTGCGTGGGCTTCTCTTTTCAGACCCGAAGGTTGCCGCCTGGTAATAGTCGAGGTGAAACAAAGAAAAGCCTCTTTGAGTTCCATCAGCCGCTGCAACCTAAAAGACATGTTGACAAACGGGACCAGGCTCTCACTGACCTGGTCGGTCATTCTCAGAGCCTTTCTGCTGGTCGAAGATGTCCCAAGCATTCAGGAACTCTGGAGGGTAGCGGCCCTGAACGCAGTGGAGTCTGTGAGGGAACAAGTCGAGTCACATTATCAAAGCCACTGAGGCGCTAACGGACGAAAAACAGGAAACCAGAGAGAGTCCTTACTCGTTGAGGCCGATAAATCCGTGAGTCTTGTTCTGCTGCTTCTCTTTGAGGCTGCTCAGCTCCCTGGCAGAGAAAAACACACACACACACACCCTGCTGTTTAGCTGAACTGCTCTCATGCCGTTTCCCATCATTGGGTTTCACTTAGATGAAACATTCAGAGCTTATGACTCCGCTCCCCCTTATATTATGGATCCCAGCAAAACTACTCCACGTACTACTCACTTTGAGATAATTATCTCATGGAGAATCTCTCCGAAGGTCTTCTGGTCCTCTCCGTTCACCTTCTCGCTGCCCTCTACTGGAATGATCTGCAAAGACAAGAGACACTGTTTAGACGCACAATACACAGACGCTCATATATTTTCATTAAACCTCTATAGCAAATATTTTAGATTATTTTTTTGTATTACTCTTTTCCCGGGAAACCCAAACACGTGATAAAATAACTCAAGGTACGCTCGCTGGGTTTTGCCCCCTGGAGCTTCAGAGCGTTTCCCACAGCCTTCTTCGGCAAATGACGTACGCTCAGATGTCGTCAACCGTTTGCCATCATGTGACCGGAATTACGCACGCAGGTCATGAGATGACACCTGAGCTCATTCACTGAAGGCGGAATACAGTCAAAAGCTCCTTGAAAACGCCAGTAAGTGAACCTTGAGTTTGTAATATTATGTCACAAACATTTCTGAAATTGTAACCTAGCCTAACACACAAACACATACATTCATGGAAACATACATACTTTGAGCGCTACAGTGTCTCCTGAAGCGTTGGTGGTGGAGAAGACCTCACCGAACGTCCCCTCGCCTATCTTCACACACTGTTTCATACGTTGAGGGAGTACGCACTCCTCCCACGGCAGAGGGCGCGGCTGGCCGCACTCGGCACATACTTTCTCTACGTCCGACAGATCCGCGTCCTCACACGCAACCTGTGGCAACAAGACATGAGGGAGAAGACGTGTAACAACCTATTCAAACAGCCAAACGCCGAGCATGTACTTGAAAATTGGGACTCTTGTGTGCGTGTGCGTACACTGTACCGGGGAATTGGTGCCCAGCAGCTCTGGCCGCAGGCGTTTGGTGAGCGGCGTCCGAAAGGGTGTGGCAAAGAGGTCCTGACTGACGTCGGTCAACACCGCTCGTCGAGATGAGCCTGGCACCGCCGGACGTAAACAGCTCGGAGTGAGTAGCACTAAGGAGAAAGAATGAGGGATAATAAATGTAAAAAAAGAGCCATGTTCTTTAGACACGCCTCCTTGAGAGTCTCACCAGCGAGGATTTGGCATTTCTGCTTTTTTTTTTTTGCTGTATTGAAAACGTACCGAACCGTGGCACCACTGTATCGTATTGAACTGAACCGAATAACAACGTAAATGTGCACGTGTGTGCGTTACCCTTGTTCTTGCGATGAACAGAGAGGGCGGCCTTGAGTCGACTCCAGGTGTGTGTGTTGGGCGTCAGGTCAGCCAGCAGAGACGACAGGTTGAGGCGACTGGCTTTCAGCGGAGTGGAGAAAGTCATGGCGCCCCCCGGACACTCCTACACACGGGACAGATATCACAGTTTGTCAACAGTTTGTCTCTTTACATGCCCCCCCAAGCTATTAACATTCAATTACAGTTGAAGTACAAGCACAATACAATACACACCTTAAACCAAAAATCAGTTTGTCCCTTTAACATTTTGTGATCATTTTGCAGTTAATCTGGAGTTTTATTTGAGCAGGCTGAGAAATAAAAACACAACAAAATGTACTTTGATTACACTGTGCCAGTTAACTCAATGTTAATGAGGGAAATACATAGACTTTACTGACAAATAGTGTCATTTAGGAACATTTTGTGTTGATTTTGGCGGTCCCTGTGGACTAAAGTGGTAGTGGAAGCACCAGAATCCCTTTAGAAAACCTCTTGCTTTACTGAAGCAGGGGTCTGGCAGTCGGCCCCGCTCAGTCCTGGTCCAGGTTCTCCCATGACCCAGATGACGAGCATTCAGAATTACTATATAGAAATAGACTCGGTCTCGTTTACTGATGTAGTTCATATAGGAGGATCAGGATTAAACAGACAGTTTCATAACCAGTTAAAAGTTCCTCACAGTAACTTTAAAAAGGTTTAAAAAAAGAACACGGTCATGGTTCAGGTTGTGAATGAGGTCTGAGGAGTAACCAGGACACTTCATCTGGAAAGCGTGCTTGTTGCCGAGGTACTTTTTATAAAATGAACTTTGAATGTCACAAAAGAAAATTCCATTCACCATCATTACTGTGTATGAAGAAACTAAGACGCAAATATATTAAACTTTAGTCAAACAAAACCAAAACTGTTCGCAAC
The DNA here is from genome assembly GCA_032191485.1 of Leptoclinus maculatus. Classification (NCBI taxonomy): domain Eukaryota; kingdom Metazoa; phylum Chordata; class Actinopteri; order Perciformes; family Stichaeidae; genus Leptoclinus; species Leptoclinus maculatus. Next base: position 1,050,208 of record JAVDOI010000042.1, on the reverse strand, counting down.
AGTAGTTAGCACTGAACATAAATTGGAACTTTGTTTTCTTTTTTGTCATTTGAGTGAACAACAAACATTAGAACCCGTCTTGAATACGGCATCACATCAAATGCACATGTGTAAAAATCACTGATGGTCCCAATGAATTATTCTACTCTTTACAGGTACGTACAATAAGTCTTTTAGTCAAAGGAGACACACAGAATGGACAGCCACCACTATTGTCTAAGAAAACACATATTTGATGAATCAGTTGGTGTTTAAACATGTATTTTCACCATAAAACCTGCAGAAAGCCACAGGACGAAACATCAAAGGGATGATAAATGTCCTCTTTACCAGGAATTTGCATATAAAGAAATACCACCACCTGAAAAAGATTAATAGGGACCCTGCTGATGGAATCTGCCACAAACGCATTGTTAAAACAGGTGAACTGAAACATCTTTTCTGTTCAATTCTCTTTCTTTTGTCAATAACCAAAACGGTCAATTAATGTGTCGAAAGTGCGTGAACGTGTTTGTGTGCATGCCGTTCTCACCCGTGGCCGTGTGTGTTGTGTGGAGATGAGCTCTGTGATGCTGCAGTCCGCCGCCCTGCTCCTGAACGCGTGTGTGCTGCCGTTGTTCTTCCAGCGGCTCACGCTCAGACCGCTCACACACGCCTTCCTGGTCGTCCCGGGCCGGTCTGTCGACGTGCTCCTCCTCGTCTTCTTTTCTTTAGCAGCCGGATGAGTCTTTTTTTTTCCTTTGCGGGGAACGTTGCAGGAGCTCTTTGCTTCTTCTTCTTCAATCTCGTCTCTGAAGCTAGTTGAGAGTCTCTTTGCGACGTAGACGGAAGTTTCTTTGCTGCGGTGACTGGCATCGCTCTCAGACTGGTGGTCGCCGGCCGAGCCTGGCGCGTCTGTGGGGGATTTGAGTGTGGCGTCTTTGAAATGCAGAATTTCCTTCAGCTGTGATGGAGTTACTCTCTTCACCTCAACAAGGACTTTGGCAGTTAGACATTTCTCCTTCAGTGCCGTCGCGAGTGCCGCTGCCTTTCCCCCTGTTTCTGGGGGATTAGACCGTGTCTGTGCCGCCAGACCGCTGGTGTTTGTTGACATCATTCTCTCTGTGATTTCTCCTGAAACTATGACGTCTTCTGGGTCCTCAGAGTTATGTGTATGGTCATTTTCGGACATGTTAGCGTGGGACAAAGCCATTTTTTGGAGCTGAACTGTGCAGTTCTTAGAAAGACGTTCGCCCTTAACTGCTACAGCAGACGGTGTTTGCACAGAGCTGTTGCTAATCGACTTGTCGGCTGGTAAATGTGCGCCCATGATAAACTCAACGCTGCAGTCGTTGTGGTGGGTAGATTCAACATAAAGTACTGATGCCGACTGCTCCATGGATTCCAGTGTGCGCGAGTGTTCGGCTGATAGCGAGGTGTTCGCGCTTTGACCGTCAGTCACCGAAGCCGCGTGTTCAGAAGACTCTAAACTATTTACCGAGTCTACACACTCACAGATCTTACTGTTGCTCGCAGATGAATGGAGACGAAATGGTTCTGAAGACTGCGGGATTTCGGCCGAGCTTGAAAGTCCCAAACAGGAAGAGTAGGCCGTTTTGCCGCATAGTTGCGACACGGCGAGCTTGTCCAACCGTTCCAGCTGTACGGCGCAGCGCTCGGTCAGACATCTCTCCTTCAGAGCCTCTGTAAGCCACTCTAACCCTGCTGCTGCCGACACGAAACGACTGCTGCGCTCACCGTCTGACGAGAGCAGAATCACACTTGGCGACCCCCCGACATTCTTGGTTCTTGCGTCTTCCTCGCTGCAGCGACGTCTCTTGTTGGAGCTTGTGGGCTCCGTAAACAAATCACCGGAGAGGTCTTTGTGGCGATGCAGGCCTGGCTCTCGCTCACCGAGGAACGACCGCAGCTTCTCCTCAGAACGAAGCCGGATGGGTGGTGCAGAAAGTGACGGAGAGCCGGGCTGCCCTGGCAAATCCGCGTCTTCTTGGAATGTGACACCTATGCAACTCACGGACATGGATGGCAGGCTGGGGGATTGGTCGCTGTAGGACGGGGGTTTAAGGCGTGGCCGTTTGCTGAAGGAGCCCACCGAGGGGGTGGAGCAATATATGGGTTTCCTGGGGCAGGGTCCGAGGCTGTGATCCGTCAACTCGTTGAGGGAAATCTCTCGGAAAGGGTTGGTGGCAAAGCTGGCGACCCCCGCAGTGTTCACCGAGTTCTCCGCACTCGACGCCAAAAACGCTGGGGGGGCCCTTCTCCTGGTGGGCTGAACAATTCTCCTGGAACCGAAAGCCCTGGATGTAAAGTCGTCTGAAGAGTTGAGTGTGTTGTTAGATGATTTGGGGAGTTTGGGTTTGGTGGTAGCAGCACGCCTGCGGCGGGTTACAAAGCGGCCCGCAGAAGGAAGATGACCACTAAAGGAAACAGAAAAAAAGGAGGAAGAAAGCTAATGGTTACAGCAATTACTGAGGACATTAAGCTGGCGTTCAGAAGAAATACCGTCATGTTACAAAGTAACCCACCATGAATGTAACCTTGCATGTTTTCAATAAGCCGAAGCAGCCTCTTGCCTAACGATGTTGCAATGCAGCAAGTTGAGCCAAGTTAAACTTAAAAAAGTGGACGTAGTCGTCGTGACGTCACCCATTAGTTTGTGGACTGCGTTTTGAAGCTTTGAGTTGGGTATTTTGGCCGTCGCCATCTTGGTTTTTTTGCAACCAGTGAACGGATGTGACCATATTTGGACTGAGGAGAAGTGATGTAGAGACGCTGTAGACTTGGTACCGGCAGCGGCCTGTCAATCACTGTGTAGCCCCGCCCTAAAGCATACTCTGCTTTATGGTCTATTTGACTCTAAATGGAGAGAAGTAGAGTCATTTTCTCATAGACTTCTATACAACCAGAGGAGTCGCCCCCTGCTGGTCAGTAGAGAGAATGCACGTTTAAGGCACTTCCTCGTGTGCTTCACTTTTCAGAACCAGAGGTTGCCGCCTGGTACAAATGAATGAGAGGTCTGCTTATTTTTTCATACAGAGCCAAAGCTGATCTGAACGCAGCCTTAGGTGGCAGACACTCTTCAGCTGATTAATGAGGGGATCAAAAGACTGACTGGCCAAAGACTTACTTTTTATCTCTCTTCATTTGAACTGAAGAAAAATGTGATTTAAAGGCATTGACATTTGATATTGATTTTAAATGGCAGCCCTAGATCCGAGATCCAAAACTGTTGCATTCACAATGAATGGTGGGTATTGTAGGAACTGAAGAAAACAGTTGGATCTGCTTGAAAGTCCCCTGTTATTACCAGTAATGTCAAATGTCTGCTCGCAGACATTACAAAAAAAAAGAACCACAAGTCGCTGTACATGCTGACAGCCCTTTATGTTTACATAATGTGTTCTGCTCTGAGCACACACCTGGCTATCCTGCTCTGCTGGGCGGGCTGACGGCGGGGAGGAGAGGCCCTGCTGATGTTCCCCTCATCATCGGTGGTGTCCATCAGACATAACAGCGCTTTTGCCTTGGCAGGACGCACTGCTCGACCACTGGCGACGCTAGTCTTCTTCACTCTGACAATAAAAAAAAAAAAAGATTATGAGCAAGAGAGGGCATGAGCAAGTGGGTCAGGAAAAAAAACGGAATAGTAGGACTTTAAATGGCACAAAGAAACTCAAGGTTTTTTGTCTGTGCTGCGGTGCACGAAATATCATAAAAACTTGTAGTGTAATGAAATCTGATTCCTAAGTAACTGGCATGGTAAGAATCTAGAATTGGTTAACTATCAACAGTTTTCTTGTAACAAAATGCCTATTAATGAAATAATGACATCCCTCAAAATTGCCAGCTGCATGTTTGTTCACAGACCTGGTGGTCTTGCTCTGCTGAGCAGGCTGAGGACAGGAAGGAGAGGGTGCGTTCTCCTCGTCACTGCTCCTCTCAGCCAGACACAGCACGGCCTTCTTCTTGGCAGGACGGCTCCTTCTACGACTGGCAACGCCGGTCCTCCTCTCTCTGTGACGAGAAAATCAACACGTCAGTTAGGGGCAGAGAGGATGTGATATCCAACATGAGAGAACATAGGTTAGAAAAAGATTTTAAAAACTGATTCAAAAATAGATTAGATAATCATATATTGGCAAATTTCTCTTCTTTTTTTAATCATCGCTTGGCATAAACACGCATTAAATCTGGTTGGTAAAGGACTGAGCTGGAGTTAATAAATGACATTTCTGCACTGCAGTTATGTGCAGATTATCAGCTGACACACGCAGTATGTGCTATATCAACTGATTTATGTATCGACATATCTGTGATAAACTAAATAAATCTGTGTTAACATCAGTCCATACTAGTGCCAGGAGAATCCCCACTTTAACAGTAAATCATATTTCATCGTTTAAAACTCACTGTTATTAAACATATCATCACTATCAACATTGCTGTACACACCGTCATTATCCACCATTCTCATGTTAGCAACCGGCTACAATATCTATTTCAAATTGCACTCTTGCTATTGCAGTTTACACATTTCATAGAATATAAAGACACTATTTTAACAACTATTTGTATGTCTGTACATAGTACTCTAATGTGTTTAGTAGTCAAACGTTTATGTGGACATTTGTTGTCCATGTTCATATCTGTGTAACAAAACACGGTCAGAAACCTTGTATTCTGATGTGGGTCAGGTTAGGTAGAGTCTGACTTGAAGAAATCCATTAAAACTCAAGTATTCAGCCTTAACCCTAAACGTGTGAAGCCCTTCCGGACTACCGTGGCTCGTGAACGTACCTCTTCCTCGTAGGTTTTGCGGGTTCAAACACGGAGCTGTCGCCGTCTGTTGAGCGCGTGCTGTCGAAGGCCTGGTTACGGTTCTCTGGGGAGATCCAGGCGGACAGCTTTCGCCTCTCCTTACCGTACGTCTTCAAAAATAACGGCTTCATAGTTGAAATTACAGACGTAACGGTGCCAATAATCCAAACGTATATTATATCGACGAGTGTTCAAGCGCATTTAGCTAACGTTACTAACCCAGATGAGACCAACGTTAACATTTAACATTAAATCAAGTTTAGCCAGTTAGCTCGACCTTTTGCTAACCGTGCTAACTATATGAACGCCCAAACAACAACACTGATCGACGAAACACTATTTAAGTAGCTGTTTAACCAATTCCATGATTAATTCAGTTATGTATTCCCTCTTTTTGTATGTTTTTCATTATTATTCCGAAGGAATCCGAATCCGCTGCACCCGCTTCTTGTTCAAACTGCTGGGCACCGATGATTGGCCAACAGCCGGTGAGGATATTAGCACAGCGCCACCTGGCGGATTGGAGTAGTTACAACTTGGATTATGAAGGAGAGAGGACGGAACAGCGTCTCTTTATTAGTGTAAGAAGTTGTAGGCCTAAAATCTTGTTTAGCCAATAGTTCTTTTAGTTAGTGCTCTACAATAGGGACTCAAATTCGACACAAAGTGGAACACATTTATGTGGCCAATAGTGTGAAAGTAATCCTCTGACACACAGCCTGACCACAACAGACAATGCAGTACTTAAATCTAACCACCAGGTGTCACCATTTTATTAAACTGTACTGCCCTTTACTGTATGAGTGGGCAATTGCATCAGAATTGAAACAGGGCTACCTCTAACGCCAGTTTTCATGAATCTTATTGGCCCCACGAGACTGTAATGTAAAACTACATTAGCATGCATATATTAGCAAGGACGGCTAACAGAAATGTGGTGGTTAGTTTTAGAGGTCACTAGGATTCATCATAAGGACGACAGATGTCTGTACCACTTTCCATTTCATATTTCCTTTAATGTTTAGATGAAAAAAAAGTAATCTGTGACGTGCTGGCTGCTTGTGTAATGCACCACCGTGCACATACATCGTGCTAGACCTCTTCATCCTCCGTCCAAACTGGACTCTGTCCTTTCAGATTTCCACACGTTTCTAAACGGTCATTATTTTGTGGTTTTTGCACTTTTAGGCGATTGATTACAAATCATGTAGCCCATACAGTGTTGCCAATTATGTGGTCAAAGCAAAGTGACATACGATTAGTTTAATCCCTCTCCTCCCACCTTCCAGGCACCAATTGCTTCCCGTTCATTTCTGTATATGAAAATCATCTAGAGCAGACTTGAAAGTAGCTCAAAGGCCTCACCAAATCCCTGTCTCATAGGCACACGTAATAAAATACCATATGCCTTTAAAGTGTTCGGCCTGATGAGATGTGATGCAACTCTTGTTTTCAGCAAGGAGAGGGCAGGAAAGATATTTATCATAAAGTGCACACAATGCATCCAGTCCAGCCCTTTGAGACTTGAATACTACCAGGTTTAAAGTGTTAACTTGAAGTTCCTTTATGAAAGGGAGTAACTGAACAACACAGTAATTCATTTCACCCTTTAATTAATGATTGCTGAGCGTACACAGCGAATCCTGTTCAATTTAATTTCCCCCAAACAACAGATGTGCTCATTTCATTGGGGAAATCGGATATGAATGTTGCTTCATCATCCATACATGTATTACTAATGCACAAAGGCAGCAAGTCAGCTTACTCTTTACATTAATATTATCATTATTAGATACAAAGCTGTTGTTACAAACTAATTATAGTGTCCGTATCTGCACGCTGATACTTTGGGTTTGTCAGTTATCACATTGAGAGTGTGAATCTTTTGATGTTTTGGAAGACATTTCAATCTCCCGTCCGACCACACTGATTGTTACTGACTTTTCTAATTAACAATATTTTGTTCAAAATAAAACTACAACAGCAACAATATGTTTCTACATTGTGTCTTATCATTGCAATGCTGCTGCGGTGGTGTTCTACTGCTACTGTAAGTTGACTGTATTCTGTTATCTTGTGTTTATTTATATATTAGCCTACATATCTGTATATCACATATTTATATCATATTTATAGTTATTTGTTCATATAATATCAATGTTATTGTCACATTTTGCTTGATTACAATTATTACACCCGCATAGGCTACAACTGTATCTGAAAGAATATATTTTAAATAACGCCAAATAGTGGGTCTCTTTGATCTACCAGGAAAACGCTCTATTGATTTTGAACATGTATTATACACACTGTTCCGAGGTAAGGCATTGCTTATGGATTTGTAACCTATCTGATATTTATAGGCTTTATAACTCCTTTGTATCCCGTTCCTATCTATCTGGTCTGCATTGGGAATAATGACGTTTTCTATCTCTATTTTTTTATTTAATCATCATCATTCTAGACTGTTAAAGAATTGTTCATTATCTTGTGGAAAATAACTTCCCAAAGCATAGAAAATATTTTGCAAATGTCCTTCATTCTCTTTGATTACTTACATTAAAGTATTCTTCTTTTAGCACCACTAGAGGATGAAGTACATTAGCAGTAGGCAGTAAAGGGAGTTAGAAAAAAAACCCACAGAGGAGCGTTTGCTTCCGGAGCAGCGTCCCCCGGTTCCCCCTGTCGGAGAACAGCGGCATCTGGGAGGGAGGAGAAAAGGAACAAGCCGAGAGAAAACGGAGGGGAGGAGAGAGAAAACAGACAGGAGCGCAGCGGACTGTGGACAGGAGGTGAGCGGTGTGGTATGCCGACAATTTCAGCTCGAACACGGGGAGCTGTTGCGGTCGCAGTCGTCCCCCGCCTTGAATTGGAGTGGAAACGTGAGTTTAACTTTCCATATTCTTCCCGACGCGACGCATTGCTTTGGCGTCTGAAGGGCCCTGCTGTGTTGCGAACGAGTCGGGATGGTGGGGGGGAGGAGACCGGGAGGCTGCGGCGGCAGATGGCTGCATTAACGGGACCCAGCGCGTGTGTACCTTTTTTAGTTAATGCTTGGAAGATTTTGGCAACCTTGTTGTCACGTAGTGTCGTGGAATGCGACGGTTGTTCTGTGAGAACGGCCGTTGTTGGAATGTTGTCGCGAGCGGCCAGCCGTTGACCACGGCTACTACAAGGTTAGCTAACTACAAGTCCACTGCTATGCTGGGATTCTAATGTATGGAAACAACAGAGCTGTAGAGTGACATTTGTGAAAGCTCCAGACTCTTAAACTGAGTTATGTGAAGGGCCTATCTGCTGGTAAGTAGTAGTAAGTAATAAACGAACTACTACTTCACCAGAAGTTAATCAAGCAGACAAAATAGAAAGCGTTTCATTACACGTCTAACCATCAACACCTTCATATACAGTACCTGTCATAATGTCCGAATTGATAAAAAAAAGTAAAATTGGTTGTGTTCACTGTTGTCAGACCAAAACCGAAAGATACTGCAATTTCAGTTATATAAAATAGTGAAAATCATTAAATCCCTTAAAATGTGAGAAGTTAGGGTGAAAAAAGAAATTTGATAATCAAAATTGATTGTCATTAGTTTTCTTTGAGTCGACTAATGAGAGTCGACTAACCGTTTGAGCCTGACAGCCTGACCCTGTCCTCTCTAGGCTCTCGTTCAGAGATGTTCCGCGGCGAGTCCTGTGTCAGGTCCCGTGCGGGTCTCCGTGCTGAGCAACCGTTTGAGTAATAAAGAGGTTCATTGTGACACAACCCAGCATGACGGAGGGTGTTCGCATGACTTAGGTGGAATAGTCTGGGGGCTACAGGCCGACACGAGGCTTGTGTTGGTGCATGGTGCTGACTGGCTGGACGCGGCGAGCTAGCTAATCGTTTCCAGCCCTGCTTTGCTAGTTTCTGCCAGGCCCTCGAGATAACACGCCTTGTTTGTTTAAAAAGAAGAAGAAGAAGAAGAAAAATACACGGAGCCACTTAATGTCGTGTTTATGTCTAGATAATGGTGTGGATAACTTTACGGTTTTTACATTTCCACAAGAACCGGGTATGTTGTAGTGAAGGGTGCAAGGACGAGTGGAACCGTTAACGCAGTACACACTCGGTGTGTGTCTGTGTAGGGAGACGGAACACTCAAGTTGTTGACAATAACATGAATTAGCAAGGGAACCGCCTGGTTCCTCTCGAGTGCACCACTGGGGTTTCTCTCCAGGTGACACCTTGTTTTGCATGCGTAAAAAAAAAAAAAAAAAAGCATAATGAATGCAACCCTATTTAGTGCTACACAAGACTGTAAACAGCTAGCACTTGCTGTTTTTAGGGCAGCGGTTGTGGTGGCTTTACAGGGTTTGCTAAAAGTATTAGCGTGGACCACAAAGAGTGAATGTGTCACTGAACGCACCACCGGAGTTGAAATGGTGCACTGTCATCTTCTCTCCCTCCCTCCCTTCCTCCCTCCCTCTCCGTCCAGCCTCCTCGCCCGCAGGCTTGCTCTTCATCCAGGCCTGGCCTCGGTCTGCAGTGTGTGTGTGTGTGTTTGAGTATGTATGTGTGTGCACATGTAGAAACATGATGTCATTGCTAATTGCTCAGGGCTCCTGCCCTGTTCAATTAAGGTTTGTATTCTGCCCCTCTCCCCCCACTCCCCTCCTTTCTGCTCTTTTATTATTATTATTATTATTTTTCCCCCTCTTTATTTACTCTCCCTCCCTCTGTAGCGTTTTCTACACAGGAGTTGCTGAGCACGGAAAAAGTGACTTGGACATTTATGGGCCGAGTTTTGGTGCCAAGCGCTGCGGTTCTGGTGTGTGTGTGTGCGCGTTTGTTTAGCTTTGGTGTTCTAAAAAGTGCCTCGGTTTCAAGATGCCCCCCCCCCTCTTCTGCCGAGGTAGCCTCTATCACAGAGGAGAGACACGCATGTACACGGTGCGTACGGACGTGGACAGAAATAGCAATGCAGTAATATAAGCCGTCACCCTGTGGAGCCGGGTAGCTCGTCAGTCACCCAAAAATACCCAACGATATCTCTGCTAGCCCCAAAAGTGTTCTGCAGATTGGATGTAATTACGTTGGCAAGGCTATAAGTGTGTGTGTGTGGGGGGGGGGGGGGGGGGGGGGGACTTTCTTGCCTTGCAGCACTAACCTGTTTAACTCTGTGTGTGGTCGAGGTCATGCACAACAGCTGATGAGAGAGGACGGTCAAACCGTGCATGTGCATACAGGCTTGTGTGTGTGTGTGTGTGTGAGCAATCAGATAAAGAGCGTGGAGATCCGTTATCAGCACCCTGCTTCCCCTGTGAAACAATACCACCGGTCCGCCCTTGACCAAACTAGTGTGTGTGTGTGTGCGTGTGTGGGCATGTGCATATTTGCGCGTAGAGTCCGACCAGATTGGACAGCTGATTGATGGAGCAGAGAGTTGATTCGTCCCAGGCTGTCGAGAAAACCAGACTGCGGTTTGTTTGCATGTGTTTATGTGTGTTGTTGCCAATCTCTCTCTCTCTCTCTCTCTCTTCACTTTCAGCCCCCCCATCGATGCCCCTCAATAGGCGTATTGTGCCCACTGTCAGGCAGGCTGCAGTGTGTGTGTGTGTGTGTGTTGCATTGTTGTTGCAGGGAGCAGACAGCCGTGAGGTGTGTTTGAACAGAGAAGGAGCACAGAGGCCCCGTTCATCCTGTAGGGTGTGAAGCTGAGCGACGGGGCCCCCCCTTTCTGTCCCGTCTGTCGGTCTCGCTCACGTTTTTTTTGACGTGTTTTCCTGCTCGATCCGCATCACCTTGTTGTGGCTCAGTTTGACGCTGCGCTCTTTCTTCGCGCTCACACTTGTGTGTGTGTGTGTGTGTGTGTGTGTGTGCATGTAATGTGTCGGGGCCCTGGCAGCCCATCGCTGATCGGCTGTCTTCTCGCTGTCAAGTCTGTACGCAGGGTATTCAGATGAGCTGTGGAAGCGGGCGAGGGCAGACAGAGTTTTCTGCTCTTTAAGGGAGCTGTACGCACACACTCTTTTGTTTATATGTTTCTGCTCCCGATGTTGTCTTTTCCACTTGGCTGCACTTTCTCACGTACTGTACAGTTCATCACTCCCAGTTCAGCTGCATAAGGGTTTTCTGCCTCCCTCCCTGACTTTCAAACCCATCGTCACACACTGTGAAAGCCCCGAAGTGATGGAACAGGCTGAAAAAGGACAGACTTGGTAGTCTTATCTCCCACCATTGCTGCATTCACCAGGAACCATATACCTGTGTATGAGAAGTACTCGTCGTGACGTCACCCATTGGTTTGTGTACTCCCCTTTTGAAGCCTTGTGTTCGGCATTTTGGCCTTTCAAATGCTAAATTTGACCGATCAAGAATACAATCGGCAGATTATTAATAATCATTAGTTGCAGCTCTACAACGTTCAGTCACAGAGTGAACTTTTCCAGATCCTGACTCATCGTGTTTTGAGATCAGTTTAGTCAGTAGATTACAGCCATAACAAAGACATAGGCTGTGTGCTGTTTGCCGTGTGAAATAGTACCCCTGCTGCATTTCCTGGAGGGTCAAGTTTTATTTCATGAAGTGTATCAATTTGTTCCTGTTTTTCTCTGGTGATGTAGCGCCCCCCCCCCTACCCTATAAAACGCTGCAGCAAGCCTTGCACCTAGCTTTTGACAGACACTCCCTTCTGTCGTAACAATGAATCTTGGGAGCTCAGGATTGTATGACAGTGGTTCCTGCGTGATGAGCGCTCAGGATGACGGGCGACAGGAATGTTGAATCATTGATCTCATTGGTTCCTGACAGACGCCTTCCTTGGGTTCACATCCTGTGGTGGGAGTGGTGATAAGTCAACATCTGTGGTTGAGGATGTGATTCATGCGATTGCATAATAAAACAAAGTTTGTTTTGTAGACAAGAATTGAGATGACTTTAAACGGTGTAACTTTGATGGAACACGCGGTGCTGGAAATGCTGCGTCATGCTCGTCCATTAGAATGCTCGGCTGGTGTCTGGGGGAAACGACGACGATGGCTTCCACCGGTTGGTCGGGAGAAAGAAGGGAGAAGAGACGGCCGCTGTGTGAGAGGACGAGAGCGAGGGAGGGGATGGTTTAAAGTATTGGCGAGGGAGCCATGATTGCAGTGGTGTCTGTGGTTCCTTTGGCAGCGAAGGGACATTCCTTTTCTGATGAGTCACCCTCTCTCTCTGATATGTTTGCCTTCCTCACATCCCCCCCCCCCCCTCTCTCTCATTCTCGGAGCGTCTCTCCTTCTTACTGTCACAATCTCTAGTCCTGTCAAAACTTCCAGCCAATCAGATCGGACCGGGCCGCGATATTAGTGCAATCTCGTGGCGTTATCGTGGACCGGCTCGCCACAGGCATTTCTTATGAAATGCGAGATAACAAGGCCACGTTGAACTCACAGCAACACACACACACACACACACACACACGCACACACACACACACACACACACACACACACACACACACAATCTGAGTTCGAGCTGTGTCGTTTGTGTCTAGACGTCCTCTCGGATGTCCTGTCACATCTCTGCTATATATAGGACCCACAGTCTCTTCACCGCTCCTGCCTTCGCCTCAGATCCGACGGGGGCTTTCTTCACTGAGAAAGGGAGAAGGGGTTTAAAAAAAACAAAAAAACAAACCGACTACTGAAGGAGACAAGAGAGCTGTAACGCTTACAGTCCAATAAGAATCCCTCAGAAACATGTTGACAGAGAGCTTTCTCTGCTGATGAAAGAAGCGACGGGAGCTTGCAGCGCGTCCAAAAATACGGATAACAAGTGAAGAGGTATGTGTGTGTTCGCTGCATTGAACAGGATGTGTGTTTGTGCGTGTGTTGGGGTTCCTAGTTTGCAGTTTGAAAGAGCAGTTTTCAAATCGCAAGAGTCGCTACTTTAATTCCCACTTCTGCTATTGACAATGCATTACTAAGAGGTAAGAGAAACGTTTTGTCTGGAGACCATTAAATAACAAATGTGTCCAACAGATTTACTCAGCTGTAGCCAATTAGTGGTACTGCAGATCAAGAGGAAAACTCTTGGTTGTTTTGTGAACGCAGTCCCTGCATGTCCATGTTTGTCATGGTACCCACACGTCACTTATTTAGATATTTAAAAAAATTGGCCGCTCTGCTATGATTCCAATCCTCAGTCGAGTAGCTCCCCAACCCTCTGAACCCCAAAACCCGTCGCCAAAACTACACCGTACTGCCAGAAGCTGTAAAAAATGCCACTATCGTCAGATTTTCATCTTGAACGCATCATGTGTGACGAACGCTTCCGTCAGAAAAAGCAACCGAAGCTAAGCTTAAAATTAGATAGATAGATAGATAGATACTTTACTCATCCCGCAAGGGGAATTTTGTTTAAATTGTGATATTTCATCAACATTTTATTCTACATGTCTCATTTTAAATCTCGCCACAAATAAACCGTTTACTCTAAACATTCCTGTAAAAAAACATTCAATTCTGCGCTCGTCAGTGCAACTATGAAGCCACGATTGACTCGCCTGAGACCAACAGTCCCGTGTCATCACATCAGTGAAACTTGGATGGAACTGCTGAGCATTGAGGAGAGGAGAGGCTGTAAGGAGAGGTTGTCAGAAATCTCAATATATAAAGCACATGGAGCCCCCATTTTGTTTTTCCAACATTGGTTACACTTTTGGACACTTCCCCAAATGTTATATAGGATATATAGATTCCATTGTTTGCCAATTTTTGTAAAAGAAATTATCAAAGAAATTCAACTTGAGTTCTCTCTACCTCTAGCCATGGCTGTGCTGTTTCCATAGAGGGGCAGGACTTTTATTTTGCAGTGAAGATTAAGGCCACAGAGAGGAAAATGTGACGGGAGTAAAAAAACGCCCCGAAAGTGCTCGGGGTTCAGAGGTTTAATATAATTTTGTCACTATAGTGGAAAAAGAGGAGGCTGATGGGAACTGAGGAACTTCAGTCGAACCTCCTCCACTGTCCGGTGTGACGGACTCTCGGGCTGACAGCTCTGCCAGCGGGACACGCTAGGATTCACAACGTAATCTATGACCAGGACGTGCTCTTTTTTATTTATTCCTCCCACTGTGTGGATATCTGGTATTTCCACATTTGTGACATTCAAAGGCTGTAAACCGCGAGTCTTACTCGTGAAACGCGCCGCTGTAACTGAACGGAGGCCGAGAATAACACATTTCTCATTAATGTAGATGAGATCATCAGTAATAAACATTATTATTACATCAGTAATAACATTATAAGAAAAGGGACCACAAGCAGCCGCCATCTTAAAGCACAGACATGGTGACTGGTCATTAGGGGTAGGTGGGGCATACAAATTATGTTATGTTATTAATTCTCAACGCTTACTATCTGCCATAATTTATTATCTATGAATCTTCCTAAATTTCATATAATGTGCGTTAGGATTTAATGTGGTCATCATGTTCAGTAGTTAGTGTCGTGCTGCTTCAGATGATCCGTGGCGTCCACAGTAGGCCTACGGTGGCCTGTGTGGCCCCTCTCTCACAATGCAACGTGTATTGTATGTGGGGAAAGTATAAATACACATGCGCAGAGTGTTGCTTTATTTAATGTAGATCACACAAATTTGATGATTAGTGGGGCTGACATTACATGTTTCAAATTTGATTGGCTACCTGTCGGCCAACACTAGCTTGGAACTGACTGCTCAGCAAGAAGAGGGGAGACTCTTAGCGACCGCTAGCGAATTTGGATTATATACTCAAGCACAGGTTTGAAACCTTTAATTTGGAGGACAAATTGGAATTAAAACGTCTCAGTGCCCAACAGCCACTGGATATTATCTTCACTCAAACTGTTGGTAAAATTAACGTTTTCAAATAAAAGGTGGCTAACGGTTAGCAAACAAAAGAAGACACCCTTTTTGTTTTCCCTGTCTGCTTTTTGGTGGAGATAGTACTTGGCCGATGACGGGGTTATAACGATTTGTACCATCTTTCTGAGGGGAGAGAGCAGCGGGACTCCTCTGGACTACGCTGTGAAACAGGGTTTACGTGGACGGGTGAACGTCGCTGCTCCACCGAGCAGCATGACCGACAGGTGGAGGAGAACCGGATCATGACACGTATTAGACTGTGTGGAAAATGTGAAGCAGCGAGACACAGATAGAGAGAGAGAGACAGAGACAGAGACAGAGAGAGATAATCATTTGAATGTCAACATGACACTCCAGAACTCTGAACTATGTAAAAACTCCACTGGACGTGGCTCTACTTGTTGCTCCCTGGCTCTACTCCTGGCACAGCTTGTGTGGCCTCAGCATCGCATCCAGGAAGAGCCGTCGTCTCATCGCGGTGAGGCCACACGACCGGCTCACATGTGTCCCGCGGAGGGACTGAAACGGGACTTCCCTCCTCTCGCTGCGCTCGGCTCTGTTTCGGCGGGGCGCGCTCTTTTCTTCCCCTCCCTCGACCTCCCTTCACCCACCCACAGGAAGAGAGGGGCTGGGAACCGGGGTGGGGGGGAATAAATGGGGTTTAGGGGGTAGGATTAACTTGCTACCAAGCTTCCCAAATCCAGGAAATTCGTCCCTGCGCTTCTGTTTCTGAAACGTTTATTTTCTTTTTTCCACACGTCATAGGATTCCAAAGTCTGTGAGTGTGTGTGTGTGTGTGTGTGTGTGTGTGTGTGTGTGTGGTGAGAGGCTGTCACAGAACCCTCTGTTGCCCCCGGTGGTCTTCATTTAAATATAGGCAGTAACTATGTAAAGGCCGCTCACTCTCACCTTGTTTGTGTTTGACTGCCGTGGCCCTTCAGTCTGCTCAGGGTCAGTGGATGGAACCTGTCCACACATGCAACCTCCAATTCCAAGAGCTCTGTGTGTGTGTGTGTGTGTGTGTGTGTGTGTTTTGTCTGTAACCTTTGTTGACCAATTAGAGGTTTTTGCCTTGACCCCCCCCACCCCCCTGAAAAGAGAGACATGCCTGAGATTCTTTTGGCACACCCTGGAAATTCCTCACTGCTCTCCTTTTCTTTTGTGGTCATTCTGTCTCTCGCTCTCCCGCCCGTGGAAACCACGCCGGAGGAGAAATGATACCTTTCAGCAGTATGTGTACAGTACATCCACTGGGTGGACGTCAAACTGCAGTGTGAATAAAGAGGAATCACAGTAGAGCTATTTCTGTCCGTACACTGCTGCTGCGAGGACGACGTACGGCCACAGAGCTCCGTGTGTGTGTGTGTGTGTGTGTGTGTGTGTGTGTTTGTCTGTATATAAGACTGTTTGTTTAGGCTGCAGTCTCAGAGTTTTGTCACTGTGTCGCAGTAATTTCCCGCTATCAACAATATATGGATGCTCTCTCACACACACACACACACACACACACACACACACACACACACACACACACACACACACTGGGCCTCCCCTTCCGCTGTTATTCTGGAAACCAGATTCTGTAGATGGCTATTGTTTTCCTCCCTGCTTCTTCCTTGTTTTTGTGGTCACAAATACACACACACTGAGCTTGGATAAATATATCTATATATCTAATAATATATCCAGATTCCAGAATGGACCAGTCACCAGCCATCTGTTAGCTTTGTGTCGGGCTGATTGATGTTTTTTTTAATTAATTAATTTTGATTTGCTAGTATAGCTGCAAAATATGTAGCTCTTCATATGAGGTGACTAAGAATAACCCTAATATAAACATACTCTATATCATTTGAAAATGCCGCATCGCCACTTTTCTCATGGCTGTGCTTCTGGTCATAAAACAAACCTGCAGTTTGGGATCCGAGTGAACAAATAGGCACATAAAACAACATGGAGTCTGCAGTGGAGGCCGGTCCTAAAGCTGTTTAGAGATTTATATACAATGAAGCTGTGATTGATACAGGGAGTTAAATAGTCTGTGTAGACATAATGTGGCGATCTGCCTTTGTCTTATTTATTTTTATATTTTTACCCCAAAAAAGTGATAATGATAATAGCATATGGCCTAGTGGTTGGAATGTGAAGAGCTCTCCAGCTACATGTGATTGGTTAGCAGTGTTGCTAACCAATCAGCCTGGTTTGTCGAGGCCGTTTGCAGCTACATGAGGTCCGGCCCACTCTGTCTGCAGCCAATGACAATAAAGCCAGGGAAGATCTGTGAAGGTTGCCTGCTATTTTACGAGCTGGTTTACACGTTCACATCCTCATCCAAAAAAGTTAGAAAAAACAACAACACCCAGTTGCACTTTCTATTCTGCACGCCGAGCCTCGTTGACGCGAATCCGTCCGTTTTTGTTTTATCTTTCCGACGGCCCCGGCCTCTTAACTGTGACAGTTTTGCCTTTTCAGTCAGTCTTTTTTATTTGGCAACAGATGGGGTTCCTTACAGGCAGAGGGGGAGACGAGAGCAGGAGGAGGGGGGACTGTAAATCAGGGGTTTGTAGAGTGAAACGGGTGGTTTTATGAGAGTTTACAGACCTTCTTCACTTTTAATGAGAAAAGACAGCAATTCTCTTCTAGACAAAGGAAAGAGGAGGTGTGTGTGTGTGTGTGGGGGGGGGGGGGGGGGGGGGGGGGGGTGAGAGGTAGAAGATGATCGTAGGAGAGGTAGAGGAGAGGAAACGGGCAAAGAGAATGGGATAAAGGAAAGAGGTAAAAGTCAAGTGGGATTAGCAGAGGAACTGGACTGGCGAGGAGCCTTGAGAGGGGAAAGGGCGGGGAAGGAAGGATGAGAGGCCTGTCGACCTGCTGGCAGGAGTCCACTTGGCTCATGAATGTTCAAAAAAGCAATCCGCCTCTTCCTCACTCTTCCAGAGTCTGGTGGTGAAAAAGAAATAGAGAGAGAGTGGTGGAGTGTTCGCAGCTGCTCCCTCCATTCTTTGGTGGAGCCAGACCCCTCCCCCCAACACACCTAACATTATAGACCACAGTAACAACACGCACATGCAACAGCACACACTCAGTGGGTTGGCCAGAGGGTCAGGAGTCAAAGGTCAAACCGTCATGCTGTGACACATCCTAGATCTGATTACCCTCCTCCCTGTGTCAGTTTCTACTGTTTACAGGCGAGTCCATGTGGAAGGTTCACCCTCATATTTACTACTCGTGTGTATGTGTGTGTGTGTGAATGAGCGTTTGTCTCTGTTTTGTCAGCGCTGCCCTGCCCACTGGAGGGGCCCTGTAATCATGCCTAGACCCCGTCCGTCCGTCCGCTGCACAGGACTGCAGGAAGCCCAGAACAGGCACCACGATCGCTGTCGTCCCGTCCAATTAGAGGCCATGTTCAGATGCCTTCGGTACTGGAAGTCACAGCTTTAGTGCCTACTTGCCGCCGAGCTGGAGCTCCACCCGAGTGTCAAAAGCTTTACGTTTCACATCCGTGTCTGTAGAAAAAAAAAAAAGTTGTTATGCAACACCAGAGCAGTCTGTAGTTAGTGTTTGGACAGCGACACATTTGTGTCATCAAGGCTCTACTCCAGCACACTGGGCTTGCAGTGAAACAGTCGGTATGAGGTTAAAGTGGTGACTTTTAAAGGGTACCTCCACCCATTTTGCACATCAAAGTATGTTTACAGATCTCGGGGAGTGTGAAGAAAGCCTTTAGGTAGACTCCAGAGGGAGCTGGGCGATAAAATTTTCCTCGTCTGACATGTTTTCAGAAAAATATTTGAGACACACACACAGACCATGGTGGTACGCCAGATGAAGGCGTACATGAGTGCGCCATAACTCCCGGCAGCTAACTAGCTAGCTAGCTAAAACGGTAAAACACTAGCTACAGAACAAACACCACAGGGGGATAATATCACAGATGTGTCTGGCTATGTTTCCAGCGATATCACCACCATATCACCACCACGTGTCTTTTGTCAGTGTTTTTGTCATTGTTTTTATGCGGGAGAAAGCTAGTTAGCTATCTACCGGGAGATTTGTTTTTAGTTATGCTAGCGGGGGAAAGCTAGTTAGCTATCTACCGGGAGATTTGTTTTTAGCGATGCTAGCTACCCGGGAAAAAACAAGACAGCAGTTGTTCAATGCTACTTTGGTTCCGAGGTCGTGGACCAAATTACACACAAAATAGTTGTAAGCCTTTAGACAAGAGTCTAAAGTTTTTTACACAACTATTTTGCCGTGTAGGAGGTCTGGAGGACGAGGTCATTTGTAATGTCGATCGCCTCCACACCAGGAAAATCGGTCAAGTTGTGGGAAATATCGCTCTTCTTCATTTTGTAGGATCACATCCAATATGTGTTTCTATTATCTGGCAATAACTGCTGCGTGCAGGTTCAACCAACCCTTTTATGTATTAATTTTCCTCAATTTCTAATTTGCGCAGTATATAGGTTCTTCACTTCCTGCCCTCCATCTGAATTTTGCGCATCATAATAGTCACGTGATTGCAAACAATCTATTGCATGTTTTGGGGGTCTTTGTGCCTTCAGTTGGGACATCAGCAAGGGAAACACATGCTTAGATATACTGAGGTCAGGTGGCTGACCAAAAACCTTCTATTCTCTATACTTGATCTGTATCTTTAAAAACAATGTATGTATAAAAAAAGCACTATAATTCCATAAACTGTTCACTTAATATGACTGTGAACACCCTTAAACACAGTACCACCTGCAATGACTCTTGTAATAAGGGGAGGGTAGTAGACCGCGATTACACATATAGGGCTGCAACAACGAATCGATAAAATCGATAAAATTCGATTATTAAAAGTGTTGGCAACGAATTTCATTATCGATTCGTTGTGTCGCGCGATTATTACGCCACTCAATAAGTCGCGGAGATGTTTGAGTATAAAAAAAATAAGTTGAGTTGAGCGCAGAGCAGAGCAGAGGTAGAGGAAAGACCACCGGAGACCCGTAACGATGTTTGACGGTGCGCGATCCGTAGGCGGGGCGTATCCGGCGTTAAATGGCCGAACCGAGTGCGACAATACGGCGGATCAGCCGCCCCGGAGTCGACTGCTATCAGGGACGTAACGTCCCTCCAGTAGCTCTTCTGGTGCTGGTGTTTACTCGTTATCCAGTTTGACAAGCATGACAAGTTAGCGTTAGCTCGTTAATAACAGTAGTAAAGCAGGACTAAAGACACGTTTTTATTCACTCGCCTTTTTTGGCCCATTCATTTTTCAATCTGTTGTCATGTATATATATTCTGTGCTTTGTCCCATATCGGTTATTGTTGACAAATATATTTGTGTGTGTTGTACTTTTTAATTTTTTTTATAGCACTTGGTCATCTTAAACTGTGTTTAAATGTGGTGTATAAATTAACTTAACTTGCACTTACTACAATGATGGTAATAATTTAATGAATAAGCTTCAAGTGAACTTGAGTGTGTGTGCGTGTCTGAGTGTGAGAGTCTGTGCATCTGTGAGTGTAGTGTAGAGAACAAGTTCTGACGTTCAAACAAATCCTGTTAAGTTTTCTGATTTGTATTTTTCTTTATTTTTTATAAATGATTTATTGTTCTGACAGCTCAGGTCCCTTTAAACAAAAATATACATATTTTTGTGCACTTTATTAAAAAAACAACGATATAATTGGCAGATGTAAAGCATAAAGCATACTGTTTTTGAATAAAGGGTTGGAAATTAATGCTTTTTTTTTTATCCGATTCATCGATTAATCGTAAAAATAATCGACAGATTAATCGATTATTAAAATAATCGTTAGTTGCAGCCCTATACACATACCACATCCAACCGTTAAAGCCAAGTCAGCAGCAACATGTCACGGGAAATGATTCATAAATTGTTAGTGTAGACAGACACCCCTTCATACAAATACTTTCTCGCTGTTCCCAGGTATGCAGACTTGTCGCAGCAGGATTCAGGGAACCAAGCTGCACGCCCTGTCATTTTTAATCCCAGAATGCAACGTTTTTATTGCTATTTTTCAGAATCGCTTTATACATCGTCCTTCTTTCCTTGCCTCAGTCATTGGCAGTTTTTATACATTAGCGCTTTCATTTTTTTAAAAAGGGATTCCTAAGGACCGAAAGACTTCTGACATGACATCTCTCTTGTAATCAACGCTTAAACTAGGGCTGCAACTAACGATTATTTTAATAATCGATTAATCTGTCGATTATTTTGACGATTAATCGATGAATCGGATAAAAACATCTGCCAATTATATCGTTTTTTTTTAAATAAAGTGCACAAAAATATGTATATTTTTGTTTAAAGGGACCTGAGCTGTCAGAACAATAAATCATTTATAAAAAATAAAGAAAAATACAAATCAGAAAACTTAACAGGATTTGTTTGAACGTCAGAACTACACTACACTCACAGACGCACACACTCTCACACTCAGACACGCACACACACTCAAGTTCACTTGAAGCTTATTCATTAAATTATTACCATCATTGTAGTAAGTGCAAGTTAAGTTAATTTATACACCACATTTAAACACAGTTTAAGATGACCAAGTGCTATAAAAAAAATTTAAAAGTACAACACACAAATATATTTGTCAACAATAACCGATATGGGACAAAGCACAGAATATATATACATGACAACAGATTGAAAAATGAATGGGCCAAAAAAGGCGAGTGAATAAAAACGTGTCTTTAGTCCTGCTTTACTACTGTTATTAACGAGCTAACGCTAACTTGTCATGCTTGTCAAACTGGATAACGAGTAAACACCGGCACCAGAAGAGCTACTGGAGGGACGTTACGTCCCTGATAGCAGTCGACTCCGGGGCGGCTGATCCGCCGTACTGTCGCACTCGGTTCGGCCATGCACGCCGGATATGCCCCGCCTACGGATCGCGCACCATCAAACAGCGTTACGGTTTCTCCGGTGGTCTTTCCTCTACCTCCGCTCTGCTCTGCGCTCAACTCAACTTTTTTTTTTATACTCAAACATCTCCGCGACTTATTGAGTGGCGTAATAATCGCGCGACACAACGAATCGATAATGAAATTCGTTGCCAACTCTTTTAATAATCGAATTTTATCGATTTTATCGATTCGTTGTTGCAGCCCTAGCTTAAACCATTAGAGAAAATCCATTACAGTACACACATCTGGTTTCAGGTCAAAATTATACAGCTGCTCTTCAGATGGTTTACCTGTTTACCACAAGTCTGTGTAACAGCTAGTGTTGCCAGACAAACCAGATGTGTCTATTATATCCGTAAACAGTATTGGCTCAGTATAAGACCGTTGCTTTGGCAGATCAAGTGTTCTTCGGTATGTGGGATCAACGAACAATGTGTGCAAAATGTATGCAAAATGTGAGAGACTCTCAGAAAGCCTCAGCAGCAAAGTTCTGTGGGGTCTCTGGAAAATCTTAAATCTTTAACAATCTTATAAAATCTTACTATGTCCAGCAGTATTCATTTTTCAAACTGCAAAACATTTATTAACAAATATACTGCAAAATAGCCTTGTGGTGTTTCCTATCTGGATCGGGTGTTCGATCCCAGACTCCTCCACTCCGCATGTCCTTGTGTCCTTGGGCAAGACGCTGAACCTGAGTGCGTGTGAATGGGTGAATGTTGACATGTAGTGTAAAGCGCTTTTCAGTGGTCAGAAGACTATGAAGGTGCTGTATACATGCAAGTCCAGTTACCAGTTACTGTTATATTGCCATTGAATACCCAGTTGTTTCTGTTGCAAATGGTCCGTAGTGCAAATGTGTAGTTTAGTCTTTCTTAACAACCTAAAAGGAGTGGATTTTTTTTCTCTGCTTCGACATTATGGTTCCACTCTATTAAAAGACTCTGTATGCATGAAGTCGGCGAAATATGTCAAAGAGAGAGCAAAGTTCATTGCATCTACTGTATGAAGTCTTGTTTCTATTGTGAGAGAAAGAGTAAACAGTCTCATGGCAGTTTGTGAAATAGTCACGAAATGCAATCTATTGTTTTTATGTACAAGGGACACAAATGTTTTTTTTCGTGTTGCTCGGAACAGGTTTAGGAAAACGGTCACAAACGTTAGGTTTAGGCAACAAAACAAACGTTAGGTTTAGGCAACAAAACAAACGTTAGGCTTAGGCAACAAAACAAACGTTAGGCTTAGGCAACAAAACAAGCGTTAGGCTTAGGCATAAAAAACAAGCGCTAGGCTTACGCAACAAAACAAACGTTAGGCATAGGCAACAAAACAAACGTTAGGCTTAGGCAACAAAACAAACGTTAGGCTTAGGCAACAAAACAAGCGTTAGGCTTAGGCAACAAAACAAGCGTTAGGCTTAGGCAACAAAACAAGCGTTAGGCTTAGGCAACAAAACAAGCGTTAGGCTTAGGCAACAAAACAAGCGTTAGGCTCAGGCAACAAAACAAGCGTTAGGCTTAGGCAACAAAACAAGTGCTAGGCTTAGGCAACAAAACAAGCGTTAGGCTTAGGCATAAAAAAATAAAGGTCATGTAGGCCTGGAGATTCATTGTTATTTATTCTATCTTTAAGTGGACATTTTTGGGAGTTGGCAATAAAAACAATTAGCATTTAGTTTCTCTCTAAATTTCC
The DNA here is from genome assembly GCA_032191485.1 of Leptoclinus maculatus. Taxonomy (NCBI): domain Eukaryota; kingdom Metazoa; phylum Chordata; class Actinopteri; order Perciformes; family Stichaeidae; genus Leptoclinus; species Leptoclinus maculatus. The sequence goes on along the minus strand of JAVDOI010000042.1, from coordinate 1,026,893 downwards.
ACATCTTGATGACATGACACGTGGCCTGATGTTGCCATTTATCCACAGGCTTGAAAACAGTAGCTTAAACTGTATTTGCTTAGTGTACTTATGACAAGATGCGATGGATCCACTAACTGCATTCCACTTTGTGATCAAGCATGCAAAATAACATACATATGTAGCTTGGCTAATTACATAGAAACATTATTGCTGCCTTATTTATTGAAGGACCAAACTATAAATCACTAATCTCTCCTCCAGGGAAGCAACAGCTCACGCAAAGCACTGCAGGTAGCTTGACAGATGAGGGATTCAAATGCTTTCCTTTGCCATTCTGTCCACTGACGAGAACTTTTAATTCCTTTCTTTTTTTAACATGAATCATAACACTGAATTCTGTCACACTGTAGACAAATGAGAGCAATTCGTGCGGGGTAAATCTCCACTTTGCTGCATTTAAAACAGCTAGCTGATCATTTTCAGTGTGTGGGCCAATAACATTCACTGCCGTTGCCAACTGAGGATTTGCCTGATTATCAAAACCCTGATGACAGTTCGATCTTCGTGCACTTAAATGTCTGAATGTTCCCGCAGTCATCGGCACACTTTTGCCTTCACGGCTGCAGGGGATTTGTGGCTGTAATTGATTGGATCTTTAAACAAGGTTGATTAATTACTAGTCATTTGGAGTAACATCCTTGCCAGTGTCAATGGTCAGTGTCAGCTCATACTTTAGCTAACGGATCCATGTGATTGGGATGACATTTCATTCCTCCAATCATTCCAGGTGTTTTTTTTCCCAGCCACTCAGTCGGGGGGAAGTGGAATCTTACGGTCTATTCTGACTATGCTTATTATCTCACCCTCCACTACACATAGCGGTTGTGTGTTGGTGAGAAACTGTCCACGAGTCTTGACTGCATTATGCAGTAGTGTGTGTGTGTGTGTTGGTTGTTGGAGTGTAGGTGGACTTTACAAGTCTCCTGTGGCATTAAGTTTACGATGGTTCCAGTCAGTGAAGGGTTGCACCAAAGAAAGAAATATGAGCTCTATACAAAATGAGCCCCATGTTCACACACACACACACACACCTTGTGTATTAGCGTTTGATCGAGGTTGTAAATAATTAATGCGTCTTTATTATTTGTCTCGCTGGTGTCCTGCAATCCTCTTTCTCTCTCTCTCTCACTAATCCTGTTTTATGTTGGTCTTCTCCCTCAGGACAACGCTGCCTCGCCGAAGCCCCCATGATTGGATGAGAAAAAGACAACCACTGGCTACCAGTATGGACGCGCGACATCCTAGAGTTTCCCACAATCCTTAGGTCTCCGGTAAGTCCGCAGCTGCGTAAAGGGCTTATTTCAACTTGGTATGTTTTCTTTTAATGTAAAAAGAGATTCTTGTAAATGCCTCCACGCTTTCAGAAGTTCTCCTTCTTCCTGTTGGGACTGAAAGTGTAGCTGCTGTCATTAGTTACGAGCACCGCTATTGGCGTTTGTTATTCAGACACGCCACTTTAGAGCAAATTTCTACTTAAAAAATAAAAAACGCTTTCCTAGGATGCTAGGCTAAGCTAACCCCAGTGAATACAACTCTTAACACTTCCTGTGAGTGCGTCAAAGTAAAAGCCATAGTAAATTCTCTTTTTGCTTTGAAGCAACTAAAGCAGAGCATATTTGAATCTAAGGTGGAGCCCTTTAGCTAAATTGGGGCCTTGTTGTTGTTTGGATAAACTCCAAACTAAACGCATAGTATCATATCCAGGTTGGCAGCACCTTTCTGTGCGCCGCTATCCCTCCACCTGGTAGGTACCACCTTAGCATCACTGCTAAACAGGGAAGACCCTGAAAAAAGTATTGAAAGAAATACTCTTGATTTGGATTGACAGGGAAAACACTGTCCTCTGTACGTTCGCTGATCACGTGTGTACACTCAGATGAGCAATTCTTCACCGAACAAACAGCCCCCACCAATTGTTTACCTCTCTGTCTGAGGTCCTTGAATGCCTCTTTTTTCTGATTGCCACAGTGTCTGGAGTCCCTTCACTGTGTTATGTCGTCTCCATAGAAACCAGCTGTAGTCGGGTTTCTACACGGGTGAATGTGGTCTCTGAGGGCAACCCAAGGAGTACCAAGAATTCTCTGCATTCTTCTTCTGATCGTTATTTTCTTTATTTTTCTTCTGTGGTGTTCAGATCTGCAGCTGAGCACCACTGAACCCTGAACCGTGACCAGCGCCGGTCCACGGCTAACCTCCTGTCAGGTACGAGACACACGTTTTCACACACACGCTTTCACACACACGCTTTCACACACACGCTTTCACACACACTCTTTCACACGCGTTTTCACACACATTTTCACACACACTCTTTCACACACGTTTCCACACACGCACTTTCACACACGCGCTTTCACACACGCGCTTTCACACACTCTTTCACACACGCGTTTTCACACACACGCTTTCCAACACGAGTTTTCACACACGCGCTTTCACACACGCGCTTTCACACACACTCTTTCACACACGCGTTTTCACACACACGCTTTCCAACACGAGTTTTCACACATGCGCTTTCACACACACTCTTTCACACACGTTTTCACACACTCGCTTTCACACACGTTTTCACACACACTCTTTCACACACGTTCACACACACGCTTTCACACACACGTTTTCACACACACATTTTCACACGCGCTTATACACACGCGCTTTCACACACGCTTTCACACACACACTTTCACACACTCTTTCACACACGTTTTCACACACACGCTTTCACACACGTGTTTTCACACACGTGTTTTCACACACACGCTTTCACACACACGTTTTCACACACACGTTTTCACACACACATTTTCACACGCGCTTATACACACGCGCTTTCACACACGCTTTCACACACACACTTTCACACACTCTTTCACACACGCACTTTCACACACTCTTTCACACACGCACTTTCACACACGCACTTTCACACACGCACTTTCACACACGCACTTTCACACACGCACTTTCACACACGCACTTTCACACACGCACTTTCACACACACACTTTCACACACGCGCTTTCACACACGCGTTTTCACACACACGCTTTCACACATGCTTTCACACACACGCTTTCACACACATGCTTTTCACGCATGCTGTGCTCAGCGGTCAGTCGGAATAGAAATAACCCTCCATACTCAGAGCTCTTCATGCTGAGTGGTTCTCCATCGCTGCTCTACGGTGACATTTCTCAGGAATGTAGAATGTAAGCCTGGCAGTAGTCTGCACTTTAGTTATCGTCAACACATCCCACGCAGAAGGCCAAAAACCAGCCCTGCGTTCTCTCGATACACTCTCCTCTCCCTACTTTGACCCCCTTTGTCCATGGTTCTCCTGGAACAGCTGGGTACTGTAGTTTTTAGCAAACACTACAGGATAAATAGTGTGTTTGTTGGGTACTATTTCCAGCTGTGGATTTGGTGCACTAGTATTTAGAGAAGCAGGAAGGAAAGTATACACTGCGTCAGGCTTCGGCTTAACAGGAAACACTTGTTAGTAGTTTTGATCTTTTCATGGGGTTTGTAGTCAAGAAAACCCAACTTTTCTTTAAAGGATGTTTTCATGCGTTCAGCAGGCTTGAATGTCTAATTACAGCTCTAGCATGAGAAGTTACATTTCTGTGATTTTACAAACCAAACCAGAAGAAAAACAGCCCCGAGGTTAGGCATCATTGTTTATCCACGACTGTAGCTTTTTTCTTTTTTCAATTGGGTTAAAAAATGTATAGTAAACACACTGTATATTTTGCAGGCCAGCCTGATATTTCTTTCCCTTTTGCCCCTTTAAAGACTGTAAACTTAAACATCTGTTCTTTAACTCTTTCTCATGTAGAGAGCCAATAGTGAATATTTGCATCAGAAACGTTTTATTGCTAAATATGTTACACATACAAAAAATGTGGCTTGGTGATTGTTGCGTGACAATAAACATGCAATAGTAAAAGACATTTACAATGAAATATGATAAACAAACAAACAAATAAAGAGTACATTCAAACAAGCATGTTATTAAAGTGAACAATATGTATGTATAATATTTATAAAAATTAGTCTTTATTAGTTATATGTTTAACTTAATATATCGTTGTATTTATGTTTTCAAATGTATCGGCTGTGTTCTCTTTTACACTGCTGCTGTAAGAATATCATTTTTCAATATTGGAACATATCCTCAGTAAGCAATGAGACTGAAAGCTGACTGTGTTGTGCTCATGTTCCCGCTCTCCCCCTCTTTCAGGTGACCCCGTTTCGTGCCGCGATGATGTCGGTGGACGTGACCAACCGCAACTGCCCGGCCTCCACGCCGCCCACCTCGCTCAGCCTTCGCTCCTCGCACAACCAGCTGCTGAGCGGCGATGTCGTCCGGCAGGGCTCCGCCACGCCTCCCAAGTGTCGCAAAAAGTACGCGCTCACCAGCATCCAGGCCGCGATGGGCCTCGGGGAGGTGGCGGCGGCAGCGGCGGCGGCGGCGGCGTCTTCATCCTCGCCGTCTTCCCCATCGCGGTCCCCGACCCCCAACAATCCCAAACTGGCCAAGAACGGAGCGAACCAGCTGCGCAAAGCCGGTCAGGATCACAACAAGAACACGACAGACCTGGAGCCCGAGGCTACGGCGGATGAGCTCAATGTCAACGCGGCCGAGGAGGATGAGGGTCACGCTCTCACCAATAACGACCGGGAGGAGGACGAGGAGGTCGAGCTGCTCTCAAACACTGACGCGGAGACCGAGCAGAAAAGTGAATCAGACATGGACTGTGACGTTAATGCGACCGTGGAACTCAAACTGAACGGCAACACGACAACAGACTTTGACTTGAACATCGACGCAGAGGAGAGCGACGACATCAGCATCCTGTCCGAGAAGGAGGTGATGTCAAAGATGAAGATTGAGGAGGACGGAGATGATGCGGCGCCGAAGGAGGAGGAGGAAGACGGGGAGAAGAAACCTCTGCTGTTGGTGCGGAGCGAGTCTCCCGCGCAGAAGTGCGATGTCTCTCCTGGCCTGGAGCTCATCTCCGACCTCCGCTCCAACCTCAAGCTCCTCAGATCGGGCGGCAAGGACTCGCCGGTGCCCCCTCCGCCCTCGCCACCCAAGCACGCCAGCCAGGAGGACGCGCCCCTGCTCTCCGTGGCCTCCTGCTCCTCCTCCTGCTCCTCCTCCTCCTCACCGGAGACAAAGAAGGACAGACGGACGGGGGCAAAGACGGACTGCGCTCTGAACCGCATCCAGAATCTGAACCCCAGCGACGAAGAGTTGAGCTGGACCACTCTGTCCCAGGAGAGCAACTCCCCGGAGGAGACAGGTACGCCCATTGACACAAAACACGCTGCAGAAAGTCAGTTTCACAGCCGACATTTAGTTTTCATGTGAGTGTGTGCCGGCTACTCTGGTTTGTTATTTTCCCTCCTGTGTTGCAATGTACCGTTCTATATATGGGGACCGTGTGTGTGTGTGTGTGTGTGTGTGTGTGTGTGTGTGTGTGTGTGTGTGTGTGTGTGTGTGTGTGTGTGTGTGTGTGTGTGTGTGTGTGTGTGTGTGTGTGTGTGTGTGTGTGTGTGTGTGTGTGTGTGTGTGTGTGTGTGTGTGCATACAGAACTCAGACACTGCTAGAACAGAATAACAAACACTTTGGCCTCCAGTAAATCTCCCAGAATCCCTCTGGCTGGGAGAGGAAGTGCCCTCGTAACCTTGTGGGTGGTTAACAGGCTAAATCTGCTGCGTCCTGTTTCGTGCTGTGTTCCTGCACATGTGTGTGTGTGTGTGTGTGTTCTTACCAACCCATCTGGATGGGCCTGCAGTTCGTCTAGATAGTCGGAAAAAAAACTGTCTGCAACTGATTATTTTCATTATCAATTCATCTGATGTAGGGCTGTCAAAATGACTTTCTAATATTCCTTCTTAAAACAAACACATAAGTTGGAACTATTCGAACATCTATTTTTGCACATTAGGTCCATGACAGCTCGTCCTAGCTGGCCGCGAGAGACGCAGCACTGCTCAGGGCGGCGCATTGAGCTGAACTTAAGTTCAATCAGGAGAGACAAGTGAAAGATTAGTAGTTAACATTTATTATGACAGATGATGCGTTCATGAGTTACACAGAAATTCTTTGGCGCTTGAACTCGACGAGGAGGAGTCCAGACACTGGTGGTGGTGGTGGTGGTGGCTGATGATGCTGATAGAATGATGAGTTGATGAAGCTGATGAATCTGTGACGACTGGGCGGAGCTGGGGAGGTGGAGGGGTGTGTAACAGCAACATGAACGTACTGAAGGCAGAGAGACAGCAGCTAGATGATAGGCCAACGATGTCATTGTTTCGTTGTGCTATTGGCGAGAGAGACCAGCGGATCTAGACAGCTGATATCATCATTGACAGCCCCAAACAATGGCCGCAAGGAAATAATGAGTGAGCATGAGGAGGGATTGGCAGATGTATGAGAAATAAACTACGGGCTGAGGCATGCAGAGGCATGAGAGCTTCAGTTGTCTCTAGTTATTCCTGCTGTGAAAGCTCACAGTGAACAAGGAAAAGGTTGATCTGTGAAGTCGAAATGAGGAGTTATCTGTACGACGCCTCCTCATCTCACTACAGAACCCTAAACAAGATGGCGGCTGTCTGGAGGGAGATCGCCTAAAAAATGTCCTACTTGCTGTCGGCTACATTGTATGTATTTCCCAGTAAATATCTCAATATAAAGCTTGAATATCAACTGCTACTCACCCATCTTTTAAATGGTAACGTCTCCAGTCTGATCTGGAGCTCACAGCTGATGGTTTGTTTACATGATGTAAGGTAACATCCTGCTGTTCAGACATGGCGTCTCTCTCTCTCTCTCTGTCTCTCTCTCTTTCTCTCTCTCTCTCTTTTAATCCACAATCAAATATTAACTTTCACATTGTTTTGTTTTTTTCTGTCCAAATATTTATTTGAATTTAGAATATTCATTGACTGCTTCTATGTCAATTGATCCATAAAATATATATTTTTTATTTCTAAAGGGACGTCTTGAAATTGCTTGACAGCACAAAACCTCAATAGATTCAGTTTACTGTCACATGAAACTGGAACGAGAAGATGTTAAGGGTCTATTTATTTATCAGTGTCGTTACCTTGCATTGAGGATAAATTACTAGTATACTTACTGAACGTGTCCTGTTGTGGGCCACTGCTCAGGTCTGTTGAAGTCGTTGCACTTCTTCGTCGGCGCGATGTAAAGATCTGGATGTCCCGTTTAATTGGGCCCTTAAAACCCTGTTCCTCGGGCCTCGCTGCGAGACATATGAGGCACATCCATCTCCTCTGGAGCAGCAGCAGCGGCCCCGACCTCTGAGCTGTAGCTCAGCTGTAAACCATCCGCTGCTTTTTCCTTTCTCTCCCAGAATGCTTCTCTGCTAGCTCTCTGATGACTCACTGTCCCCTTTTTTTGTGGATCGAAGGCTCTGAGCATCTGTGCGTTTCATTTCTCTGTGAGTGTGATGGTGAATTTGTCAGAATCTACTTTCCAGGTGTTCCTCTTCTTCATCTAAGTCATTCCAGAGGCAGGGCTCGACAGTAACGGTTGCCTGCTTCCCCGCAAAGTACTCTTGTGTGTTTCGGGCAAGTGGAATGCCTCATGCAGTCGTCCTATCGGGCAAATGTAAGGTAAATGTGATCTTTATTAGGGGCCAATGATCAGTAAAAATATGCGATCGGGTGATCCCCGTTAAAGCCTGATAATGCTACATTGTGAGCAACAAATCTGTTGAAATCAGCAACTTTATTTAACGTAGCTCTCCTCTTGCCCATTGTTAGCAGCCGGTTGGCACCACAGTCCTGATTGGCTAAATAACGGAGCTAACAGCATAGCAACATTTTCATCACACATATAAATATTAAATTGTAATTCATTCCCATCATGCTGCTCAGAGCAATCGCAGTGAACGGCTCTTCTGCCGACAGCTTAGAGTCTCTCCGTTATTCTGCTAATAACGAAGCTAACGGCTAATATGTGGAGGCTCCATTCAGTTATATTATGGGGCGTTCAAGCTCCAGACACAAGAAAATGGGTATTGTGCGAAGGTTATTAAAACATAATGATGTGTTCAAATGTAATCTTGTAAAATGTAGTGTGGGCGAGACATTTGAATAAATCCAGTTGTTTGAAAGATGGTTTCACAGCAATATAATAATACATATTAGAGAGGGATGTTTGACTTCCTAACACTAGCTCTAAGCATATTATGATACATAATTAAAACTACTAATGCCCCCTAAAAAATGAATCAAAGCAAATAATGAAGAAAAATACAATTATTTATTTCCTATTCCTTTGAATTGTGTGTTTTATGCAAATAACCACGATAGATGACAATAACAAAGTTAAAGTAAAACATTTAGAATGTTTTTTTGCCCAATTGTTAAAAATCTCTTGTTGATTTTATTAAGTAAGTTTGGCTACCGGGTGAGTAAAACCCCTCAGCCATTCCCCCGAGGGTCTGTAGCTGTGGATCAATGCTGGTGTATCGACGAGCCAAGGACGGGGACAAACGTAGACGCTGTAGTCTCTTAGTCAAGACGTATCGTCCTCTCGAGGGATTTACTGAGGAGTCGACGGTCCTGATCCTGGCATCGTTCATGTTGTCGATATCTAACACATAGTCGTCCATGCTGCTGCCCCCCCCCTCTCTCACATCGACAAAGCCGTGTTGTTTTCCCAGGTGTGTGGCACATTCCTCTGTGGATGTTTGCGGGTTGGAGGGCCGGTACGACGTCGCTTTCACACAGAGGAGCCAAAACACACACACACACAACATGATGAGTGCAGTACAGCAACATGTGAGAGTCAGCAGTTTTCTTTTGCCAGATGTTGAGCTACTTTTCTCTCTTTCTCTGTCTCGCTCACTTCCTCCAACATTTCTTCACCCTCAGTTTATCGAGGTCCTCCTCTTTTTTTTCTCCCCGTATGCCTGCCTTCCTCTCTGCTCCTCATCCTCGCCCCTCGACTAGATATGATACTGAATGAAAGATGATGGGTGTTGGGTTGCCAGGGACAACCAAGCCAGGCTTAAGGGAAGGTCGAGGGAGAAAGTGTTGACATTTGAATAGGAAGATTTCTTTGTGTCTTTCCGTGTGCCTGTGTGTGTGTGTGTGTGTGTGTGTGTGTGTGTGTGTGTGTGTCTCTCGGGACAGGAAGGGGAGGGCAGGCTTATTTGAGCTGTTTGTGCTCCAGATGGAGGGAGAGCAGAGACAACAACAACAGCAAACATAGCTCAGCTGCAGGGGGATACACATCGTCCTTCTCTCCCCCCTCACTCTCTTTCATTCACTCTTTTCTCTCTTCATGTTCTCCATCCCTTTCTGTCTCCCCCCCTTGCAGTAACCCCCCCTCTCTCCTCTGTACTCTCTCTCCCTCTCTTTCCATCCCTGCCTGGGGTTTGCTCTGTTTGGTTACAGCACTGGGCTTTGCTGTGTGAGAGGCAGCTAGCTAACTATGATGCTGGGGAAAGACTACATGCTGGCCATTGTGATTGTCAATTACGAGGGTAGGTGCATCTGTCGGGAGTCGGCTGCAAACTACAGTTTGAACGCTGTGTGTGTGTGTGTGTGTGTGTGTGTGTGTGTGTGTGTGTGTGTGTGTGTGTGCGCGTGTGCGTGTGTGTGTGCACAAGCATGGGTATATGTGTCTCTTTCAACACAGGGATAAAGTTTGTCTCTGCAATGGTGTCGTTCTCTAGATATCTGTGGTCTGTGCATGCTGTGTGTGTGTGTTCTGGTCATGGTGGTGTGTGTGTGTGTGTGTGTGTGTGTGTGTGTGTGTGTGTGTGTATGCGTGGTGTTGTTTCACTGAGAGAACATGTGTATGTGTTTTGCACTCCCCTCCCCCTCTCCGCTCAACTCTGCTCTGGCAAGGAGCTGCATGCTAACGGAGGCTATCGTAGGCTAACTGCTACGTAGCTCGGCTGTGGCACGTTTCCCCACGGGCTGCACGCTTTAGCTCTTCCCGTCTGATTCCACACTCGCAGAGTGTGACTCTGCTAACTTGGAGGCATGATGCACCATTCGAGCCAGTGGTATCTCCCTCCCTCCCTCTCTCTCTCTCTCTCTCTCTCTCTCTCTCTCCCTCCCCCCCCCGTTATGTACGTACATGCTTAAATCTACATCCAGTTCATCTCATGCTGGCACCAGTTCTCCGAGTCACCATCTTCCCCCTCTCTCAGCAGACAGACACTCTCCGGTTCTCTCTGTCGTAGTCGTTTTATGACCTATGTTTTGCTCATAAAAGACTGCAACTCCCAGAAGGCTCAGCTTTATGGCTCCTCGCTCTAAAGCACAGCCTTCAGCCCCCAGGGGGGGTGTCTGCCAAGAGCATATGTGCGCATTTTCGCTACACTGTATGAGCCATTTCTGTTTCCATTAAAACAACCAAACCTTTAATAACTGTGTGCGTCTGGACTCCCCAGTCGTCATGGTGACATGTGGCCTGCTGCCGTGGCGACAGGCCCGTGGGCTGCGTTTCATCTGCATGGTCAGCAGTTTGAGAACTCTTTATGTCACTCACACACTCACACACACTGCTGACCAGTCCCTCAGAGCATATATCACCTTTATGAGTCTCTACATCAACGTCACACACACACACATACATGCCATCAATAGTTGTGTGTGTGTGTGTGTGTGTGTGTGTGTGTGTGTGTGTGTGTGTGTGTTTCAGCTGGCTTGACTGCCAGGAAACTGCAACCTTCAGATGAGATGACATTTAGTACACAAGTGAGAGAAGAAAAAGTGATATAGTGATCTGTGTGTGTGTGTGTGTGTGTGTGTGTGTGTGTGTGTGTGTGTGTGTGTGTGTGTGTGTGTGTGTGTGAGTGTGTTTTTCAAGGTAAACGCTGTATTTCCCCTCACATTCCATCACTGTCAAATAAATGATGGTAACGGTCTGCTCTCTGTGCTGCCGATGTGTTAGAGAAAGGAAGTTTAGATTTTAAAAGTGCTGTGCTGAGCGAATACTTTTTGTAGGTATTTGATTGCAGTTACATTCATTGTTGTTATTATTTCTCGTCCGTCAGCTTCATTCAGTTGTATACGGAGTTATGTGTAACGTTAATAACTGTTGATTTGACATGTATATAGCAGGTGAATATGGAAAAAAAGGGCTCCCACATTGCTAAAGGTTTCCCTTTGTGCGAGTGATATGCAGTATAAATTGAGTTTGCAACACTGACGCTTTCATCGCAATATGGAATAAACTTTGTAATGCACATAAGAAATATAGGGTTGGAGTCAAATTCAGAGGGAAGGCTGAATTATTCGAAGCGACACGAACCACTGCAGGCCTGCTGTTTACTTGATCTGGAAAACGAAGTGGCACTGATTTTTCTGATTTCGTTGCCTCTTAAAACTAATTTGCTGTCGGTGTTCGTGGTCTTCCATCTCACGTACAATACAACAGCAGCGTTTACCAAGTGTTCCTCAGTTGTTGTCTGAGGAAAGACACGGCTGGTCGAATGACAGCTGCTGCTAATCCCAGTCAGCTGTTGATATTGTTCAGTGTGTGTGTGTGTGTGTGTGTGTGTGTGTGTGTGTGTGTGTGTGTGTGTGTGTGTGTGTGTGTGTGTGTGTGTGTGTGTGTGTGTGTGTGTGTGTGTGTGTGTGTGTGTGTGTGTGTGTGTGTGTGTGTGTGTGCGCGTGTGTGTGTGTGTGTGTGCACGTATACATGCATTTGTAAGAAAAGTACACAAGAGGTCTGTGACTTTTCCCGCCAGATATCTGGAGTGAGCAGTCCTTCCAGACCGACCCGGACCTGCCTCCAGGATGGAAGAAGATCACGGACATGGCCGGCATCTACTACTGGCACATTCCTACGGGCACCACCCAGTGGGAGAGACCCACCGCCCGCCCGGCACCCCCGGGACAGACCGAGTCCCAGGCCCCGGGCGAGCAAGCATCCTCCACGCCACGCAAGCACTCCCTGGGCTCACTCAGCCCCTCGCCCACTCCTGACCACGAGGTGAGAGACGGAAAAGCACAAGCTGACACACATTTTAGCTCTGACTTCAGTCTTGTTTGTGTTTTTCTGTTTTGTGCTGTAATTGTCAGTTATATTAGCAGCTGTTCAACTGGGATCACCTGAGATGGTTCAAACAGGCTGTTAGTCGTCCATCCTTCCACGATGTAAAGAGACGATGAAGTCACAGATTTAAAGTTACTGGGAGGAACTTTTAACTGGTGATGAAACAGTCTCAGTTTAATACTGATGCCTCTATATGACCTTCATAAGTAAACACAAACATGTAACACAAATATAATGAAGTCAAAATGACATATGCCGTAGTAATATTGTCGTATGCCTCCAATGCAATTCACTTGAAAATTAAAATCCTCTTTATTAGTCTCGTTTGTGTTTTTAGAACCTTGGGTCATGATCGTCATTATTACAAGTGGAGACGCCCCACAGCAGCCAATTAATATGAGAGCAGCTGCTACAACGCATGTGGATATAGTACGCTCGGTTACCACATTATTAAGTACACCACGCTAAAACTAATGCAGTCTTAACGCCACAGTCCTCCTGAATCCACTGTGTGTGTGTGTGTGTGTGTGGGCTCACTTGCAGGGGTGCCAGGCGGAGGTCTTCTTCAGGGGCTCGACTCGCTCGGGCAGCACCACCTCCGACAGCTCGGTGGAGCCGCTCTCCGCTCACGAGCCCGCCCTCGCCACGTGCGGGTTCGTCAACAGCTGCTACTTTGTGAGTAAAGTGTCTGTGGCCTCCGTATTTTATCGTATGTCCTGACTGAGATCAGCCGAGGGTCTGGCAGACATAGGCAACGAGACGACTGGGTAGAGGGAGCGAGACAGAGAAGGGCGACGCAGAGCACAGGAACACGGAGTCAGTCAATCAGTCATCATGCGGAATGATGGAGGGATACGGAGAGAGGAAGGGAGAGTGATGGAGAGGAGCACAGTGTAGATAAGATATTGATCCAGTGAGAATGGACTGATGTTGACAGATAGATGTGCCAAAATCTCATTCTGACCTGCCGACTGCTAGCCAGTGATACCAGAGCCAAAATGGCAGACATAGTCTTTTCTTTTTTTATTTTATCTTCATCTCTCCCTCTCTTTTCCCTCCTCAGCCTCGCTCCACATCTCTACAGGGGAGTCCTGATCCAGAGGGTCGCTCTCAGCCTCTTGAAGATGAGGACAAGGTAGGATACTTCAACACTGTTCTGTTCCCCTTCTGCTAACCGCTCGCCCGGTTCTCTTTCATCGCCCTGTGGAGTTCTTTCTGTGCCGTGTGCTGTGGCACAGATAGAAAAATAAAAGAAGACACTCACAGCATCTGTGTGTATTCTACCTACAGAGCAGGGAGTTCAGTGTTTGGACATGTCTTCTTTGGTCTGCTCTGTGCTCCAGAGCACTCATGGACACTCTTTATGAGCAGTAACACAGTGAGACGTTACAGACGCACATGTTTATCTTTAACAATGTTAAATCAACATACTAATGTCTTGTAGTGTTTTTGTTTTACCGTTGATTCTTTAGTGGCTTTCTATCTTGCAAACTGGATAAGAATTATTATTATTATTTGTATTATTATTAATCAGTTTTATACATTTTATTTTAATTACGGGGGGGGCTTTTTAATCTTTTTATGGGATAGTCCAGAGAAGGTGTCCCCATCCAAATGTGTGTAACTCTACTGTCTGTATTGTTCCACATCGTACTAATCAGGAATCAGTAGATTCTCAGCAGCAGGCCGATCAATAGGAGCATGAGGCATTTTGATCGGCAGCGTTTTTTCCTTTTTAATAAAATGTCTCGCTGGGTCGCTCCTCATTGCAGCAGGCGCTCTGTGTGGAGTGAGCTAGTTAGCTAACATCCTTCTTCTGTCTTTCTTCCCTCGCTCCCTTCCTACCTTTCCCCCTACCACTATGTGTGTGTCTGAACACTGTGTGTAGAAACAGCCGTGGAGTGAGTTTGGCGGAAAGATTGATAGTGAGATGTGGAAGGCAAGTATAACGCACTCAGCGGGTCTCTCTTGTGGTGCATTTCACAGCGTGGCATCGTGTGCTACAAATTCACCGCCTTGTGCAGAGAGCATGCGTGGCTGATTGTTCCACATAAATGCAACCGCACCGACCACAGCATCTTCGTCATTTGGCTGCAGCAACACACACACACACACACACACACACACACACACACACACACGACAGGTTGTTTTTTCCTCACTCACCTATGAAATGTTGTCGTCTTTTCCCTTCCTGCCGGCGCAGATCTGAATGAACGCTTACACGTTAACTCCCTTTCGTCCATGCAGCATGCCCCCATGTACACGTAACACGCCATCCCTCCACAACGATGCATGCTGGCACGACATGCTGCGTATGGTCAGAACATTTACTCTGTGCCTGCTTTAGCCCCTCTCTCACTCTCCATGTAACCTGGGAATGGTACGGCAGTCATACATGTAGGTGTGGGGACGGCAGCTCTAGTTGGATAAAAAAGTACATTGACATGTTGAAACTGAAAAAAAGGCTAGAGCCTCATCTGTCTGGAGCCGTTACATCATGAGGGACCAGACAGGAGAGCGTTTTAGCAGACGGTATTACAGGTTACATGTGTGACAGGGGCTTTAAGGAGGGGGGGGGGCTGTTTTTCTGTGTCACGTTGCACACTCCTGATAATGTCATTTGTACACGCCAGGACCTGCAGGCGGCCACGGTGAACTCCGACCCCAGTCTGAAGGAGTTTGAGGGCGCGACGCTTCGCTACGCATCGCTCAAGCTAAGGTGAAACGCCTTTACACACACACACACACACACACACACAAGCAGATATAACAAATCTAAGAGCATTCTACTACACCTGTCTGTGCTCTACTCTGTGTTGGAGTCCAATGAGGTCAGACGCAGCAGGATGTCGTTGTACTTGTATGCTCCATGTTCTCTGTTAGTGTAATGACTGGTAGCCTTCACAAGCGGGGCGGCTAAAGCAGCTAATGGTTGCAACAATATCAATAGCACACTGCTAATTTCATAACTATACAGCCCACATTTTTTTAAACCTTTTTTTGTATTTTATTTTTTCAGGAACCGTCCAGCAGCGGAAGAAGAGCAGTCCAACAACGCCAACAGAGACCCGGAAACAAAGGTAAGAGCCGGCATGAAGCATGCATGTATTTTAGACACAAGACAGATTTAGTCCACATTGTTCTGCTTTTCTGTTCTAGCAATGTGTACATACAGTTCCTTTATAAATGTCTAAATGCTAGATAAATAAATGTTAGTACGGCAGCAGAATACTCCACCAATGTTTGAGATCTTTTGCCGTATCTAAAGTTAGAGTTATCTAATCCTGCTTTAAACACTGCGGAACACAATCAACATTCCCAGGACACACGTGAAATGATTCTGTTTGCAGGTTTTTGTCTGTTTATGTCCCAGGCCTGTTTGTTTACTGGTGGTGTTTATGTTGATGGTGGCTGAGTGAAGCTGAGACATTAATCAATGCTGCCCCCAAGTGGTGAGACCAAGAACTACAGCTCAGTGCTGCACGCCGGTGCATCGATCCCCAAGGCCTCTGAAATATGAAGGTAGATTTGTCTTTATTACGCTTTGAGAGCAAATTTCTCGCATTGCAATCAAAAATTAAGTTTGTAAGTAAAAATATATAAACTGAGAATAAATTATTTGTTAGTTTTGCTTATGAAACGAGAATTTCTGGCTGCAAAACAAAAACCTTTGCTCTCAAAAAAACAAACTTTGCTCTCAAAACAAAAACCTTTGCTGTCAAAAAATGATGGATGTAGTGGGCGGGGCATACGCTGCTGAATGAGGCAGGAGTTTCTATTGGTCGGTTCGACTTGGATCCCAGTACCTGCTTCCACTGTAAACACGGACTCTGTCCCAATCCAGCGGCTGCATCCTTCGGTGGACCCAGCCTTCGTGGTCCTTTGAGGACCACGAAGGCTGGACCGAGCGGTCTACGAAATTAGATGACCTATGCTACAGAGGACTTCCTGTTTGCGTCGCCAGCTGAATATATGTTTTTCAAACGTATATTCAATAATTCATTCATAGTTCTGTTTCATAATATAGTTTTTATAAATTAATAATCAGTTAATAATTCAATCAGTTGCTATGTTAAATAACTAATTTTCAATCATTTATACTTCTTGTAAATAAAATAATGTATCAATAACTTTTTTATTTCATTCACATATATATACACACATATACACCTATATACATACATCTATATTAATAAATGTGTATGCACATTTATTTCTCAATGCATCTTTCTAGTAGAGAACAGAGTCTGGATACTTGCAATCTTAAGGCAGAGGACAGTTAACAAAAACAACAGCAGCAAAACAAATATCAGCAAACGTGTTTATTAACTTGTACTAACACATATACTTTATATTTTTTCTATAAGTTGTCCCTTTTTTTGCTTGCAAGGCAGTCACCCTCCCCTGCAGGATTATTTTCTCCAAAATTGCCCAAATCACATTGAGAAAATGATGAAAAGAGAAACATTTATCAATAATGTTCACACAAGGATGCAAACTTAGAAGATTGACAAATTGTACACAGCAGAATATACACAAATTCACATATAAATCAATTACATGGATGTCTTATTGTGGGTTTAAATAAATAAAAGAAAAAGGTGACATCACAACTGTCATCTGTGTGACAGCAACAATAACACATCAGAAGTGTATCGTCCTCTCTACTGGTTGTCCTATTAGTGAAGGCTTTGTATTGGATGAGAGCTAATTTAACTGTAACCTTAAGTACAAGATGGTCAAATGGAGATATTACAAATGGACTAATGTCTTAATTCAAAGCTACGGTTGCTGAATGTTTGTCCCTGGTGAAGAGGCCATCGTTCTCCCCCTCAGCTCCTGCTCCCTGTAACAAAACTAAATGTAGAGTTCGTTTTATTTCACACCACAAAACAAAAGGAGCAAAATACTTAAAATTGAGTTTATCCGTGTAATTAATTTCAACGTTTGTAACGTTACCGGACTTAAAGTGATATTTCAGGTTCACAACCGGTCTACCTGAGCCCCTGTTGGTCCGTTTATGGACATAATATGAAGTATAAATCATCTGTAAAATCGTCACAATCTCAGTAAGATATTAGTCAACCTCTGAAGTTTGAAAGTGAAGTTATTAAAAGTTACTTTACAAGTCTTAACTACGGTCGGATGCAGGCAGACGAGCTGCCGATAAATGTCACGTAACCTAACCGATCATTTGAATAAACATGTGATGTTATAAGCTCCCGGTAAGGGAGTAACGTATGTTAACATATGTAACGCATTACATGCACTTTGCCTGAGGCATGCCTATGTTAGCTACGCATGTATGACACAATTTAAAATAAATCCTGAGCTTGGTTTTCTCCGACTGAGAAAGTGAGGCTTCATGTCAACACAGCAGCCCTTCATGTCGTTCTACGACACTAACAACATGAGAACAAAGTGAAGTGCTGCTACATTTAAAATCATTTTGACAAAACAGAGCAATATAATGTCAACTTACCTCCATGTAACCAGTAACCTCCCGTCCGTGTTTAGTGGAAGCAGATACCAAGATCCAAGTCGAACCCACCAATAGAAACTCCTGGCTCATTCAGCAGCCTATGCCCCGCCCACTACATCCATCGTTTTTTGAGAGCAAAGGTTTTTGTTTTGAGAGCAAAGCTTTTTGTTTTGCAGCCAAAAATTCTAGTTTCATAAGCAAAACTAACAAATAATTTATTCTCAGTTTATATATTTTTCCTTACAAGCTTGATTTTTGATTGCAGTGCGAGAAATTTGCTCTCAAAACATTTTTTTTTGTTTGCGTAATAAAGACACAAATCTACCTTCACACTGAAACAGACAAAGCTGAGATTCAAATGAGACATTTCAAGCTGGGCTCAATAAAACACATCACTCAGTAGAAGGCCAAGCCAGCATACCAACTAATGTCAGCGCAAGGAATACATTCATTTAGAGTCCAACTGATTCAACAGAAAAGATGAATTATTTATCAGATACAGAGTCATTGCATTCTGTGTGTGTGTGTGTGTGTGTGTGTGTGTGTGTGTGTGTGTGTGTGTGTGTGTGTGGCGTTCTCTCGGACCGCTGAGAAAATCGAAAGCGTCTCGGATTAGACTTTAAAGAGTAAATCCAGCCTTTCTGTTTCCCTCTGTGTGTGTTTGTCTGGCAGAAATTCTCAATCCTTAGCAACAGTGACATTGTGATGAATACCAGACACAAACACAGATGAACAATCAGGGCGTCTGGTCGTTAGCACACACACACACACACACACTTCCAGCAAATAGCCCACTGCAGTATCAGGATTGGAACCGCCCCTTTTCTACCAATAAAGGAGCTGAATACAAGGAAGACCTCACTCAACCATTTCCTATCTATCTTAAGTCGAGAAACTGATAACTGCAGTACACACACAGGTGCCATTTTACTACCTTCAAATATTCCAATCAGGAGCGACGTCACTCAGAGTGAAACAATGATTTATTACACGTGCATGGAGGGAGTTGCTGAGGATCCGACGATGGTTTTTAAAATTTGACAATTCTGATCCACAACCAATGGTTGCTTTGGTAGCGACTCCCTCTATTAGCTGTCCTCTTTCATCGTGGACCTCCGTCGTCTGCAAAGTACTTTCTGAACGGACCGTTGAAATGAAATGAATACTTGATGAGGACAGACGGACGTGTCTCACTTCTCTTACAGTTTCTTCTTGTCCACCAACATGCTTTGTTGTCCTCATCCGTTTATCTGCATTCGTCTTTGTGCACTTCAAATGATTTGTCTCGAAGCCTAAAACCAATCCCTGCTGGTCAGCGTGCCAAAAGCCTTGATATGTCTGTGCTCTCTGAACTGAACACGTACATGTATCGTGTAACGTGTGGTGGCTTTGGCGTGTCCTCAGAGCTTCGCCGTGCGCTCTCTGGGATGGGTGGAGATGGCGGAGGACGACTTGGCTCCCGGAAAGAGCAGCGTCGCCGTGAACAACTGCATCCGGCAGCTGTCCTACTGCAAGAATGACATCCGAGACACCGTCGGCATCTGGGGAGAGGTGAGGGGGGAGAGTGGTTCATGTGTATTGTTTTGTTCCGAAAACAAGGGGAGGGGTGCTAGTAGAAAGCCAGGAAGAGGAATTAGAAGAGGAAAAAAACAGATGTGAACAGAACAATGTGTGTCAAAAGATGGAGGGAGGGAGAGGAGGGTGAAGAGAGCAAAATGGAGCAACGTTATGACGTACTTTAGTCTCTCTCTGGTGGTTGTGTTTAATGTGAAGCGACAGAACAGAGAGGGAGAGGGAGAGAGAGAGGGAGAGAGAGAAAGAGGGAGGGAGAGAGAGAGACGGAGAGAGAGAAAGAGAGAGACAGGGAGAGAGAGAGAGACAGGGAGAGAGAGAAAGAGAGAGACAGGGAGAGAGAGAGAGACAGGGAGAGAGAGAGAGAGACAGGGAGAGAGAGAGAGACAGGGAGAGGGAGAGAGAGAAAGAGAGACAGGGAGAGAGAGAGAAAGAGGGAGAGAGAGAGAGAGGGAATGCTTCATCCTTCTTTCAATAACACACATACGCTTCAGGCAAATATACTTATAAAAGAAGAAAAAAAGTAAAAGAAAGCAGCTGACCTTTTTAAATGACTACTTTTTTCTTTCTTTGCAATGTCTTGAGCTGCAGGAAATAAGGATTTTGTGTGTGTGTGTGTGTGTGTCTCCAGGGGAAGGACATGTACCTGGTTCTGGAGAACAACATGTTGAACCTGGTCGACCCCATGGACCGCAGCGTGCTTCACTCTCAGCCAATCGCAAGCATCCGGGTCTGGGGTGTTGGCCGGGACAACGGCAGGTCAGTCACTGTTTTTTCTTATATTGATTAATTTCCCCCTTTTTGCTTGTCCTCATGATTAATCATTAGCGTGTAAGGTTTACCCAGAATGCACGCCATGCTCTAAATCATCTCTAACATCTCTGTAGTGTGTCATCCACCTGGGTCTTGACTCAGTGAGGCTTCTTGTTGTTTTCAAGCACTTTAATAATTGATGGATTAGTCACTCATTTAAATGAAGTCGATGACACATCGCTCAGTTAAACAGAAAAAGGTCAGGGTGACAGTGGAGGGCAGCAGACGGCTGGTGTGGTGACGGGCAGAAGAGAGGAGCTAGTGATTGATGATGAAGGATAAATTCATCGGGACAAAGGAGAGGGCGGGACCCCCTCGGCAGTCCGTCCCTCGCTTTCACGGCCAAATCCACCGGCGCCGCACGGTGGTGCTGCCGGGCAACCGGCAAAGAGCGCTCTGCGCTGCTGCTGGAGACCGATTCAAATGTAGATTATCAGGCACAGCCAGGTGGACTGGAGCGGTCAGTAGCTGCTGAATAATTGGAGCTGGCACACACACACACACACACACACACACACACACACACACACACACACACACACACACACACAGACACACACACACACACACACACACACACAGACACAGACACACACAGACACACACACACGCATAAGCAGAAGCGCACTCGGGGAAAGAGGTAAAGCTAAAAGCTCTTGGCATGTGCAGAACTGCAGAATTCTGTTGCCTCGGGGTTCTCTCTCACTCACACACACACACACACACACACACACATGCAGCGCTGTATGTTACAGTGTATTTATGAGATCAGCCTGTCGGATAAAAGAAACATTTCTACCATCCACATCTACATATAACAGGAGAGTGGGAGCACTGGGAATACCTCAGCTGCAGCAGAGGGAGGAGGAGGAGGAGGAGGTGGAGGTGGGGTGGGGGCAGGAGAGAGGGAGAGAGGGGGGATGAAGCTGCCAGAGGGGGAAGGTATGGTTAGTGCTCTCTGGGTGTGGAGCAGGACAGGTTGAGGAGTGAGCGCACGCCCGCGGTATCACCAAGGAGTTAGACGGTGTGACGCTCCCGTACGCAGGATCACGGCCGTGAGTAAATCTACATTTACCTTCTGTAATCTTGCTTTTTTGAAACCACCACTGCTGCTGTTTAGCTTTATTACGAAGTAGCAAAAAAAAAAGATCAGTCTGTGGGACATTTGTAGCCAGTGTGAGGACGTGCATGTCACAGAAAAACTCAGGTGGAGTGTGAAAATCTGATGTGAGCGATGATCCGAGAGCGGCTGATCACAAATAGATGAAGGGAGTCCGGAGTCTGAAAACAGCAAACGTTCGCGATGCTGTGAAGCTCCAAGCGATGAAACTTGCATCAGTTCACGACACGTGTCCATGTGTGTGTAGGAACACAGTGATGGCAGTCGCTGCTTTTATTCTTGTATTTATTCATGAGTTGTTGGACCGTTTGCCTTTAAAGATACGAGACCTTTTTGATTTGAAGCCCGGTCGTAGTGAAGAGTTCTCCCTCTCCATTCACACACACACACACACACACACACACACACACACACACACACACACACTCGCACAGTGGTCGTGTCGGCATAGTAACCGTACCCCTCTCTACACATGTGCCACGAAACTCATTATCGCCATAGAGATTACAGATTCCCGCGGCAACCTTGACATTTTCAGGGGCGTCGCGATGATGATAAGATTATAGTGGGAATGAGATATACCCCCCCCCTCCCCCTTTACTCTGACTTTTATCTTCACTCTTCATCTTAGTGTTTTGTTCTGCCTTCGTCTTCAGCGCTTTTGTATTAATTGTGTACGTTGTGGCCGTTCACTTCCAGTCTCCTCTGCCGGTATTTCACAGTTCTCTCGTTATATTCACTCACTCCCCTCCTCGAGGTAACTTCTGTTAGACACTCCCAGTCTATTTCCTTTATGAAAAATCAGCCGACAATTAGTCCAGAACATCTCTCTGTCCTGCTATTGCTCTCTTCTTTCGCACCTTATTCAAAGTTCTGTCCGATTATTATATATTTTCCCCCTCGGAGCAAAATATGAAGTATGCATAAAAATGACCTGCACCGCTCTTCAAAGCTGTGTTTCTTGGGAAGTAGTTTCTACACAGAACAAAGAAGTATGTAACTTGTGTTAGTGTGTGTGTGTGTGAGTTGCCTCCTGCCCCCCCCCCAGCAGGGGGGCTGGTATGAAGAATTTGTTTTTTTTTCTGTCTTTTATTTCCACTAACTGGCTTCCTTTCCTCCCTTGCTTCCTTGGACACAGAGAGAGGTAAACACATTCCTTCCCCTTTCATCCCTCCCTACATTATCTCTCCATCATCTCCGTCATCCCCTTATTGTTTCATTTCCTCCGTGTCTCGTTCGTCTCGTCTTCAAACTGGCTCCTGTGGCGAAGTGAAAGGTGACCTCCTCTGTCCTTGTCTGTCTACAAGCATTTTTCTTTTTAAAGTATGCACTCACACACACACACACACACACACACACACACACACAAATGACACTCTTTTCAGGAGAGTTATCCCTGAGGTGCTGTGCTCAGAAATCTTGTTGCCCATCAGGCCCGTGTTTCCTATTGCACAGCATATTGAAGCACGCAGCTTGAAGGAAGTTATTTAGATGGATTTTATGTGCACATCTGAATGACGTAAATCAACGTGTGTGTGTGTGTGTGTGTGCGTGAGCGCTGTACTGGTTTCATTTGTTGCAGCTACATCTTCGTTCCTCTCCCTCCTTCTGTTTTCATTCCCTCTGTTCATCTTGGTAGATAGTTTTTCGGCTCCACTGGGCTCAGGGGAAAGTTCTCCCCTGCTGTCACTCATTCAACTCCCTCTTGCATCACGCTGCTCTATTGATCTCTAGGGTCCATTGACTTGTGTGTGTGTGTGAGTGTGTGTGTCCTGTATTCATCAGACAGATAAAGGTCAGCTCATCTGTCATCTGTCTCCAAGAGCTGTCTGTCTCAAAACTGGACACACACACACGTCTAGTCTCTGAGTAGTACTGAAACTAGTCGTTTTCTCATTTCCACCCCCCCCCGTTGGTGTTTTCTTCCTCCGTCCGTGTGTCTTCACTGACCCGGTGTTGTCCTCTCTTTCTCAGGGACTTTGCATACGTGGCGCGGGACAAAAACACCAGGATCCTGAAATGTCATGTGTTCCGCTGTGACACGCCAGCCAAAGCCATCGCCACCAGCCTGCACGAGATCTGCTCCCGGGTCAGTGGATAGAAGGATGCTGATGTCATGATCACAATAGTGAAACACCTCGGGAAAAACTGCTTTACAAGAGTTATTATTATTACCATTGTTGTTCTCATAATAATAATACCAATATTAATAATGTTATTAGAAAAAAATAAGAATCATTATAAAATAAAATGATTATATTGTTATAATTATCTAAGAAAAATGATCATAAAAATGATACTCTTGAAAATAATATGTATAATAATCATAATGTTATCAGAAAAACAATCATAATAATAATAAAATACAAATACAAATAATTATTGTAATTGTAATAATATCAATCACAAAAATAATACTCATAAATAATAATAATAATGTATTACCAGTAGTGGTGGCACCTGAGCTCGTGTATTGTTTTATCATATTTACTATTCCACAGTCTAGGCACACATTTAACCGTAGCACATCTAATCTGCAGTCCTCAAAGAGTCCAACGAGATTAAACTCATCTCAACTTCCTAAACAGTTGTCAGAGAGCTCTCTGTGCTCTGAGCATCTCTCATTCAACATTCAAACCAGGTTTGTTTTATTATTGTAGTTGCTTTATTCACTGAACTCACCTGGAATTACTGGACTTTACTTTTGTTCCCAATGAAACATATTCATAGCTTCCGAAATTGAATACGATTTTGTAAAAGAGCTTTAAATTCTGTCTTTGTTTGTGCAGACTCATAATCCGTGTAGCACTAAACAGGGTGATTATAACTGGTGCTACCCACAGATCCCTCGTTCTGACCGCTGACTCAAGCATAGTGTGTCCCTGAAATGTTATTCCTTTGAAGAAAAAGGTGAAGAAGGAGCCATTTGTCCTTCATGCTAATTCTAACTCCCCCTCTTTACATATAATACACCATGGAGTCTGTTTGATACAGAATTTTCACACTAGAAAGGATGAATAAGGAGAAGCAGAGAATTGGTCTCAGCAGGGGTCGCTGCCACAAACTCTCTGATTAAGGATATGTATAAATTATGTGTGATATATTTCCATATTGTGTGTGTGATTCTGGCTGTTTTTGTCCGTCTGGTTCTGTGTTTTTCCGTATGTGTTTCTTTGGAAAGAAGAGCGTGGCCTGCTTAATGTGTGTGTGTGTGTGTGTGTGTGTGTGTCTGTGTGTGTGTGTGTCTCTGTGTGTGTGTGTGTGTGTCTCTGTGTGTGTGTGTGTGTGTGTGTGTGTGTGTGTGTGTGTGTGTGTGTGTGTGTGTGTGTGTGTGTCTCTGTGTGTGTGTCTCTGTGTGTGTGCGTGCTCCCCAGTTGAAATGAGTAGACAACATGACAGTATCAGGGGTGAAACTGCTCGAGGTTTTTCCTGAGCTCTTTCATCTTTTTTTTTTTTTCATCCCCTCTCACTGTCACACATTTCTCTCTTCGTCTCCTCAACCTCCTCCCCCGTGTCTCTGCCACGGTATTCTGATTGTGCGTCCGTTGTTACACACCGTTTCCTCACACTTCTGTATCTGCCCGTCTCTCCATCCAGATAATGACAGAGCGAAGGAATGCCAAAGCGATGGCGGGCTCTCTCCAGGACAGGATGCAGGCCGGACTAGATCTCCCTTTACAAGGTAGGCTTCACACATACTCTGAGCGTGTGTGTGTGTGTGTGTGTGTGTGTGTGTGAGAGAGATAGGGATTGTGACAACTGACTTGCATCAATAGACAGTCATCACTTCTTGGGCACACTGCATGCATTTAAACTGGCTATTTGTAAGAGCACAACGTCTCAAATACCACCGCAATGTCCTCTGTTAACGCTGCGCAATGTCACGACGAGTTCTGAACACAAGCATCAAGGCAGTTTGATTCATGAATAATTACATTTTAATATTTTTTCAAAGATGTTTTCTAAAAGATCTCCAACCATCACTGTGAGTGAATTAAAGATTAAAGTGTGAAGTTTTCTTGTAAATAAACATGTTAACATTCGGGGGTTGCTCACCAAAACACACGGCGCTAAAACTGTGTCCCTCGCAAAACCATTGTTTTCCTATGGTGCCTGACGGTGTTTAGATGCGCATAAAAGTTGAAATATTCTCATATGGACCACTCGTCAATGTCACACTTGGCCCAGGCAGCCAATCAAATCAAGCAAGAGGGCGGGCTTTACTACTTTACCACTCCCTTCCTGTCCTGATGTGGTAGAGCTAGCTAGCTTGGGAGGATGTGAGAGGGAAGGGGGGGATTTATATCTCACGTCGTAAAAGTTTTAATGTAGGCTCCAGTGAGCGGGTTCATTATGCAATTATCTGTTAATCACATATGATCTTAGTGTCCTTGAAGCCTGACAAAAGCATTTCATTCCTGATCAAATACTTACAGATGTTAGTACAGTTTTTAAACCCTGCATTATATACATCCATATTTACTGGCATGCGGTCTTCTTGTTCCTCTGCTTCGGCTCACTGCTCCTCTTCTCTGTGCTTTATCACTGCCGGCTATCGATCAGTAGAACGGCGTGAAATATAACGCTGACTCGCTCGTAAAAAACATCGCTCTAGCTCTGCCAGTGGTCAACAAACTCCACATGCTACATGGAACAGCTGTTGGCCGTGAACAGATTTAGGGGTCTTTGGTCCAGTGCACCAGCATGGGACAGTGTTCAATTATCTCAAATCTACAGAGATGTGGAGGGAGCTCCTCAAGTTTGTATTAGTCAGACAGATGGGAGAGGTAGCCTGCCAGGAGATGTTGGTGACAGGAAAACAAGATTTCTTGGTCGGCTAAAACACAGACTCATGCTGCATTTTTTTGGAGCGAGACTGGTTCTCAATTTCAGTCCTAAAATAATGAGAACGTGTCTTTTTCTATCATCGCTCACCATTTTGTCTCCCGTCGCTGGGGAGAAGAATGATTGGCTGTGCCGCACCGTGTCATTTACAGGCTGACCGTCCGGCCTGTCGCTGACAGCTCGTCAAATCATGCTGCTGCGGTGCCTCTGCTTGAAATGAACTCGGAAAGAACTTTTTCCAACACGACGAACTGGAGGTGCAGCTAATCCAAAGCAGGCTTCTATTATAAACTGAAAACATCCAGTGACTAGAAGGCCACCCTGAGAGCGCTGACCTCTGCCGAGGCCACGCCCTTTTTCGCAGTGTTAATGAAAATGCCCCGTGATCCGCATCCGCTCCAAAATGTAATATGTTCTTCCTTGACCAATGCTACACACTTCCACCAAGTTCCATGACAATAGAGCCAGTAGTTCTGCATCTGTTAAACCAAACTGAACAAACCTGAGGACCAGAATTACTTCACATCTCATCCTTCAGCTTCGTTAAAACCCTCCACAGTGCGTCGAGGAAAGCCGTGACATTTAGATACAATGGAAGCCACCCAGAAGGAGGTCAGTATCCAGATATCTACTCTGCAGGCTGCCGTGGACACCCTCTGTAGGTGTGCATTGTTGGTTGTTGACATGGAATTGAAAATGCCCCTCTTGAACGTGTGCGTGGCTTCTCCCCAGCAGAGTTCCCCACACCAAAGACGGAGCAGGTTCAGAAGTTTCAGGTGCTCTACCTCGGGATGCTGCCTGTGTCCAGGCCAATAGGTTAGTCCAACACACCAGCGCACACACACACACCTGGTGCTGTGATGAGAAGCAGTCTAACTTTAGGTATGATTTTAATGTTTCTGTTTTTTGTTTTTTGTAACATGCTCTGCTCCAGGAATGGACATCCTGAACGGAGCTATAGACAGTCTGATCGGCTCGTCCAACAGAGAGGACTGGACCCCTGTGGCCCTCAACGTGGCAGATGCTACTGTCACCATCAGCAAAGACGAGGTAAGACGCACATCTGCCGTAGCTGAACTACAACCCCTGACTTTCCCTGGTTTTCTCTGTTCTTCTCAGTTTTCTGTATGGACAAGATCAAATATGATAAATCAAACTCCATACACAAGAAAGAACCGTAGGCTGTTTATAAGAAGTGGACGTAGTCATGGTGACGTCACCCATTGGTTTGTGGACTGCCGTTTTAAAGCATCGAGTTCAGCATTTTGGCCGTTGCCATCTTGGTTTTTGTAACCAGTGAACAGAAGTGACCATATTTATAGTGACTTACAGACGTATACAGCTCTGGTAGCACCCGGTCACTCACAAAGTAAGCACCCTGCTTTATGGTCTGTTTGACTCTAAATGGACCATCATTTACTAAATGAACATCATGCTGTATTGAAGAAGACTTGAAACTAGAGATTGAGACCATAAACTCATGTTTACAATGTTTACTGAGGTAATAGATCAAGAGAGAAGTAGAGTCATTTTCTCATAGACTTCTATACAATCAGAGGAGTCGCCCCCTGGTGGACATTAGAGAGAATGCAAGTTTGAGCACCTCCGCATTGGCTTCACTTTTCGGAACCAGGGGTTGCCATCTGGACAAAATGTGGGAGAGGCATTATAGGAAAACAACCACCAAGTTTCTATACATTCTTGCACTCTATGGCAGTGGGACAGAAGATGGCGGAGCATCCAAACGCCTGTTGGTTAGGTTGTCTGTTTAGAGAACCTATACTTACTACAGACTAAACCCGTGAATGTTGGTCATCTTTGAGCGATTTACTTCAGATACATACCGCTTTGTTACATCTGGTGCAGAACATATCGCTGAGTCTGCCATTTATTTCCTTCAGCAGTCACCACACTTTTAAAGTGTGTTCGCTGCTCGCACTTCACTGTTGATTCCAACACGTAAAACGACAGAAAATGGTGGAAAACTCGTCACTCTGGCTTTTCATTGTCAGACCTTACTGACATTGTCAACCATGAAAGGCAGCAAGCAGCCACCCAGAGCAATGGGACAAATGTGAAGTCTTAACAGCGTTCGACCGTGCAGATGACATAAAATGCCTTTTTGAAATTTAAATAATTTAGCTGTAACATCAAGGCACATAAAGCCCATCTGCTCCAGTGGACCTGTTTATTAGAAGGCTACTGGGCGGCTATCCTGTATGAACATGTGGAACTATATGCATGCCTGTGAGTGCAGAACAAAGGTTGTAAATTCCCTTCATAATGTGTTTTTATGATGTCTCACAATCTGCATGTCTATGACTCTGATTAATCAACTACCGGTATGTTTCTGACCAGAACGAAGAGGAAGTGCTGGTGGAGTGTCGCGTTCGATTCTTATCTTTCATGGGTGTCGGGCGGAACGTGCACACGTTCGCCTTCGTCATGGACGCCGGCGGCCATCGCTTCGACTGTCACGTCTTCTGGTGTGAGCCCAACGCCGGGAATGTGTCGGAGGCTGTGCAGGCGGCTTGTATGGTGAGTCACATGGAATGACGCTGTATTTCGGGACGGCATTTTGAGCCTCTCTTGCTCGTGTTAGAGCTGGATTATTCAGCCTTGACAGATGGTTGTGTCACTGTCCGATCCATATGCTCTATTCAGGTTGTAATGGGGCCCTCTGTCAAAACACTGTTGGTGTAAAACATGCATTCAAGCCGCCCGAAGTTAAAATATAGTCTGAGATCAGCATCAGTCGTCTCTGAAAGAGGATGTCCTTGCACGTTTTCTAGCATAGATTTGGATTATGCTACACATTGTTTACTGCTTTACAGGAGAAGTTTTAAAGAGGAAACATGTACATTGATTTAATGTAATAAACTGTGACAAACCTTTCACAGTATTTTTTAATTTATCATTATAACGTCCATAATCACAACCCAGAATGCGGTGTTTCTGCTGTAATGCAACCTATTAGTGGAGATAACTCATCTCCCTCTGCCCTCTCTGCTGTGGGTGAGTCACAAGATTAGTCGACTGCTGGCTGGGCTATTGATCACACATCACGACTATGGATATATGGACGCACACACACACACACACACACACACACACACCACCCACACACTAAAACTGATTGACGGTGACAGGAATCACCAGTCATTACTATTGATCACAGCTAGCAGCCTGCACCAGTCTCTCCCACAGACACCTCCACAGTCCAACACTCAGCAGCTGTAACTCTCGATTATTTACAATACGTCTCTCTCTCTCTCTCTCTCTCTCTCTCTCAGCTGCGGTATCAGAAGTGTTTGGTGGCTCGACCCCCTTCCCAGAGGGCCTGCGGCTCGTCGCCCCCCGGTGACTCGGTGTCCCGTCGGGTATCGACCAGCGTGAAGAGAGGCGTCCTGTCCCTCATCGACACCCTCAAACAGAAGAGACCCGTCACCGAGTTGCCGCAGTAACCCGCGCAACCGACCCCCGCCACAACCCCCAGTCGCCATGGTAACTAGTCGCATCGCCTCAAAAAAAAAACGTCTCCACCGCAGACCCCAGTAACCTTGGAAACACAGCGAATCCCCGGGGGTTTTGGGGAAACACATTTTAGTTTGCTTCTCTGAACTAAAATTGGAATTTTGCCTCGAGAGTTTATCGGCTCTTGGGGCAGAATTCAAATTTGTTTCCGCAAAATATGACATACATAAAGACTCTAATCCCACATGGAGAAGGAACCACCACAGAGAAACACGCGATGTGGTGATCGTGTACATAGAAGTGACTCTCATCCCCCCTCAGCACAGAGAAGGAGTGAGGAGAACAGAGCACAACCTGAAGAGGAAGTAGGAAGTGCTCCTTCCGGCTCATTGCTGCCCAAACTGCTGATCTCTCCGTGCTCTAATTGTATTTGTGTCTGTGCTGCCAGCATGACCTTGCACACCTGGCCACCCCCCCCCATGTCATTCACCTGGTTGTCCTGTTAGTCTGTAGTGGCCTCCTCCCCCCCCCCCCCCCCCCCCCCCCGCCCCTCTTTCTCATTGACCCCTGTGGACTGTAACGTGAAGTGAAATGGAAGGACAGAATCGTGAAAGCCATCGTGTCTGATTTTCAAATCGGCGCGTAATGAGTGAAAGAAGGAAGCTGCTTCCGACTAAAGAGATGAGGTCGTCAGTCTACACACACTAACCTGATCCTGCATGAACCTTTTGTATCAAAGTGAACCATTCTAGAGAATAACGATACACTGCTGCTGCTTACAGGAGGGTGAGAACGTCGGCGTGGAGGGTCTAAACGAGCGGTGACCTTTCACCCGAAACATCCCTCATACACTTCCTGTTTGCTTGTTGTTTTTTGTTCTTTCGTTAAGCCTTGGGGAAAATGACAGACGATAGCCATAATGGAGAAGGAGATAGGGATGAACCGATTATTCCTTTAAATCCCACCTCTGCATCAGTCCTCAGAGACTTCATGTCCACTTATAAAAACAGGAGAAAGGCTGGAGGAATCAGTCGTAGAAGACAAATGGAGGAATGTGTTTTTGTACCTGAGGAGGTGAGAAGGAGAACACACGGGTTTCACCTCCGGATTCGGCTGTTTTTTTTTGGAGAGGGCAGCCACACAGAGAGACGTGTTGACTCAAACCAACAGGACTCTCCCAGGCTGTTATCTATGTGTGTCCAGGGTTCTGTTCACTTGAATTCTCAGTTGTTGTTTTTTTCATTGCCTCCTCCTTACTGCACCACTGTTATCATCAGTGCCACTAGATCACTTTTGGTCTGTTTTCTGTAGTTTTTCCTCTCACAAATCTCAATTCAACACTGCTAGCTCCTCATTATCGCATATCTGACAAGCTTGGATGTACGGTAATAACTAATGAAGTCTATGACGTTTATTGCAACTAAAATCAGAAACATATCTTTTAACTCTGGATGTAAGGCAGAAGATGACTACCTAGCTAGTACAACTGATCGTTAGCTAAAACCTCTCAAGCGAACAGTGACTGTCCATGTGGTGAAGCAGCGTGTGAGGGGCTGTAGACAAAAAAAGTTGTCTAGCTAGTTAACTATATGTTATGGGTTTACAGGTTACGTAAGAGAAAAAGCATAACCTTTATCAGAGTTGATGTGAGCATCTGTGACACACGGTTAGTCCAGCTTCCTAAAAGCCTGAACCACTGTCTCGGATGTCCCAAGTATGTAAGCTAAGCAGCCAAACAGGGCTATGTTAAAATGAAATAACACTAAACTTACTAATACTCAGACTAACTAGCTCTACGCTGCAACACAAGAACACAGTTTCTTTATTTCCATGTCTGGTCTGGCTGCGGGACCCACCATCACCCCTTTATGACAAGCCGCGACCCA
This sequence comes from Leptoclinus maculatus, assembly GCA_032191485.1. Lineage (NCBI taxonomy): Eukaryota > Metazoa > Chordata > Actinopteri > Perciformes > Stichaeidae > Leptoclinus > Leptoclinus maculatus. The sequence continues at coordinate 995,594 of JAVDOI010000042.1, read as the reverse complement.
AATTATATATATATATATATATATATATATATTCAAGAAGTCTAAAATAAATTACGTAACAGAATTCATTTTAGAAAAATTATTTCCACTGAATTGCCCTGCAGCTTTAAATTCAGTTCATTCAGGGTGAAGTGAAAAAGCCACAATATTATATTGTTCTCATCTTTTATAAAGAGAAATTATTGTGGGAAGAATTCACCTGTATGAGTCTGTCCAGTCAGAGTCTAATGACTCTGGTCTCTCTGGACATTCTTCTCTTTTGGAGATCGTCCTGTGATTTCACTGTCACAACTCTCACTCATTAGTCCTGCTCTGCTCTCTGTATCCTCGTCTCTCCCCCGTGTGTCACAGTGTGTGTACATCTCACTCAAGTCAGGAAACTTGTCAGAATGCCCATATTTGATTGGCTGAGCTGCATCACGTGATGTGATTCGCAACGCATTGGTCGGTGTTTTTCCTGCACCGCTGAACAAGTACCGTAAATGCTGGAATAATTCCGCTGCATAAAAAATGCGCTTCAAAATTAAAATTAAAATGTTGTCAGGCAAAGGCCTGAAAACGGGTCCGCGACCCACTTTTGGGTCGCGACCCACCAGTTGAGAATCACTGCTCTAAACGGATCATCAACTGCTGAGAAGTGTTTTTGCTGCTGAATGTAGCTTTAGCCTCAGTCTTTTAGCATGACGTATGCAGCCCTCAAGTGAGTGTTTTCAACCGACTCCTGGATCTACCGTTAGCTTTATTAGCTAGCTAGCGAGTTGATGAAATCTGCTAGCACATTTTAGCCACCAAAAATGTACGGTCTGCGGTCTACTTCTGAGTGAAATAGAAATATATATTATTATTTTATCGATAAAACTCCCACTTTTATTTTGAACTGAATGTGATGGAGTGAAGCTTGACAGCGTAGCAGCAGTATCTAAAGGAGGCTCAGCGAGCGGCCATGTTACTGCAGCGCCTCGTTGCCTCCGTGTCTTTTGAACCAGTTCACCGGTAGTGGAGGGAACCAGGAGTGTAATTGAGATTCTAGTGAGACAATTCAGCCGCATCACCTTCTTTTGTCACGAGGACGTTGAAATGTGAATGAGATGACAAAATGTGCGTGTACATAACTTCAAATTTAATGTAACATTTGGCATTAATCATTGTTATAAGCTATCTTTTCCTTTTTAATGTCTGTAGTTATTTTATTGTAATGAAATGCCTTCTTCTTTGAGAACTCACCAAATGGCCAAAGTGTAAAATAGTGATATACATTGTTGTAGATAAGAAAAAAAATGCCAGAGCGAATAATGAAACAAGGAAAGGTGATTGGAAATTTTCACAGTTGTCAATTCCGTTTTATGCTGAATTTAACTGAGCAATTATCTATGCATTCTTTTGATCTCGAGAAAATGGAAAGTCGTGAAAAGCCTCGCATGCCCTTGGACGGTGGAAGGAACGACTGTATGTACTGAACAGAAATATTTTTTATTTTATTTATTCTATTTTATAAAGGTATATACTGATTTTATTAGTTGGGGCAAGTAAAGTCTCTTGACTCGGTGTCATTGTCTCGGTCCCCGGTTTACTCACAATGCTCCAACAAGCTCCGCTTTGCAGGAAAAGAAAAAGGCAAATAAAGGAATATATCTTCACCTTGTACAGTGTACTGAGAGCCGGGGGGCCACTGTTGGTCTCAACAGTTGGACAGGAGTCAAGAGGAAGAGGTGGAGGATGATGATGGTGGTAACAATAGTGGACTCCCGGCGTCTCTGTCAAGCTCACTCACATAAACGACAACAAACGCACACCTTTCCCACAGATGGATGTGTCGGCTTCTGTTTGCTGCTCACCGATTTGTACACTTTGTCAATGTAATCAATTGTGAGAATAAACAGCATTATAAAACCGAACACTGTGTCTGTGTATCAACGCTGCAGCTCATTTGTGCATTCATTACAGATGATTGATCAAGGTTACCTCCTACTCAGATTGTTCTATTTGATACAGTTTTAGAGGTCTGAGAAGATGACCGTACGGAAAAAAGGTGGGAGAACAAAATAAAAAAACATAGCAGAATTATTATATTTCTTTCCTTATCATTTCAGCCATCTTGTGACCGCTCAGATTTTTCTTGCTCCTGATCCACAGGTTTGGAATTCTTGGTTTAATCTATAAAATGTCAAATATCACAAGACCAAGAAGACTTCTTTATTGTGTCTTAATAAGGGACTGTAGTAAAATGATTGTGGTGGGAAGGGGGGCTAAAATAAAAGTTATTATTTTCTATGGACCGTCCCCTTGACAAATATTGTAAAATCCTCCCCCCAGTATTTCAAAATACTATCACAGTACCAGTGAACTATACCATACTCATGATAACCTTGCCATTGGTAGCGCAAAGTGCAACGAATTAAAGATAATATTCTCCTATTTAATATTTAATATGATAAAATAAATCCTCATGGGGAAGTGTGAAATTAAATTATGATTTAATTTAGGATACCCTCCCTTCAGCAAAAAGAGAACAAATACATTCTTCCTCCATTTTCAGCGCCCATCCTCCACCCCAATCATTTACAAACAGTCCCTAAATGTTAAAAATGGAAATGGGATTCAATTTACAACAATATTTAACTGAGAAAATATGGGCTCATGTAAAAGGCGTCATGGGGAGGGCGAAGCCAGAGGGAGCTCTGGTGGAGGCCCGCAGTAGTCCTGACGTGCAAACTGGTCGTCCGATCTGGGTACAGGGGCCAAAGACTCATCAAAGCAGCAGCTGGTTCCCTCCGAAGTGTCCTTCAGGGTAGCTGGTGTCAGAGTCTCACTGCATTCACGTGAATATGGTGCATATAAAGTATTGAGTCATATTGCGGTACCTATGTTGCCTTGAGGAAGGTCGTCAGCCTTCTTTGTTATGCTGTCACTCATGATTACATGCCCAAATATTTTATTCAAAACAATTACAGAACTGAATCGAAGTTATTTGACACAACAAAAACTTTTCCCTCATTATTTTGCTGTAATTTTCAAAGTTCAAGAGCGAAATTCTAACTTTCAGTTTCAATTTAGTTTTTTCAAATGATCAACACTGTTGGCCTGGACTCTGAGATGTAATGGAGTAGAAAGTAGAAAGTAGCATAAGATGGAAATGCTCAAGTGAAGTACAAGTTTCTAAAAATGTGACCTAACTACAGTACTTGAGTTAATGTACTTGAAGTGAATATGAACTATGAAGTATTCAGAAAAGTAAAAGTAACGGTACAGAACTATTATGATCAAAATATACTTAAAATACTAAAAGTAATAGTCTTCATTATGCAGAATGGCCCTTTTCAAAATAATGTACATGAAGTACTATATAAATGCTGATTCATATGTTCATCAATTTAATGTTGAAGCTTTTCAAGGTGGAGCTAATTTCAACTACTTGATATACTGCTGGTAGTTTAATCTATATATAGATTAATATAATAATGCATAATAATGTATTAATTATCAGAATCTGCAAAGTGAAGACACAAGTAAAAAGTACAATATTTCCCTCTGAGATGTATAAAGTAGAACATGAAAAGTACAGCAGCCTATAAGTAGCCTACCTCAGCAGTGGCAGCAGGACATGAAGACATTTAACATTTCATTCAAAAAGTACTTTTTTGTTATTATCACATTGCCACGTATTTACACAATGTAGTATTTATTCATTCTTTAAAGTCTTTGACTTTAAGATCAAGATGAACAGTTCATAGAAACAACCTGAGGACAGTCAGCCAGATGAGAAAGAGTCAATATCAAGTATTTTATGCATTGTATGAATATATTCAGTGGATAACACTATACAAATATACTGGACACACACACATACACAATTTACTCTAAACATGCATTTGCATATTTCCGGAACACACTCAGTGGCAAATTCACTCGGATAGTTTCAAGCATTGGATCGGTACACACTGCACGGTTTTCCTGTTCGAAACTTCTTCAATATATCTTAATGGACAAAGACTCTGCAAAGAAGACAATGAATTGCGGTTCTCCGGCCCTTAAAAGAGATCGAGGTAAGTGAGAAACCCAGGCAGAAATCTGCATTCACTGGTGTTAATGATCCATAGGACTAATCTAGAGTTAGTGCCTCGAGGTAGACCTGATTCCTGCTGTTGAGACCTTTTTCTTACTGTGATCTGAGTCTGTGAAATGATAAAAGATGACGGTTTCATACAGTTAGTGACATTAGCTCACAACAAACTGATGTTCCACTTTTTTTTTCATTTGTAGATCTCAATATCAGCACATCTGAACAAAGTTCAGCATCTGAAAAGCGTAGCCAGACTACCAGGATCAAAAAGAAGGCCAGTCCTAGAAGGCAGACCCTCATCAACTTGACAAGGCTTGTTAAAAGGGTAAACCGAACCACCTCTGAGGATGTCGTGAGACAAGTGAAGAGGAAAGTCAGAAAAGATGGAGAGGGACCACAGAAGGAGGAGAAAAGGAGCCGACTGGACCTCATCCACAGAAGGAGACTCTGGTGAGCTGATCAAGTCAAACTGTTGTTGGAAATGTATCCCATCATCAGTTTTTTGTTAGTGTTGTGATTGTCAACAAACTGATGTTCCTCTGTTTTTTTCCCTCATCTGTAGAAAGCTGCAACACATCTGTGGAGGATGTGAGCAAGAGAGGCGATAAGAGGAAGGCCGTCGCCGGTGGTGAAGGTCCAAACATGAAGAAGAGCAGGCTGGACCTGAAGGAGGCCTCTGGACCTACAGAGACTGAACACACCCAACAGGGTTTGTCGGTACATGGCCCAACAGGTCAGTAGTTTGGCTTTATTATGTTCAGTGTAAAATCATAATTTATATTAGATATAACAAACGTAGGAGGGCTTCATATTAGAGTTTAGGTAACATATAGTTGCTGTTACTCACAAATGTAATAAAACTAAATATTTGTTTTTCTGTTTAGCTGAATTTGAGGCCAAATACCAGCAGCAGGATCTGCTCGGCGAAGGAGGATGTGGATCTGTGTTTGCTGGCTACTGCAAAGCAGATAATCTACCTGTAAGTCTTACACACACACACACACACACACACACAATATGGTCAGGAAGTGCTAACCAAGTCTTGTTTGTATCTCGTAGGTTGCCATCAAACACATTCCTAATGACAACGTTCTCTGCAAACACGTGGTGAGTGAGCAACACCTGCCGTTCAAATGTGCTGCACTCTCTTTCTGAACGTATTACGGATGAATCGTGGTTCTCTCTCATCCTCAACTCTGTTGTGATGTTTCAGGACGATGACGGGAAGAAGCTCTCCGTGGAGGTCGCCGTCATGTTAAAACTGGCGGCCAAATCAGAGGGGACATCGGCACCCGTATCCCTGCTGGACTGGTACGATCTGAACCAGGAGCTGATCCTGGTGCTGGAGAGACCAATCCCTGCCAAAGACCTTTTCGACCACATCAAAACTAACGGAGGCTCCTTAGACGAAGAGGAAGCCAAGGTAAGCTGCTGTAGTCGGCTCCGAGTCACAGCCATGAGAACATGTCAGAACATCCTCCTCTCTGATCCTCATCTCTCTCTTTTTGTCTGTCAGGTGATTCTGAAACAGCTCATCGATGCAGCAATTGATCTTGAAAACAAACACATCTTCCACCGGGACATAAAACTGCAAAACATCTAGATCGAGACCAGCTCGGACATCCCGCGAGTTCGCCTCATCGACTTTGGTCTGAGCTGCTTCGCTAAGAAAGGAGCCTCTTACCGCATCTTCTTCGGTAAGATGTCTGGCTTTACTCCTGCTCGTCACTAACTTACCCATCTGTGACTTTACATTCAAACAAAGCTCCTCATCCTCACTGTCCTTTTATTATGTCTGTATATTCCAGGTACTGACATCCCCCCCAGAGTGGTACGATGGTGGTATTTACAGAGCCGGACCCACCACAGTGTTTCAGATAGGAGTGGTCCTCTTTGAGACGCTTCACAGTAGAGCATTTGATACCATCAGGTTCTTTGCAAACAAGCTGAGAATCAGCAACGAGCTCTCCGAAAGTAAGAAAAACACACAGAAACATGTCGGCAGACACAAATCTGTTCATTTTAGTTCACACTGTGATGGATCACCGGAGCCGTCGCCCTCACCTTTCTTCTCCTTCTTTCTCTCCAGATTGGCAGGATTTCTTTCGGACAAGTTTCGGACAAACAGCTCAGGAGTCATCCATGGCTCCGATAACCCCCCCACATTTAAAATCTTTAAATAAAAATACGTTTAAAAATATCCAATCTCAAACTTGAAACTATAAATGGAACATATGTGATATTTGTAAATATGTGTGTACATTGTGTGGTAGTCAGTGATTGAATATATATGAGGGGTTGAATGATGACATGTAGTGTAAAGCGCTTTGAGTGGTCAGAAGACTAGGAAGGCACAATGCAGGTACATTTACCATTGTTTAATTGGTATTAAAATAATTGGCATTAAACTGCAGTATTATTATGTTATATTATAAAAAAGTTACGCAATTAATAGCATATAAAAATTGAATTCACTACAAATAAAAATAAGATTAACAAGTGGCCAGAAGGAAGCAGCTTTAAAATCCAAGCCGCCGGCCACAGCGAGTGTCAGGCTTCAATCAGCTGAGCAGAGTCACTTCAGCTGGTTTCTTTAGAGAAAGACTGAGACCAATCACACACTTGTTTCATCATCACAATGTATGCAGACTCTCAGTAATTGCACACTCAAAGTACTGCTAGTCATATTTCTTGGCATTTGGGGACATGTTTCTCCAGCTTAATTGAAAATATCCAGCAGTGTTGGTCATGTTTGACAAACTGTCATTTATTTGAGCCAAATTTGCACCAGGCCCAAGCACATGATTGGAACTGGTGTATGGAGCCAAATCCAGGCCAATAGTTTTCCTCATTTGAAAAAAAATTGAAACTGAAAGTTCAAATTTTGGTCTTGAACTTTGAAAAATACAACAATGTATTCAAACTAAAATTAAGTAAAGTAAAAGTTTTGGGGGGTTAAATATAACTTTGATTAAGTTCTGGAATTGTTTTGAATAAAATATTTATTTTAATTTTTCACTTTCATATATATTTTGATATTTGAGTTCTCATATTTTTCAGTTGTAGATTTTATATTTTCTGATTCAGATCTTATTTTTTACAGTTTCAAATCTATTTTTTCTCTTTCAGACTTTTGGCCCTGATCCAGCGTGGGGGGCGTGGCATCAACTGAGAGGGGCGTGTCATCGTGAGTGACAGCATAACAAAGACGGCTGAGGACTTCCTCAACCATGTTGCCTTCAAGTAGCGTGAATACCGTGAGAATTATGACTCAACACTTTCTATACACCATATTCACGTGATTGGAAGTAAAAACAAGTACCTTAAGTAATGACTAACTATGATTACTTTATTAAAAACTTTAAGTTTCTTTTGATTGACTAATCACATTCATGTGTGTGTGTGTGTGTGTGTACTGAAATGATACCCATATCAGAGACGAAGAAATGACAAAGCTAAATTCCTTTTCACATATTTTTATGTCTCTAATTTAACAATACAATAAGTTCATTTAAATATATATCTCTTAATATTTCAAATAATTTACTTGGGAGTCCTTTGTGATTGACTGTAGTGTCAGAACATGCCGATAATTCCATTTCCCACAACATCGGTGAACGTGATCTTTTCTATAATCCAGGCAGGTGGGCTGAGGAGGACGATGCAGATATCTGGGCGAGCTGAGAGTGGGAGGTCCGGGACGGACGCCGGCTGTTCACGGAGCCGGAGGAGGGGGAGGAAATGGGTGGCAGGACAAAATCTGCGTGCTTCAACACATCCTCTTTCCTAGGTCTGGCCACCTTTCCTCTGGCCTTGAGCGAGATCTCTGGTCTAGCTGCGTCCTTCAGCGCTCCCTCTGCTCTTTCGAGCTCTGTGCTGTGTCTCTGCACCTGCTTGGAGGCTGCGTGGGGGGCGGCTAGAGCGGGACGGGCAGAGGACGGGGTGCTACAGTCAGTCTGCTGTGATGTAATCGTTGGACTGTTACTTAGCTTGTGCGCGAGGGCCGTGATTGGAGACAAGTGGTTGGAGGGTTTTGCGGAGGACATTAACGTCAGTGTAAGACGAGGTATTCTTCTGGGTTTACTTCTTGTAAGCTGCCTCTTGTGAGGTGATTGGTTGACTTTTGTCTTTGTTGATTTCTTCTTGCGGCTTTTAGGGTTTTGCTTTGAGACTTCGGTCGTCCTGTTGGTTTGCCCCTTGACCTTTCGCTTACTTCCTTTCAGCCCTCGCCTCTTCTTTCCACCATTTTCTCCCTTATCTTCCTCCTTTCCCTCCTCTCCCTCCTCTCCACATTCACCTCTCTCTTCTTCATGCTCTGAAGCTTCGACCGGATCTTCTCCATTTACACCCTCGCTTCCCCTCTGCCTTTCTTGGCTCGAGGGGGATGAGGGTTTGCTGCCGGCCGACGTAACGCGATTTTTTCCCCTTTTACCGGTTTTTGATTGTTCAGGAATTATTCCACCCAGGAGGCCCTTTGCTGCGGCCCTCGCCAGAACATCGTGGACCGTCTCTACCTTGGTGGGATCCGCCTGCAAAAGCGAGGGCAGCTTAAGATTTGATGCGAGGATGCAACACACTAAAACTACGGGTCTCTGGGGCTACATAGCACCAAGGAGATCTATACAGCAAAACAGCATGCTGTAGAAATGAGCCATAAAGTTAACCTGCAGAGGATGGAGAGGAGAGCAGAGTGTGGGGGATGATTTGAAAGGCAACATGATAGTTCAGCTGGTCTCATCCAGCATTCGCAGCTATACCTATGAAAAATAATGTGCCGCAATTCATAGATATCACACAAAATCATGTTATCCACGTAATTATGAACAACAAACTATAAAGACGTTCCCCGTGTGAAACATGAAGTTAATGTTGATTTAGTTGTCACGTAAACTTGCATACTTTAGTAACGGCACTTCGTCATTATTTGAACCCAAACAACAATCTTTACTAAACCTAACGAAGTCGCTTTGTTGCCAAAACTTAACTGAGTTGTTTCCTGCGAGGACGGAAGTTTATTTTGAAAAGACCGTATGCATGTAACGAGCGGAATTGACACGTGTTGATAGTTACAGTCACAAGCCACTTATCTTTGAGCTGAATGCTAACTTTATTGTCGGCATGCTAACATGTTGATGTTTAGCAGGTAGAAGGTTTATCATGTTCACCGTGTTAGCAGCATGCTAATGTTTGCACTAAAGCACAGCTGTCAGGTTTGTCTTGTTTTCCCGAGATTCTTGGACACATCTGTTATCTGATGTCTCTTGTGTCTCCCTTTGATTTTTAATAGAGAGATTGTTGCCTTACCCCCCTCCCTCCCTCTGCCTCTCTATGACGCCCTGTCGTCTATTTCAGATCCCTTTAAATCGACCTCTAGCACAGTTCGACTGGCGTGGAGTCGTTCGTCTGAGCAGAGGTGTGAAACACTCTGATGTCGATTTACTTTGACGTGGAGATCATTCGATTTTAAATGACTGCACTGCCACCGGACAGGTGAGCAAGACCTTGCTCACCCATGTGTGTGTGTGTGTGTGTGTGTGTTAGTATTGGGAAAAAAAAGAAACACGCTCACACATACAGGCACAGTTCCCTCCCTGCACCATTTTTTTTAGCTGCAGGGGATCAAAGGAGCAGCATCTCATTTCCTCCTGTATGTACGTTTTATGAGTGGAGCGAGAGGGGGGGGGGGGGGGTAATAGACAGAGCAACGAGGTGATGCAACAAGACCAGAGGGCTGCAAGAACGATACAGATAAGAATTATCCATTCATCTTCGCGCTGAAATGTTTCAGCGGCTCGGATGCATTTCATCTTTAACTTGTTTCTATTTTTTTATGGGGTGTTGGAATAATGCTGCAGTGTTTCAGGGAGAGATAGTCAACGTGTGTGTGTGTGTGTGCAGACAAGCAGAGCCATCCGACCTCCCAGCAGACGGACAGTAAAAGAGTGCAGCCTCAGCACTACTGCAAGGTCTCGTCGCAAAGCAATCGCGCGCACACGCACACACACACACACACACGCATCACAAAAACTCTGTTCCCGCTTCAAACTTCCAAACCTTGCCCTCCACGTGTCCTCACTTTTTTTTTCTCCCACCCCCTCTCTCACCTGTCGGGACAGCCGCGCGACGAAGCATCCGTTGGTGAACTGGGATGCTTCGAGCCGGAAGAACTTGGAGTCTGCTGTGTCCCCTGACTGGGAGTCGTCTGGGAAAATGGGGCCGTTCACCCTGAGAGAAACAATGTAGCATTTTCAACTTGAATCCATCACTGCCACATTCATTCAGAGACATATTGCTTACAGAAATGGGAGTGTTGCACACAAGAACTGGCGGTTTCAGGAAATTCTACAAAGGTTCCATAAATTATGTTGACAATCAAATACAAAAAATTCTACAAATACAATTCTTGAAAAAGCTACAAATCAACAGTTGACACAGTAGGGACGACACATTCGTAACAGTATTTGGACAGCAGTTCCAGATGTAAGTGGATCCTCAGGACAGGCATGTCACTGCCAGCTGTCACTGCTGGTTCCTGCATATTGTAATTACATCTGGCGTCCTCAACATTGGATGTGTTGGTAAACGCTGGTGAACAATTCTCAGAGGACCAAACGCTGTTTAAATATGGAGATGATGTGCTGATGTGACCTTGAATTCTCAATGCAAAGCCATTTTTGGAAGCAAGATAACCGTGAATTTGCTCTCACTTCCATTCTTCTGCAGCTGGATGGAAACAAAAATTTAAGTATTTAATAAATTGAAGCCCAGAGCATTATTCTATATGAATTTTGTGGGCTTAAACTTTTATTGTTTGAATAAACAGGCACAGTGAATTTATTTTAATTTTTTTATAATAGATTAATGTAACAACAGTCTGGAGCAGCATTGCCCTGCCCTCCGGTCTGTAACCACACCCACCAGTGATGTCACGGTGTACTGAGAAACCCTGGCGTACAGAATATTGTGGCCACCTGTAAAAGTTGCTTTTTAAAATGAATAGTTTTCTCCATGTTTTATACATCTTTCGAGAGCTTTATGATAATTTTCTGGCATAACAGAGGTTTACAGTAAACTAATAGTAATAAAATAATAATAACTAATAAGTATCACAGAAATACACAAAACAAACTCAAATCTGTTAAACTTACAAAACTTAAAAGTCAGAAGAAACCCTTTATAAATCCATGGATATGAGCTGTATCGATACCTCCCACTATACTTCAATACTGCATTTAACTTGAAAAATATCAGAAAATAAAGAGGCAATGACACATATCATTATGCATAAAAACAACAGAGGCATACATAATGTTTGTTTTGCTGCTAGGTCCTCCCTATCCTATTCTTTGAAAGATCCTTATTCAACAACAAATTCTCTTTTTTGATGCAAAGCAAAAAAAGTTGCTTCTTCGGCGTGAAGTAGTGCCAAGAAGACTTCTTTAGTGCCGTAAACACAGAGGTGAAGCGGCTGCTGGTCGTCTCATTGCGCATTGGTGAGTTGATAAAAGAGCTTATGTGACCAAATGTAATGACATTTGGATTGATGGTGAGAAATGAGTTGTGTGGAGCAGCAGGCGTGAAACAGACTCTCCACCCCCTCACCCCCACTCTAGGATTAACCACTGTCCCCACGGCAACCGCAGCTGATCCTTTATACTGTCGTCAGGCCTGGTGCCTGTAACCTCTCTCACACTCACACTCACACGTATACATACAGTATATAAAGTGGAGATGTGAGATATGCTGTCATATTTACACTAGTCAGACATCTACTCACTCACTCTCCCTCCTGCTGTGTGTAATTCTCAGAGATGAAGCTCCTCACTCTAACAACCAACACTGCTCCCAGTAGACCACGCATACCAAAAGCAATTCCTCATTCATTTATTCATTCACGTGCAATATAAATAATCTGTTCAATCCACTGTGCAATATTAACAACCATTCAGTCGGACTTCATCATATTTTAGTTTTTGTTGTTTTTAAAGTTTTTAACTTATTTATTATACCACTACTGTGTGATTACGTATTTGTAGTATCCATTTGTCGAATAAATCAAAATAAAACAAACAATAATCAAATGCCACTGATGCACCGTGTTCGGTATTTTACGCAGACAGAAGAGAGTAGATTGTCCATGTAGGATTCCGATTTTCTTATTTATTTAGTAAAGCAAACAAACAAAAACAACAAAGAAAACTCCTGTTGTGCCGTCTCTCCTGTGCTGGTAAAAACTATAAGCCCACCCCGGTGCATGCTGGTCCTATCTGTCTACTCATATATATAGCCACAGGTGCCCACAGTAATTACCCAAACAACAAAAATAATATAACTAAACACATTACTATTAAAGAGAAAAAGCTAAATCAATCTTAATATATCAAACATCTAGAATTATTAAACAATACTACTTATTAATTAAATAACAAAATAATAAAATAAATAGCTCCAACATTCCGGCCCCTAATTGTGCATACTATCACAATTATTATTCTCAAACGAGCTATTCCTACAACATACACATGACATGAAATATGATATATCTAAGTGCCATAAGTGAATCTTCTTCTTGATACACCTACGACAAAAAAAGAATAGAGAGAGAAATAGAGGTAGGGAAAGATAGAGGTGGAGAAAACATCAGTCCATGATGCTAGACTGCCGCTTCCAATAGCAAACAGAGCTTCGTCACAGGCCTCTCCAGAATGCTGGTCCTGTTTGAAGTCGCACAGAGTGCACCAGCCCCTTTGTATCTGGTCTTACATCCAAAACTTTTCCCATCATCCAAGATCCTCTTGGAACTGTGGCGTCCGCAACAAGGACAATGTCTCCAATAGTGAGGCTTCTTCTTGGCCTTGTCCTTTGAGTGTGGCTTTAAAGCTTTGAACTTTTCTTTCCACTTCATGCTCCTGATTCTTCAGATTATCCTTTCTGAGGCCAGCAGAAGCACAAAACTCCTTTCTCTTCTGTCCCAATAACAGGAGAAGTTCCTTGACCTTCAGAAACCAAGCCACAGACGTCTTTAGTCTAATCCAAGATGAAAAATAATAGATCAGGTGGTTGGTGGTATTTTCCAAATCCTTGATGATAGCATTCACCATTAAATCCCTTTTGACCTCTGGGTCATCTGCAGAAATCACATCAAGATCCACATCCAGTTTAGGCCACTCCTTCTTTGACTTATAGAGAAACTCAGGTCCATTTATCCATCTCCTGCCTTTCAGGAAATCCTCAGCTCTCATTCCTCTTGATGCTTCATCTGCTGGATTCTCCTTGGAACCCACATATCTCCACTGATCCACATCTGCTGCTTCTCTGATGAAAGAGGTTCTGTTTGCCACAAAAGTGTGGAATCGTCTAGTTTCACTAGAGATATATTTAAGGACTGTTGTGCTGTCCGTCCAGAAGACTGACTTCTCCAGCTTGAGTTGCAACTCCTTCCGAAGCATTTTATCCACACGAACTGCAAGAACTGCGGCTGTGAGTTCCAGTCGAGGAATTGTAGTCTGCTTTAGTGGAGCAACTCTGGCCTTTCCCAAGAGAAATGCAACATGTACTTTATGATCCGTTTCCAATCTCACGTAAGACACAGTTCCATAGCCAACTTGACTGGCATCAGAAAAGTGGTGAAGTTGTGCTGTAGCAGGTTCTCCAAAGTCTCTGGGTTCAATACAGCGGTCCACTTTGAACTCAGACATCCTTTGCAGGTCCTCAAGCCAATTAGACCATTGCTCAGAGAAAGAGTGGGGAATAGCGTCATCCCACCCCAGGTTTCTCCTACAAAGCTTCTGCAGTAACAGCTTGGCTGGCATACTGAATGGGGCTAGAAATCCCAAAGGGTCATAAAGTGAGCTGACCACTGACAAAATGCCTCTTCTGGTGTTTGGCTGTTCTCGTAATGATGTCCTGAACTTGAACTTGTCAGTTTCAATGCACCACTGTAGTCCTAGTGCTCGCTCCATTGGAAGTTGGTCTGTATCCAAATCCAGTTCCACCATTTCTTTTGATCTTTTGTCCTCAGCGATTGACAGCAGCACTGTGCGGCTATTGCTGATCCATCTTGAAAGATTGAATCCTCCTTTATGACAGAGAGCATTCAAATCTTTGATCATTTGCAGTGCCTCCTCCTCTGACGCCATGGATTTCAGGCAGTTATCCACATAAAAATTATGTTTGACTGTATTTATCACTTCCGGAGGGAAATGTTGGACATTATCATCTGCAGTTCTCCTCAAAGCATAATTTGCACAACTTGGTGAGGATACAGCTCCGAACAGATGTACTTTCATCCGATACTCCAGTGGAGACTGTGCAGTGTCACCATCAGACCACCAGAGGAAGCATAGAAAGTTGATGTGCTTTTCTGAGACATGAACTTGATGAAACATGGCTTGGATGTCGGCCATTACTGCAACGGGCTCTTGCCTAAATCGGACGAGGACTCCAATAAGAGTGTTAGTAAGATCAGGTCCCTGCAAGAGCTGGCAGTTCAGTGATGTCCCTTTAAAAGTTGCTCCACAATCAAAAACAACTCTCAATTTGCCTTTTCTGGGATGATAGACTCCATGATGAGGGCTATACCACACCTTTCCATCACTTTGTTCAAGTTGATCAGCAGGTACCATCTCAGCATATCCTTGAGTTATCATGTTGTTTAGGAATGCGGTGTATTCCTCCTTAAATGGAAATTTTCTTTTCAGGCTTCGGAGACGCTGTTCTGCAACACAGCAATTGTTAGGCAAGACAGAATTTTCCTGTCTGAAAGGTAAGTCAATACAGTAATGGTCTCCAGTTACTACTGTTGTATTGCTCATAACATCCATTAACTTGATGTCTTCTCTGGACATTTCAATCTGCTCTTCTGATGATCTCTCATTAAAGTCATGGTTATACTGTTTAACCAGCATTCCTTGCAGATGTTCCACAGATATTCGGTTGGCTGTTACAGCAGGGCAGCCACTCTTACTCCTACTGCCGCGAAGTGGACCATTAATGACCCAACCAACTCTGGTTCTGACCGCATAAGGTCCATCATCCTGGCTGTTTATCAGCTCCCAAGGTTCCATCACTTTTGGAGCGTCAGTTCCAATTAGTAGCTCCACACCTGCATCAATGTCGTGGAGCTTAACATCCTTGAGATAAGACCATTGATCAAGATCCTCCTCTCGTGGGAAGTTGAGTGTAGAAACAGGCATGCTCTTTTGAGTTAAAACATCAGGTAACTCAATGAAATCATTTGTACTCATACCAGACACTTCAAGACCTGACAGAATATGTGCATTTACAATCTTCTTTTGACTCATTGTTCTCAGCAGAATACTAGTCTTTTTACCCCTCAAGTTCAATTTTCTTGCCAAGTTCTCTGTACAGAATGTGCCGGAACTCCCTGGATCCAAAAAGGCATATGTCTGCACCGTTTTGTCACCCCTTTGGCTCTTGACTTTGACTGCGACAATCGAAAAGATGGAATTATCTTCATAACCAGCCCCAATATGGCCGCAGGTCTGAGACATTGTGGTTGAGACACTTGGAGGGCTCACAGACTGTTGGGCTTGTTGAAAGGTTGTTCTTTTATCTTGCCACTCTATGTGAAGGACTCCTGGGTGCTTTTGGTGACACACATTGCAATCCAAGCGACTCCTGCAGTCTTTGCTTGTGTGGCCTACTTTCAGGCAACCAAAACAAATACCCTGTTCCTTGATAAAGTTTATTTTATCACGATGTCCTTTCACTTTAAACTGTGAGCATTTATCCAATGAGTGACAACTTTGTGAACAAAACAGACAGTTGTGAAGAGAGGAAGTCTTTGTCTTGTTTCCTGTGTACTGAGTGATGACTCCTTCTTTTACTGCAGTAACATTGGTGGCAAAGCTGCTTCCCTTTTTCCTTTGCTTCAAGTGACTAACATTGGGGACCTTCAAGTTGGTGGGTTGTGAGTCCTGAATGTTGCCAAAAAGTGGATCCGAGGCAATTCTGACTTGATTTTCAATGAAGGCAACAAGATCATTAAACAGTGCTCTCCGGTCACTTCGCTCTTGCAGATCACAAGCAACATTTCTCCACCGTTCCCTTAATTTATAAGGAAGTTTCAAGATGATGCTCCTCATATTAGATGGTAGGTCCAGTTCCTTCATATGCATCATTTGCTCTGTTAAATTTGAGCATCCTCGAAGAAACAGGGAAAATGATTGCAATGCTTTAAGATCTTCACTTTTAACAGGCGTCCAGCTGAGAATCTTTTCCAATTTTGTATTCGTTTCCAAAGTGCTCTGCTAGAAGCTTCTTGGCTCGGTGGTATCCCTGATCTGAAGGTAGATGTTGACAACTGCACACCAAGTCTCTTGGCTGCCCCCTGGTGTATTGTTCGAGAAAGTGTAAACAGTCACTCCAATTAGTTGTCTTCTCCTCTACTCCATTTTCAAAAGCTCTGATGAAAGACCTGTACTGAAGAGGGTCTCCATCAAACACAGGAATATTTCTTACAGGAAGGACAGAGCACAGATTTTGCTGGACCAGTAGAGCAGCGATGTCATTTTGTTGGGGTTGAGGTTGCACAAGACCTGCTTGATTTTCATTCACAGTTTGTGTCGCTTGAACTGGAGCATTAGTCTTTTGGCTTGTTTACATTTTGCAGTCCTTTTTTGCTGGTACATTTCCGTGTAGAACTCCAAGCCTTTAGAAGTCAATGTAATGTTTTTTTTTGCTGACGGTGGTGCGCGGGTGTTGCACAATGTTCATTTGCAGCGATTCAACGCCATCAGATTTCACAAACATCAAGAAGCACGTACAGCACTGTGAATACAGACTTTAAACTCCACTCGTTTCACCGTCTTCCTATACGGCAGTCGTATCACGTACCAGTTTCTTCTGAGAGGTTTCAGCCCTTTGTTGATCTGGGCCAAAGCACCTTTCCCGCTGACGCTGAATCCAAAAGAGTGATGAATGAAACAATCCTTTTTGATCATCCATTCGAAATCCTAAACGATCCAACCAGTCCAATGATGAGGGATCGGTCCTTTGAGTCCAAGGGCGTAGTTTTTACTTTATGTAGTGGCCTTTTGTCGAATAAATCAAAATAAAACAAACAATAATCAAACGCCACTGATGCACCGTGTTCGGTATTTTACGCAGGCAGAAGAGAGTAGATTGTCCATGCAGGATTCCGATTTTCTTATTTATTTAGTAAAGCAAACAAACAAAAAGAACAAAGAAAACTCCTGTCGTGCCGTCTCTCCTGTGCTGGTAAAAACTATGAGCCCACCCCGGTGCATGCTGGTCCTATCTGTCTACTCATATATATAGCCACAGGTGCCCACAGTAATTACCCAAACAACAAAAATAATATAACTAAACAAATTACTATTAAAGAGAAAAAGCAATCTTAATATATCAAACATCTAGAATTATTAAACAATACTACTTATTAATTAAATAACAAAATACTAATATAAAATAAATAGCTCCAACAGTATTTATTATGCTTGTTTTGATCTTGTTTTTCTACCTATGTCTCTTGTTTGTTTGTTTGCACTATCCACTATGCTGCTGTTATCCTGCAAATTTCCCCACTGTGGAACTAACAAATTATTATCTTATTTTATCTTCTGCAGTTAGATACACAATACAGCATGATGTTCAATTAGTAAATGATGGTCCCTTTTAAAGTCAAATAGACCATAAAGCAGGGTATGCTTTAGGGCGGGCTTACTGTGATTGACAGGTCTCTGTTGCAACTAAAGCCATATACGGCGTCGTCACTCCTCCTCATTCCAAATATGGTCACTTCCATTCACTGGTTGCAAAAACCCAAGATGGCGACGGCCAATTCGACGAACTCAAGGCTTCAAAACGGTAGACCAAAAACCAGTGGGTAATGCCACGATGACGACTTCCACTTCTTATATACAAGCTGTGTCTCAATTCAGGGGCTGCATCCTTCGGAGGCTGCATTCATAGACCGGTTACGTCACAGCGCTGCGACTAGGCTGTCCCATTTCACATGTTTGTTGAAGACTCCTTCAAATGCAGCCGACGAATGAAGGCTTCTGGTCCCAGATTCGGAGGACACATCTCATGGATCCTTCGTGGCCCAGCATATCCCAAGATGCATTGCGTGCCGGTGAAAATTTTATTTGAACCAACATGGCGGCGATTGATGCGGGAGCTGGAGAAGCGGCAGGATTCACTTTTAAATGTAAGTATTGGGTTTCAACTCACTCGAATGTCACCGATACTAATGTTAAAGCAAAATAAGAGATCTTATAACATTACGTGTGTTAAAGTGATCCGTTAAGTTACGTGATGTTCGTAGCTGACAAGCTAACTAACGTTAGCCGCTGCGCTATTACCGGCAGCTCGTCTGCCTGCATCTGACCGTAGTTGAGCCTTATAAGTTAACTTTTAATAACTTCACTTTCAAATGAATAATATCTTACTGAGATTGTGACGATTTTACAGATGATTTCTACTTCATATCATGTACATAAACGGACCAACGTGAGCTCAGGTAGACAGGTTCTGAACCTGAAATATCACTTTAAATCCGGTAACGTTTCAAACTTTGAGATTAATTACACGAATACACTGAATTTGAGTATTTTGCTGATTCTGTTCTTGTTGTGTTACAGAGAGCCAGGAGCTGAGGGGAGAACGATGGAACAACATTCAGCAACCGTAGCTTTGAATTAAGACATTAGTCCATTTGTAATATCTCCATTTGACCATCTTGTACTTAAGGTTACAGTTACATTAGCTCTCATCCTATACAAAGCCTTCACTAATAAGACAACCAGTAGTTTTTAAAGACATGCAGGTGGGTTTTACAAGTGAACATCTTGTTGGATCTCAGTGAAAGTAATGGCCTTGATGGTTAAACATGAATTCAATGATCTGACAGCATCTCAGGGACAGTCAGAGCACAGTCGGATTCAAAGTGAATTTTATGCTAAAGCAGGTGAGCTTCACTTTGAGCTGCCAATCACCTGTCGCTCTCTGGTCGGGTAGTGGAGGGAAAAGTGTGTAAATGCCTTCATCTTGGTGTTTCCTTTAAATTGTGGTTTGAGCCTGTGTGCAAGTAATGAAAATAACATAATGAAATACTTAATAGACAGATAACTAATACCTAAACAAAGAGAGAGAGCAGGTGTGTGTGTGTGTGTGTGTGTGTGTGTGTGTGTGTGTGTTTACCTGAAGGGCAGCAGTTTGGGGTGAGTGCGTGCTTTCTCTAACACTCTTTTCACCAGCTGTTCATTTTCCTCAGGATACACTGAGCGCGTGCAGTAGACCAACGTCTGGACCTTTGGGACTGACAGAGAAGACAGTACAGTGTTGTAGTGGTGCGTATATGCGTGCTGTGTGTGGTCACCTCTCTTTTAATATGTACTCACAGGACAGAGCGTGTGACAGTAGTCGTGCCTGCTGGTCGGCCATTTTGTGTATTTTGCTCCGGGACACAGAATTGTGACACAAGTCTGGCAGTAGATCCCAGTCTGACAACAGGATGAAACGTACTCAGCATTCGTGTCATATATGGGAAATTAAATGGAAAGACACTGCCTCTGTCAGTATCTCTATACATCTCAGTTTCTACCGGTTGATTTGTACGTACCTCCGTGTTCGCTGTGGATGGTGGGCACGGGGTCATTGAGCGCGGAGGACGAGCACTGGGGCAGCACTATGATGACCTTTAAGCGCTGGACGGCGGCGTGCCACTCGTCCAGACCGCAGAAGGCTTCTGACAGGACTCGCACGTCTACATTGGGCATGAATTTGCATCAGGAAAATCGTGAATGGAAATTGAAAAGGAAATATTCCATAAAGGCTCACAACAATGTCCATCCCACTTGCATAACAGGCCTATGCTTTTCTCTCTCTAAGGTGCTTTCATCGCTCACTTTTGATGTCCATTTGTGCGAGCAGTTCTTGCATCTCCTCTAGCTGCTCGGAATTGTGATCGGCGGCGCACACCAGCGCTCGGCCGGAGCGGGCAGCGGCCGCCACAGACACGTGAGCCACGGTCACAGCCGAGAAGGACCCCGCCACCAGGACGTCGCCTTTGTCGAACAGCAGGGGGCGTAACACGCTCACCGCCACGCACAGGCTCCTGTCCTGCGGGGGGGGAAGAGACACACGGATGGACGCGTCGTTCACGCACACGTGGAGGATCGTCTTCCCTTTCTTTTACAAAACTGTCCTCTCCGGTGTTACAGATCACCGCGTTGCTAATCAGGATTAAAAGCAAAACGGCTTCTTTCGTTTACACAGATTAGCAACTTTAAACTTTATGTCACAAATCCGACTGCAAACTTTGAATCTGTCTCTCAGCAGTAAAATGAAGCTGTAGTCTATTCATGTGTCTAAGAAGAACAATAAGTTCATTACATTACATTTCCTCCTGGTTAACCAGTGAGTAGCATATTTTGGGGACTTTTTAATATTCTTAAAGCCCATAATTCTGCTTTAAATTAAGTGGACAGACAGAAACACATGTGCTTGGTGCTCCGTAAGTACAGAAACCAGAAGATTCGGGTAATTTGTGACAAATGGTTGGCCAGCAAAAATAAGAACATTGTTTAATTTCTTTATTATTTTCACTTCTTAGCTCGCCTCTAATTTTAACTTCACTTCCTGGTAACTTTTCACTCACGTATATTTATAAACCAGCATTTGTACTCTTTCCACCAGTCATCTTGTACCTGTCTTCTAAAATGATCTACAAAGGTCTATTATTATTAAGCATATTTACACACTTCACTCCACACACGTGTGTCCATGTAGTACCTGTGTGTTGAGTGCATGTGTGCTTGTGAGGCTGCTGTGCCGCAGCAGAGCATGAAGCTGCCGTGAGAAGACGAGTGTGTCCGGACAGAGAGGGTCTCTGCAGAACGTCGCCTCTCTGAGGTCTGTCAACAGCTCCACTTCACACAAGCCGGCGCCTCGCAGCGCTTCGCTCACTTCCTCAACACTACGGAGGAGAGGAGATGTTTTCTGCTCGATTGAACGCTTCATTTAGAGGCAGTAACATAGTGGGGTTCTCCTGTTGCTGCAAAATATTGTGACTCAGGGTTGTCTGATGAACGGTGTTACCACAGGAACACATGCTGAACCTTTCTGTCTGAGATGCGCCCCGGTGAACTTCACTCACCATTAACCTCATCCTGCAATCCCCCCCCTCCCCCAAACAGAGCCTGTCACTATAAACGCACAGTGTCACTTCATAAACGGCCACTGTGTTAACGTTTAACACTTGTCTTTATACTGACGTCACCTGCTCCCATAGATCTAACAACCCTTGCTGGTTTAGACCTGGCAGAAGTGTCTTTAACTTGAATACTCTCAGCAGCAGCAAGTCAGAAAATGACTCTACTTCTCTCTTGATTTATTACCTCAGTAAACATTGTAAACATGAGTTTATGGTCTCAATCTCTAGTTTCAAGTCTTCTTCAATACAGCATGATGTTCATTTAGTAATATATGGTCCTATTCAGTGCTGGCCTAAACAGAATCACAAAGTTATATCTATTTTATAATTTAATAATTTTTCTTAAATACACTACATGTATTATAATTTATAAAAATATTTTTCCCATTATCTTATTTTCTCATTGCACAGCTACTGTCTTCCTCAGTTGCTCTGCTTCCAGTGCAGCTTGTTTTAAGTAGAGCTTTTATTCAATCAGATTTCACCCCTGAGGCCTCTCTTCCCTTTGCAGGGAATCCCTTTGCAGTTTAATTAAGTGAATGGGGACGATATTGTTGATTGTCATAGTGTTCAACCAATCAGATCTTTAGTTTGACGTGTTGGGCGTATTCTTTGACGTGTCAGAGCCTGCTAGCTGGCCTAGCCATACGTGATTGGTCAGTGGGCTAGCGTGACATGTTGGGCAGTGACAATCCCAATATCTGCTGCCTCTGTCGAGCGGATATTTTCAGCCCTCAAACGCATTAAAACGTATTCAAGAAATACAACTGGGGAGGCTCGACTGTCTTCACTGGCGTCCATGAATCAAGAAGGACTTCTTACTGGAACTAAAATGCACGGATGTACTGAACAACCGTGAGATTAAACTCTTTAATAACAAAGAAAGCAGGATGGACTTTGTCTTTAAATAGTGAACAACAGCTCTGGTAAGTTAAATGCGTTTGTTTTTACATCTGCAGTAGCTTTAATATGCTTGTTTATATATTATTATTTGTACAACTTGTTTTTATGAAGATGGATTTTTGTTTGGTTTAATATGTGATAGGAACCATTGTTATGTCCAATGTTGCTCTGGGGACATATTTAGCCGGTGCCAGTGTTGGCAACTTGCTCGTTAAATCTGTCGACTTTCCAAACCCTCATGGCGACTTTTTTTGTCAAAAGCTACTAGCGACAAATCTAGCGACTTGTTCTGGTGTTGTTGGAGACTTTTCTGGTGTTTTGACTCTGACTTTAAAGCACGTACATTCTGCACTGTCGTGAACGAGCAGCGGGTGCTGCCGTGAGCCCCTCCACCGCCCCAAAGCACACACAGGCGGGTACTCTCACAGAAGCCTCGCGCAGCAGTCCCAGCTGCAGTCAGAGCAGAGAGGAGATGCACTCTCGGCGTATTCTCTGCAGTTAGTGTATTTACAGGTGTTGGCTTCATTTTTACACAAAACAAATAATAACCGTAGCTGTGTTTCAGCTGCAGAACAGCAGTGAAGGCCCAAGTATAAAATGCACGGCCTGCCACTGGTCCTATTAGAGTAAATTAGACGATACAGTGGTGTATGCTTTAGGGCGGGCTTACTGTGATTGACAGGTTTCTACCAGAGCCGTATGCGGCGTCTCTACGCCACTCCTCCGGATTCCAAATATGATAACTTCTATTCATTGGTTGCAAAAAACAACAACATGGCGACGGCCGTAATCCGTGCGTACCTTGTCTTGAGGGTATTGACCCATGCATACAGTGGCAGACGTTTTGCTCTGTGCTGTTTAGTCCTGACAGGATCAGACAGAAAACAGGAGAGGCTCTGCAGATTCTGTTTCACTCTGCAGCGAGCAAGAGATGCTGCCAGCTTGGTTTTACACCTGTAATAAACACACACAGACACACACACCATCAGCGTAAACATGCTTCAGGTCACATTTTCACGTCTCCTAACTTCAGTTTGTGTGATATCCAGAATTAACTACAGTAAAAAAAAAATCTTCAACGCGGGAAGCAAAAACACGTTCCATCTTCTCCCACACGCACACACGCACACACACACACACACCTTTGCAGACTGCCCTCCAGGTCCCTGACTTCCTGCAGAGGCTCCTCCCCTTCCTTTGTTGAATGCTCACGCGGCAAAAAGCATCGGTCCTGGAAGTCAAACAGCATCACTATCGCCAATGGCAACAAGTCGCCACACTGCAAAACATGAGTGCTTTCTTCATCATCATCATCATCATCATCATCATCATCATCGTCGTCGTCATCGTCATCGTCGTCATCATCGTCATCATCATAATATAGACAAGAAAAATTCAATAGCAATAGACCTTGGTCCACAGACATTTTGACTCGTCATAGAGAGAGAAGCACAGGTGAAACTTTGTTAACGATGGCTCGATTCCATCAGCTGTCCCAGTGAGTCACGACAGTGAGCCAGTATGCACAGCCAGGACCCCAGAGCTAGCTCACCTAAATACCATGCAGTAGATTTTCAATGTTATCCACTTGACCTGTACAAGCCAAATCGTCTGCTGTTGATTGTACTCATTCACCACCACTTTCACCTTAATAATGCCTTAATATCTTTGGCCACTCGGAGGTAGTGCAAACAAACTGTAAACACAACATTGACATCTCTTAAACCAGGGGTCGCCAATAGGCGGACCGCGGTCCGGATCCGGACCCAGACGCTGTCCTATCCGGACCCGGACGTATAATTGATGGATAATTGAGAATTGTACATTTTGGCGGAGCGCTTCTGTTTTAACCTTTGCAGCTTTTCTGGCCTTTACGGCACTCATTCAGCAGTTCAGGAAACACACCGACCAATTACAGACATTGTAAATAATCTCACGTGACGCTACTCAGCCAATCGAATGTTTATTCCAAAATGCATCGTGAGTCGAGTGAGATTATGCAGACAGGCGGGAGACGGAGCGAGAGCAGTGAGAGAGAAGCAGTGAGAGAAGTGAGTAAGTCGGAGAATCAAGTTAACATGGCGTGCTCTAAAAAGAGAAAAGTGGACCTCGAAAACAGAGCTTTAACAAAGAATGGACGGACTCGTATTTGTTCATGGTCCGTGTACGCTTTCATCTGTTTTACCGTTCATTCGATAATACGGAAATACCATGGTATTCTCGTTTTTCGTTTCAAACCAGAAAACGGAAATGGGCGGTCGTATTTCCGTTTTTGGTTCTGAATTCAAAAACGGAAAAACCACAGAACCAAAGTCAAATAACGAGCCGTATTTCGTTTTTGCAAATCCCTTTTTGTTTTTTTCCGTTAAAACGAGACGCAGAGCACAACAGGTAACCCGGAAAGAAGAAAATTTAAAAATAAAAGTGAAGGCAATATAATGACTGTATGCAAGAAATTAATAAATAAATAACTCTGGGCCGATGGGAGTGTGTTAGCATCAGTAGTTGACTACATGCAATTTAATATTCATTTATCTATAACCTGGTCCATATACAGTAGAAAACTAATCATTCTCAATTCATTGGTTAAAGCAGTTTAGTCTTATCTTTTCTGACAGACTTGTTCTTTTAAATGAACACTTTCTTCCCGATGAAGGTTTCTGTCTGGCTTTTATTGAACAGGACGTCCCTCTAACAATTACTATACTTGCAGTTTCTGCACTTACAACCTGTTTACTATGCCGACTCTGACAATTATCAGAGTAAGTTGAACCCAAAATGAATTAATTAACTTGTCTTTTCCATTCAGTACAACATAGAAGCACATATGACTACATATTGATAAATGATAGAAAAACACATTAAGGCTATCATCATTAAATTCACACTAAATATATGAGATTACATGTAAAGAATATATCGATATCTGAGATCAAAACACTCTTAGCTCAATATAAGGAAAGAAATCATCAAAGAGAATGAAACTTAAATGAGGATGTTTTGTGGGGTTCTGCGCGTAACGGGTTCGGCTTGTAACGGGTTCCGTTCGTAACAGATTCCGTACGTAACGGGTTCCGCTCGTAACGGGTTCCGTTCGTAAACGGGTTCCACGCGTAACGGGTTCCGCGCGCAACGGGTTCCGCTCGCAACGGGTTCCGCTCGTAACGGGTTCCGTTTGTAAAGGGTTCCAAGAGTAACGGGTTCCAAGCGTAACGGGTTCCACGCGTAACGGGTTCCGCGCATAACGGGTTCCGCTCGTAACAGGTTCCGTTTGTAACGGGTTCCTCGCGTAACGGGTTACATGCGTAACGGGTTCCACACGTAACGGGTTCCACGCGTAACGGATTCCGAGTGTAACGCGTTACACGCGTAACGGGTTCCACGCGTAACGGATTCCACGCGTAATGGATTCCGTGCGTAACAGATTCCATATGTAACGCGTTCCACGCGTAACGGATTCCACGCATAACGGGTTCCCCGCGTAACAGGTTCCAAGCGTAACGGGTTCCACGCGTAACGGGTTCCATGCGTAACGGATTCCACGCGTAACGGATTCCACGCGTAACGGGTTCCACGCGTAACGGGTTCCACGCATAACGGATTCCGCGTGTAACGGATTCCACGCGTAAAGGGTTCCATGCATAACGGGTTCCACGCGTAACGGATTCCACCCGTAACGGGTTCCACGCGTAACGGGTTCCACGCGTAACGGGTAACGGGTTCCACGCGTAACGGGTTCCACGCGAAACGGATTCCGCGTGTAACGGATTCCGCGCGTAACGGGTAACGGGTTCCACGCGTAACGGGTTCCACGCGTTACGGATTCCACACGGGTTCCACGCGTAACGGGTTCCTTTCGTAACGGGTTTCGTGCGTAACGGGTTCCGTGCGTAACGGGTTCCGTGCGTAACGGATTCCGCGCGTAACGGATTCCGAGTGTAACGCGTTCCGCGTGTAACGGGTTCCACGCGTAACGGATTCCGCGTGTAACGGATTCCACGCGTAACGGGTTACACGCGTAACGGGTTCCACGCGTAACGGATTCCGTGCGTAATGGATTCCGTGCGTAACAGATTCCATATGTAACGCGTTCCACGCGTAACGGATTCCACGCATAACGGGTTCCCCGCGTAACAGGTTCCAAGCGTAACGGGTTCCACGCGTAACGGGTTCCACGCGTAACGGATTCCACGCGTAACGGATTCCACGCGTAACGGGTTCCACGCGTAACGGGTTCCGCGCGTAACGGATTCCGCGCGTAACGGGTTCCACGCATAACGGGTTCCACGCGTAACGGATTCCACCCGTAACGGGTTCCACGCGTAACGGGTTCCACGCGAAACGGATTCCGCGTGTAACGGATTCTGCGCGTAACGGGTAACGGGTTCCACGCGTAACGGGTTCCACGCGTTACGGATTCCACACGGGTTCCACGCGTAACGGGTTCCTTTCGTAACGGGTTTCGTGCGTAACGGGTTCCGTGCGTAACGGGTTCCGTGCGTAACGGATTCCACGCGTTACGGATTCCACACGGGTTCCGCGTGTAACGGGTTCCTTTCGTAACGGGTTCCGTGCGTAACGGGTTCCGTGCGTAACGGGTTCCGTGCGTAACGAGTTCCGCGCGTAACGGGTTCCGCGCGTAACGGGTTCCGCTCGTAACGGGTTCCGTTCGTAACAGATTCCGTACGTAACGCGTTCCATGCGTAACGGGTTCCGCTCGTAACGGGTTCCGTTCGTAACAGATTCCGTACGTAACGCGTTCCATGCGTAACGGGTTCCGCAGGTAACGGGTTCCACGCGTAACGGGTTCCACAGTTTCCACAGGTAACGGGTTCCACGGGTTCCACAAAAAACAAAAAAGGGAAATTCGGCTCGTTATTTGACTTTGGTTCTTTAGTTTTTCCGTTTTTCAATTCAGAACCAAAAACGGAAATACGACCGCCCATTTCCATTTTCCCGTTTTTGGTTTGAAACGAAAAACGAGAATACCATGGTATTTCCGTGGTATTTCCGTATTTAGTTTTTTCCGAATTAACGGTAAAACAGATGACTAAAACGTACACGGACCCGTGGCCATTATTCAAAGCGCCAATGTGAAACACCACTACGAGACCAAACATACCCACTCCAATCCGAACTGAGGGCACAGAAAATAAACGATTTAAGAGCCCAATATGAACGTTCCCCCAGAATATTAACAAATTCATTCACTGCCCAACGACGTGCTTACGAATGTTCCCTGAAAGTTGCTTGGATTTTGGGTCAACATAAAAAGCCATTCACTGATGGAGAGGTTGTCAAGGAGGGCATGAGTGCAGTAGCTGGAACTTTACTTCAGGGGAAACAAAAAGAAGAGTTATGTGAAAAAAATCAAGCAAATACCTGTCAGCAGCCTCAGCCACAAGGCTCATTTTTCTAAAATCAAGCACTTTCTTTTAAGATAAGTTTTTTAAAAGTTATTTTTTGTGTATTTTATTTTTAGATGGAGCCATTATTTTACTTGAAATGAGAGAAGAACATTTATTTATGTATTTCTATGTATTATTTATAATCTATTTGAAAACTGAGAATAATAATTGTTAAAATATAATTGATGTGTACTTTCTTTATTTGATTTGACAGTTGTTGACTACACACGTTGTTACTACTACTAGGCTTCTTGAATATATATATATATATATATATATATATATATATATATATATATATATATATATATATATATATATGGCACTAAGTGGCGCGAGTTAGATATTATTGTAATGTTCCGGACCTTTGCCCGAGGAGATTTTCTCAATCTGGACCTTTTGGAATTTTAATTGAAGACCCCTGTCTTAAACCCTGGGCTGGCTCATCATCCAGGCGGCAACCTCCAGTTCTGCCGAGTGAAGCCAATGAGGAAGTGTCTTAAAACTTGCATTCTCTCTACTGATCAGCAGGGGGCGACTCCTCCGGTTGAATAAAAGATTGTATGGAAGTGTACGAGAAAATGACTCTACTTCTCTCTTGATTTATTACCTCAGTAAACATTGTAAACATGAGTTTATGGTCTCAATCTCTAGTTTCAAGTCTTCTTCAATACAGCATGATGTTCATTTAGTAAATTATGGTCCATTTAGAGTCAAATAGACCATAAAGGAGGGTATGCTTTAGGGCGGGCTTACTGTGATTGACAGGTCCCTGCCGCTACCAGAGCTGTATACAGCGTCTCTACGTCACTCCTCCGCATTCCAAATATGGTAACTTCTGTTCATTGGCTGCGGAAAAAACAACATGGCGACGGCCGTAATCCAAGATGGTGACGGCTAAATTGCCGAACTCGAGGCTTGAAAACAACAGTCCACAAACCAATGAGTCACGTCACGATGAGTACGTCCACTTCTTATATACAGTTTCTGTTCACTGGGAGTCCATTATTAATCTCTGTTTTTGGTCTCCTCCCTACTCCTGAGAGACAAATCTGGCTCAAAACAGCTAAATCCTCCACTATGTCCACCGGCTAACTGCGTCTGTCTGCAGTTTGGTGCTGAAGGTGTACACTGGGTTTAGCTTACATGTAGTCATGTGATCCATTTTAAATATATAAACGTATATAAAGTAAATCTGCCTAAAGGGAAGTAGATATTTCCCTTTCTTTCTTTTATGGCCACTAACACACCATCCTTTCCCTCAACTTCTTTTCTCTAGGTGTGTGTGTGTGTGGGGGGGGGGGGGGGGGGGGGGGGGGGATATGTACAGTAGGCTATATTGTAGCAAAGAGGTGTGTGGAATCACAAAGAGCTGCGTGACCGGTTTTATAGTCACACTTTCAGCCTAATGATCTGTCAGCCTGTTCTGTATGTTTCACCCATCCCTCAATAAAATCATTCTTTCCACACACACACAGGCTAGGTGTGTCTCTTTGTCCATGTGTGTGCCATCGCACTGTGTTTTATAGTGTCATTTATAGTCTCCCAGTTGGGGAGTGCGTCTGCCTTCTCTCCTGTGTGCATCATTTGCCATCTATAACCAGCCAGACTATACGTACAGATCTGAATACAAATGGCCTTTAACTGCATCCCTGTCGCCCTCACTTATTTTACCTCACACTGACGGAGCGCATCTATACGGACAGAGAGAATACGGCTGCTTTATTAGAAGACAGATAACTCACAGACAGTTTAACAAGTGCTGAAGTGCTTTTTAGTTTTAGTTAGAGGCGACTGTTTGTTCTCAGCGACATTGGCGGCTCCTGAAGAGGTTAGTGTAGATACCATCAGTCATATCAGAACTGGAGGGTATTCCTTCACTAAATAAAAGAATCAGAACGACACTGAAGGCTTTTCACGATGGAAAAGATGTTTTTCACTCTTCTCCTGGTTCGCTTCGATAAGAGTCTGATTGACAGATGGTTCATCCAATCACCTGCCACGTGTTTTTTTTGGGTAAGTGCCTGCCGTTTTCCAAACGGTTTCCGATGACGGCATCGAACCATCTGGCGGGTCAGGTTAGGGTTTGAGATGTGTCAAATCTGGTGGGACTCACAATGTGCTGGGAAGTGTGGAAGCAGCTGTCGGCAATCATGTCCTCCAGTAAATCTTGATCTAGGAGGAAAACAATGTTGGTAATGGACAAAAAAATGATCAGAACATCAGTAAGATGCATTTAAGACACGCTGAGGCTAACTTCAAAAGCTTGGTTCCTTCAAATGACAAAAACACGAACAAAAGCATTTTGATAGCACTGTTTCTTTAAAAAAAAAGGTGTTTTTGTTACTCCAGATAATCCATAGACCTGGCCTTTAACAGTTAACATGGGGACCATTTCTTAAGACTGTCGATTAATCAGAGTAGCAAGGGCATTGTTTCTGTAAAGAGATGTCACTACAATTTTTTTTGGTATCATGGTATCAATTTATCAAAGTTTTTGGCCACTTGGGGGCAGCAGAAGACACAAGACTGACATAATATCATCTCATAAAGTTGTTATGTCAAATATGTTCGCAAGCAGTTGCCTACTTGCACATTCAGCAGCAACATTGTGTTTAATTTAGA
Source organism: Leptoclinus maculatus (assembly GCA_032191485.1). Lineage (NCBI taxonomy): Eukaryota > Metazoa > Chordata > Actinopteri > Perciformes > Stichaeidae > Leptoclinus > Leptoclinus maculatus. The sequence goes on along the minus strand of JAVDOI010000042.1, from coordinate 965,398 downwards.
GTGGTGTTTCTGTTCACCTGACGAAAGACGGCAAATATTCACTCTCCTTTTTGCTCTGGTTTGGTTCTCCTGAGAAAGAATCTGTCTCTTTAGCTGCTAAATGCTCCACTAAGTTCACCAGCTGGTCAGTTACTCTGTTTGTGAACCACTTGCTGCTGGGCTAGTAGTGTACAGTGTTTATTAGAGGTTTTTTTTGTTTTTTGGGGGAAATTACGTTGATGAGAGTGGTGAGAGTGAACCATAACAGTAAAGTCAAGGGTAAAATAAAAAAACGATTTAAAAGAAGTCAAAATGCTCTGTAAAGCTGAGGGTAACTGCAACGTTAGGTGATATGTCTCTGTGGGTTCCACACTACACGTGAACCCTTTCACGTTCTGTGTATGGGACCCATTGATAATGTGAAAATATTCATCAGTGCAGCTTTAAATGTCATTTTATAACTGCTTTTTGCAACACAGAACCACAAGTCCATTCAAATTCATTGTGCTTAGTGCAATATCTCCAAACCTGGCCAAATCACATTTTTTTACTATATGCAGATACCAGCCCCCCCTACAGGTGCAGTCAAATACTGTGTGTGCTTGCTGTACGAGTGCGTACATGTACATGTGTGTGTGTGTGTGTGTGTGTGTGTGTGTTTCCATGGCATGCACCCTCTTATCACCTCCCATACAGACATCTGCTGTACCTCCAGCTCAAGTAATTTGCAGTCCCACGGAGGAATGAAATGTTTGACTATATACTATTTAATCTACAGTCCGCAGTTGAAGCCGCAATTCAAAAGTGAATATTGGGGTTGACACATGCTGGAGCTCCACCGCCATTCATTATAGAGATAAGGCCTCCCGTACAGGAGGTGGTTAAGGTTTTGCAGGGAAAGCGGGAGAATGGATCAAATTAATTTCTCCTCCGACTTAGCCATCAGTCCGGCCTCTCGGCGTGCGTGGTTCTACGTAAATCTCAAATCTGGTGACTTCTGTGATAAATACATTTGAGTGTGTTGAAGGCGAGTTGGTAGGCCCGTCTCTGGGCGGTTTTGGCTCCGCTCTCTGGTAGCGGCGTGTCCGTCCTCCTCCCATAATGCAGGAGTTGTTGCGGGACCGGCTTCTCCGTGCGCAGCCGGCGGAAGATGGCTGCTGCTTGCAGGTAGGCCCGATCTGACGGAGGAGAGGCTGCAGAGAGAGGGGAGGAAGTGCACTGAGAGTGGAAGTGGAAGGCGCATGCCCTTAGAGGTAATACTGTTTATTGACGCTATAGGTGCTCCATCCGAAACAGTAAAAGGATTCGATGTTCAGGATAAAGTTTCAAAATTGGGGCGACCGCTTTGTTTAGTTTTTTCTGCTTCAACTGGTGCGTTCAGCTCAGCTAGTTGACTGCAACCTGAGGCCACACAGGTGTATTTGAGAGCAGTGGCGGCTGGTGGAACATTTTCTTGGTAGGGCTGTGCCACATCCAATCAATTTCAGCAAACATCCCAGAATGATTTAATGCAAACAAATTAAGGTATCAAACACGCATTACTACTTTGCAGTTAAATATTTAACATTCATTCCAACACGAAAAAAAGCAGTAAATAACACTTTGACAAACACGTCATCATATTTTAGTCACCCTCACAGGGAATTCAGTATAATATAATATATATATCATATAATAATATTCTGTATAATATAATAATATATATATATCATATAATAATATTCACTATAATATAAAACACACACACACATATATATATATATATATATATATATATATATATCCATTTCTCAGACAGGTGCTTCATGTCCCTCACTCCCTAACTGTCCATGCTGGATCTGTCCCCGTTGTTTTAAAAAGCTAAATAAGTTATTAGCATGACGTCATCCAGCGAGCCAAACCTGTCTGGTGTACAGCTACTAGAGAAGCTTCATGTACTGCTTCCCTTTCCTGCTAGTCTGCTGTCTGATTGTGAGGTCAGGCTGATCTAGGATCAGCTCTTTCAGTAGTTTCTCCTCTCAGTTCTCCTCTCAAACGGTGAGGAGCAGTGCTCGCGCTGGCGCTTGCCTGTAGAGACTAGTCCCGACGAGAACGCGCAGCTTGGGGCAGAATTAAATCTGCCCCAAGCTGAATCTATTTGAGGACGCTGATTGGCTAAATTGTATGTCACTCATTTATATCTTTAGTCAGCATTAAAGCATCATTGGCTAAACTGCTTTATAGACCCGCCTCTTTGGGGCAGTTTCTCCAGCGCCCCAGCAGCTGAGATGTGCACACGCAGAGAGGAGCTGCAGACAGGCAGAGAGGACGAGCAGGAAAAGCATATATTTACCGCAGATATCATATTTTACACATATTACTGGGTGATTCCATGTTTCAAAAACACAAATATTGTCAATTTGTATAGTTTATTATTATTATTATTTATTTTATTTTGTATTATTTGTAGCTCAAGGGGGGGCGGCGCCCTAGCGCCCTCTATGGACCAGCCGCCACTGTTTGAGAGCCTTGTCTTTCCTTTCAAAATAAAAGCCATCTCCCCTTTGTGTTGAACTGCTGCTGTCATCATCACACATGTTTGATCCGTGTGCGACCACACTTCTCTTACTTGATGAATGTCTCAATGTTGAGAGAAACCTTTCACCAGAAAATGTAGATTGAAAACTTTTGAATATGATTAAATGTCTTCAGTGTTCAGAATTGTCTCTTACCTGGTGACTGTAACAATGAATGGAGACGAGGAAGCGGAAGTAGAAATGGGAGGGTCTCCTTGTGGTCTTGATGTGGGATGAAGATCTCAGAGCTTGTGTCCACGTCCTCGCTGGAGCCCACTGTGTGAGAGGGGGAAAACAGCAGCATATAAAGACCTCACCTACGTCTTTTTGTCTCTTTCGGTTCCTGCCACCTTGTATCCAAACAGACACAAACTCTGTTTGCTTACAGAGTTGAATCCGAGCCGAGCAAATGTAAATAAGACGCGTAGCATTACTCGTGGCTGACATGTGATCCGACTTCCAGTTTTCTGTGAATGTGAGACTGTGCGGCTGCAAAGGACGCCGCGGGTAATTGGGCTCCTACTGGTGCAATTAGGCCGACGGGCCAGATCCGTCGGCATGAATAAATAATGTCCCGCTGTCCGACCCTGGACAAAGGTCCACCTCTCACTGACCTGCCTCACTCATCAGTGTGCAACACACACACACACACACACACACACACACACACACACACACACACACACACAGATATGAGCTACCATCTGTATGTGCTGGTCTGGACAGTTTTTAGCTAATATTCCAATAAAAATCACTTGAAATAATGATATAAATGATCATGTAATGTTTTCAGTTGATTTATTGTTGTTTAACTTCTTACTTTTCTAACTGAATATCGTTTTAATTATAAACTCTAGCTTTGCCTTTGCCAGAGTCGGTAAAAGGACGCTAACACCGGTGAATTAGCCGCGCGCCGTCCTCTTCCTGGTTCGGACTAACTTCTATCCTGGAGGATATTAACTTGTTCCAGGGTCGCCAAAATTACCATCAATGCTGTCAACACATCCCAGACCGTAATTCAAAATACACTCATATGCTGACTCATATTAGCAGTACTGTGAAAATACAGAGACACTTTTCAGAGTAAAAGATCATCGTCCAAGTATCCTTACTGCTTTCTCTCATCAGTCACTTATCTAGAGTAATTAGAGATGTAAACGACCATATCTATTCATGTTTTGACACGTAGATTCTTTGATATGTATAAATTAATATTACTTACACTTTGATGGTGATCGCTGAAGAAAATTACAGCGAAAAGACCCGAAAGTGCCTCTCACCCAATAGTTCAAACCAGGCCAATAGCGGCTAGCGCAGTCTGAACCAGGACACAGAGACGTTAACAGTATACAAGTCTGCAGGATGCGGTTTTGAACCTCGAGCCCGTGACGTCCCTTGACTCGACAATAAGAATTGGCGCATGAGGATTAACAGCCAGAAGTTGCAGGGACCACTGGCTTCTAATTAAAGTGGATTGATGGAGAGAAACACAGGCGGAGTGTGTAATCAGCTTTCACAGCACTCATCAATGTTCAAGCACAAAATTGGAATTGACCAGAAATGTGCAGCGTGTCCAATAAGGCCGGTGCAAATGGAATGAATTAATGAATATCAAACGGCAGTGATTTAATGACTCCTCACCTCCGAGAGAGGAACTCTTAAGTCCACTTTAGAGGAGCAGGCCTGGAAGAAAGGGCTACAACAGCTTAGCAGTAATCTGCATGGCTGATGATGGGCTGTTTAAAATTGCATGGCAGGTCTTTACCTTTGTCGTTGAGAATCCTCCTCACGGGAGCGATGCAGCTCATCTTCTCTAAAAAAAAACGCAGCCCAAGCAAATATCCAAGACCGACTGTCAAACCGCAAACTGGTAATTATCTGCTCCGGGTTTGGGTATCACGCAGAGCCCCATTGAGTTAGATCACTTCACACACTCACAGCCTCTTTGTCATGCCTGGTTTCGTCCTGTCCTGAGTTTGAAGTACCATGGCAACAATATGATAATGAGCCTTTCATCTCTGTGACTGGTACAGTAAAATACTTGATACACTCTGTTTAGGACAACTATTAATACTAATGTTACAGACGTGTTATTACTGTAAGATCTCTTCTTAACTGTATAACATAGACCTCAGACCAGCTGGAGTTGTTAACTTTATCACACTGCACTGTCTGCCCTAACGAGTGACAGGCAGATGAGACTGTCCCCTAGTGGGGGCAGGATGTCCCACTGGTGATTATTATACTCTCATTCACTAAAGGGATCAGAGTGGAAGGAAGCCTCTCGGAGTAGAGGTGAAGTTGAAAATGCAGCTTTGGTTCCCACCTTGTCATCACATCCCGCCCACGCAGAGTATTTCTATTAGCCAAGAATTGCATGAGAGAACTCGCTCCGAGTCGGTTAACCTTTCACTCTTGCCAAATGAAAACGAAGATAATGTCATCTGGCAACAACAACAATGTTGGCGGTTGGAACTTTCTTTTTGTCTCTTTGTCTTTTTTTTTTTTACCATTTTAAAATATACTGCAGTAGTGTCATGTAGAGCTCAAGAATCTGGTGGGTTGATTGGTTAGAAAAATGAAAATAAAAACTAACCAGAGGCCCTTGGAGCTGTTCCTGAACATCATAGTAGTTCTTCTCATGCTAAAATAGTCTAAAATAAAAAAGTGTGGTTGTGCATCCTGTTTCATCAAAATGACTTTCTTCGCAAAAAGCAAAAAAAAAAGGCAATATCAGCTATTATTTGTGACCTCTTTCTCTACATCGGCTGTTCTCAACCACTGTATCGGGCAGAGGAGGTAGGCTACTGCCAAATTGTTACATTTGGAATAAAAAAAACATATTTTTCTTCATTATTTATAAAGCTAGTTATTTTTATATCTAAATAGGCTCAAGAAACACATGAAATCAAAATGGATAATTTCAATGACATGTTCCGTTTGAATATTACAACACATCATCAGGTAGAGACAAACGTGTTTTGTTTTGCCACTGTTAGCTAACGTCCCCTCGGATGCAGTGACACTAAATGGATCGTTTTTGTTTTTAACGAAAAAGTGATGTGGGCATTAAAAGCTCCAAGCGGTGAGGAAATATGACACTACATTTGTAAATTTGGATTCATAATGGCAGCCAGTGATGGGTAAGGGTAAGCAGCAGTGGTGGCTGGCCAATAGAGGGCCATGGGGCGTGGCCCCACCTTGAGCGCCCCTCCTTATCTAAATATGATATCTGCGCAAAATATATGTTTTTCCTGCACGTCCTCTCCGTCTGTCTGTCTGCATGTCTCAGCAGCGCTGGGGCCATGGAGAAATGGCCCACAGGAGGCTGGACTATGAAGCAGTTTAGCCAATTGCTGATTAAAGATATAAATGAGTGATATACAATTTAGTCGTTTGGCCCCAAGCTGCGCGTTCTCGTCAGGACTAGTCTCTACAGGCGAGCGCCAGCGCCAGCGCCAGCACTACTACTCCAAGACCCGTTTGAGAGGAGAACTTTGGCGGAGATTCTGCAGGTAAAGAGCTGATCCCAGATCAGCCTGACCTCACAATCAGACAGCAGACTAGCGGGAAAGGGAAGCAGTACATGAAGCTTCTATACTAGCTGTACACCAGACAGGTTTGGCTCGCTGGATGACGTCATGCTAATAACTTATTTAGCTTTTTAAAACAACGGGGACAGATCCAGCATAGACAGTTAGGGAGTGAGGGATGAGGAGGTAAGGAGACATGAGAACACCAGGGCACACATGGAGAACTCTGTCAGCTACATATTAGGCAAAGTGAACATCTTTTCTTCTACATAGTTGTCCTCAGTCTCATCTGCTTAACTTGGTCATGGAGGCATCAACATTTAATTGAGATGGTAAATTAACAGTGAAAACTCATCATAGTTTATATCTATATATGTATGTGTGTGTTTTATATTCTACTGAATATTATTATATGATATATATTATACTGTATATATTATATTATACTAAATTCCCTGTGAGGGTGACAAAAATAAGATGTCCTGACGTGTCCTGACACATATTTACAGCCCCGTTTATCGTCCCCCCTCATTTATTTAGGAAAGTGGTCCCCGGATTTCTTTCTTAACAATCAGAAGTGGGCCTTCAATTACTAAAGAGTGAGAACCCTTGCTCGATATTGGTTCACTTTTCTCTAAATAAAGTTGTTTTTTTTCATCTGGCTAGGACAAAAGCCCAATATATATATATATATATATATATATATATATATATATATATCAAGACATTACCATTGAATGTTATCTTTCATTAGATTAAATTACAGCTTTTTTTTTTACTAAAAATTATTATAAAGAAATGTCTGCCATACAGTTTTAATGAACCAGGTTGAACACTGACAAGTCAAAGAGCTTTTTCTATCTTTGGTAAAAGAGCTGCTAATAGTCATACAAAGTTACAGCTCAGTGGGTAATTTCCTTTGAACAGATATCACGAATCAAAGCTATGTGATGTCTGAATCAAACCAACAGGGGGAGACGCGTCACTGAGTTATGGTGCAGCCTCGTTGCTGCGGCCCTGTGGCCCATTTCAAAGCCACTTTCTGTAAATATGAAGCTGGCTCTTCATGTCAGTCTTTCTGCTGCATGTACGGGCGCAGACTAAACTCAGCACATGTACCCAGTCATCGAATCAGTAGCGATGGACCGTGACGGAGCAACACAAAGTTGGTTCTGCGTACTAGTGCTTGATAAGCTTCAGAAAAAGCAGGGGGGGTGGAAAAACCTTAGTGAGCTTTTATTTGGGGGGGGGGGGGGGGGGGGCAAATGAGCCTCACTCCTCTGCGGGGCAGAGTACAGCTGGAGAGATTATCCCATCCAACACGCGTCATCAATGTCGCCTCACAACAGGCCTCCGGTTGCTCCCTACGTGTGTGTGTGTGTGTGTGTGTGTGTGTGTGTGTGTGTGTGTGTGACGGCGTATTCAATAATCGGCCCGGTTGGAGACGGCGGGACGTGCGGCCATAAGCCGACCTGGAATTTGAGTCAATAAAGGTCTTAGTCTTTACGGGAAGCTGTACGGCACTGGAAGGAGTTCCTTCTCTTGCTTTAATCAAATTTGCCTTCTCACACTCACACCGTCCAACCTCTCACACCAATTCCGTTTGAACACATTTGGCTTTCACACTTTTCTTTAATGTGTGTGAATGTGTGTTGTCTACTTGAGTGACCTTGTTGAGTGACCTGGTTTCTGGCACTATGTGGCATGACACCCATTGATTGTTGGAACGTTTCATAAGAGCCTCCACTCCTTTGGGAAGGTTTTTCCACAAGATTTTGGAAGCTGGCTGCAGAGATCTGCTCCCGTTCGGGCCACAAGAGCAGCAGTAATGTTGGGCAATGAGGGCTGGCTCAAGGTTGCCACAAAGTTGGAAACACAGTATTGTCTAAAACATTGTTACCTGCTGGTTTAGATATCATATAACTTACCATAAAATTATAAAAATCAATTAACTATTAGGATTATTTCCCAAGCTCTCTCTACGCTTCACCGCATTGTAGCGTATCAAGTAAAGAGTGACCACATGTCTGATTTTGTGTTATACTGTATAAATGTAGCCTAATTCATGGTGCTGTTTCTGTAATCGCAGTGAAAATGTTGTTTATGAGAGGCTTAACGCCAACAAATATGGATTGAAGCGGAATATTTCGCTAAGAGATGAGGACACAGCACTGCATTGCTTGCTGTGTGTGTTTGAGAGAGAGAGAGGGGAAAAGAAGGTGGAGGCAGGTGAACTCTTGCGTGCAATGTTTCTGTACGTTTTTAATGATAATAATTTAAATGGCAGCGTTGTGAATGAAGCTTTGAACTATTCGGTACAGCCCTGGTAATTACCCAAGTAGTCCTAACTCCAGCAGGAATGAAGTCCGCTCTCATTAGCAAAAGGAATGCAAATGTGCCTATTTGGGGATTCTTTGGTTCCAAACCAAACAAATAACGATTTGTAAGCTGTGAGTCTGCACTAAAGATGGAAAGACCACAAAACTCACCATCCAACAGAATGCGCAACTCTGTCATCGACTCCATCCTCAGCCGGACCGAAACTTCTAATTTGTGCTGGAAGTGCAGAATGGAAGTTGGATCTCATTAGTGAGATGTTTCTGGGTCAAAGTAATTGAAGTCCTTGATTTGGTGCAGTAATCCTTAGAACTTCTGATTTGTGTTCATTAGGAGACAGATGTCAAATACTAATGTTGTTGTGTTGCTGTGATTCAGAGCCTTAATATAGCAGCAAACAACTATTAGCAATGTAAAGATATAGGGGAGTAATGTCTACCTCTATTGTAAGCATGTTATCTCCTCTTCACGGAGTCCGCCATGTTGCACCGCCATGTTTCTACAGTAGCCCAGAATGGACAAACCAAACACTGACTTTTGCGGGCCTTTAGCCTTTTTTAGGTTACCTGAAGGCCACCGTATGTCTACAAAACGCTTGGAAAGGGAGGGGTTAGCAGAACGGCGTTCTGTTGGTTGTAATCTGCAACCTCACCAGTATGCCACCAAACCCTACACACTGCTCCTCTAAAAGAAAGTTTGGAAGATGGGACCTCCCACTGAGACCTTTTTTGGACCTACATATGAAAATAAACATGCCTGTAAATAGTGAATAGTGCCTGTTTAGATTTCTAGCATAGTTAAGAATGTCCAGTGACTGTTGAAGGTTTTCTTCTTGTTGTATTGTGTACTGGGTCACCCATTTTAATATGTACTACTTGTATTATAACATTAAATATATTGTTATTATTATATTCATTGGCCTTCTTGAGAATCTTCTTATTTCCTTCCACAGACTGTATCAAATATAGACGTAGTCTCCTTGACGTACCAAGTCGGTACAAAGCTAGGCAATATGCTACTCTGTGTTGCAAGCAGGCTAACGTGAACCCTGTAGTCTGGTTGCTCCAGGTTGCCGGTTGGTCCCGGTGCTTAATATAATATAAAATTTCATTCAGTGAAAAATCTGAAGCACACTAGAGGACTTCTTTTATCAATCTATTAATTTATTTGTCTCAGTAAATCGCACACAGTAACGTTACAACAAATGATAGATAGATAGATAGATAGATAGATAGATAGATGGATACTTTATTCATCCCCAGGGGGAAATTTGTGTGTTACAGCAGCAAGGATATACTTCTGCAAACGAAGTAACAGAGTAAATAAAGAAAACAATATTAAGTATTAAAAATCCCGTCAGCTCCTTCAATTTGTGCAATTAACTGCACAGCAAGACATATTACATATTCCTACCAAAGGCACCAACACCACAAACGGGCAGTTCAATGATTAAAATTAGCCAAGGTAACATCTAGCAGAGCTAGCTAGCTAGCTGCTGAGATGGCACCCACCTGTCACTCCAAGTGGCCTCACCCTTAATTATGCCAAGACTTAACATAACATAATTTCACCCCTCACGCAGTTGTCATGAACGTGGATATCAGCTATAGAGACCAAAACAGTTTTTTGTACCTGTATACAGGTTTATTTCTGCTGTAAAGTTGGACATTTTAACATAGCCTCAAGTGGCCGTTTAATGAACTGCAGTTTTTGGCACTACCACGTTGGCTTCATTTCTCAGCACCAGAGGTGCCGCTTGTTTCCTACCCTACGTGTCACGATATTGGTTTTGATTTAGTTGGTTTCCTGTTTTATTTTGAAGTTGTTTGTCTTCCTGTCTTTGTGGTTTTCCCTCCTTTTTTCTGTGGATCACCTGTGTTGTATTAATCAGCTTCGCTCTGTTCCCTTGTGTTTCTTCCACCAATCAGCTTTCAGCTTCCCTCCTGTCTGCCCACCTTTGTCTTGTTGTCTGATTAGTTTCTTGTGTATTTATAGTCCTGTCTGTTGTCTGCTGGTTGTTGGTTCGTCTGCTATGTTCCCGTTATTATCCCTTGTGCACATGTCTGATTTACCTGGTCCGTGTTGCTTCGCCTCTTGGATTTGTAGTTACTACTTTTGTACCTACCTGGCAAGAAAGTTTTGTTTTGGACATTTCTTTATTCAAATCAATGTTTATTATCCTTCCCGTGTCTATCTGCATATTGGTCCATCCCCAGTTGTCTTTTTGCCCGACCGTGACACTACGTCTTGTTATAGTGTCTACTTGTTACCGTGTGCCAACCCTTTCTTTAGAATCAATAAAAACTTAAATGTCAAGAGACACTGTCCATTAATAGACAAAAAAAGCCTCAGACAGCAAAAAAACTGGTACACAAAAGTAGCTGGACAGGGGCGTCCGCATACTTTTGGCCACGTAGTGTATTTATTGTGGTTGTATGTGTGTGAGGTTGGGTTTGATCTCTCTCACTCATCAAGACCCAATTAGAATCTATTAGATCCACATCTCTCTCTCTGTCTCTCTCCTTCGCACACACACACACACACACACACACACACACACACACACACACACACACACACACACACACACACACACACACGTGGAGAATGCTGCTTTTGTGGAAAAGTACAAGGTCAGAACTTGACAAGAAACGTTGCTGCGATCTTATTTGTGTAACATGAGAGAGAGACTAACAATGAAGTCCCCAGCAGGGCCACAAACCAACAAGTTGACACACACACACACACACACACACACACACACACACACACACACACGTCACTCGATACAATCTGACATGATAAATCCAGTTCACCAGCAGATGAAATAGTAATACGATCCAAGTTTTCCTCCTTTCTCGGTTTTCCTTGCGGTGTGTGTGATGGCTTGATCGGGCCCACTTGCTGCAGGTGAATAGATACACTTTGCCCCGTCTCTTTGTGTGTCTTTGTCGGGCGTTTGGAGCACCAGCGGTGTGTTTTCATGGGAATCTCTGCCCTCTGTGTCTCAGGTCTCTTCTGTCCATTGTGTAGCAACCAGGGCAGGGTCTGAGCTGCTTATTGTGGGGAGAGTTTGCTTTTGTTTACACCCTGTGAAAAGGCTGCATGTGCACGACTGCAAGTCTGTGTGTGTGTGTGTGTGTGTGTGTGTGTGTCTGAAAACTTAAAGTTCATGAAGCCATCATTAAAGGATCATTTTCAGTTAATTACAAATTGGCCCTTACTTTATTAGTTTTCAAACGTTCTGTTACTGTTAAAGGAAAAGTTTAATATATTGGGAAACGGTAAATATAAAGCTAAACTGCCAGCAGACGGGGAGCATGGACTGTATAGAAGAAGTGGACGGTGGATGGTTTGTCGAATGCGGTTTTGAAGCCTTGAGTTCGGGATATTGGCTGTCGCCAGTTTGGTTATTGTCTGCTGCCATCTTGGTTTTTTTGCAACCAGAAGTGACACGAGAGAGAGGAGCTCAGTACAACAATAGAATTTTAGACGACCAATATATTACAAATTACTTACATGACCTGAAAACACACTGTGACAGTTTTAAAGTAGTAGGATGAAAACACTCATAATGCCATGGCAGCGACCTGTCAATCACAAGGTAGCCCCGCCCGAAAGCATAACCTTCTTTATCGTCTATTTTACTTTAAACTGGACAATAATGTATTAAATGAACATCATGCTGTATTGAAGAAGGCATGGAACTAGCGATTAAAACCATGAACACATGGTGGGGAGATGGTTAGCTTAACATAAAGACTGGAAGCATGGGGAAACAGCTAGCCTGGCTAGTTTTGCCCAACATTTCTGTAACTATTAAAGTTTGAAATTTTGGAAAATACTCTCACTTGATTTTTCGCCAGAAGGCTTGATACTGGGGAGACTTGTCGTCACTGTGAGGTTGCCAGCCGGCAAAATAAATTACTGCACCAGACCAAGAATAATCCGGCACACAACCTCCTGTTAAACCACATCTAACAAACATCAGCAGAAAGCCAACGGAAGAAATATTACCTAAACTGTGCGTTGTAAACATCCATCCCAGGTTACAGTTGTACTTTGTGGCTAAACTTTGTCCTACTGTACCCACAGTTTTCCTCTGGGATTATTACTGACCTTCCAGGTGCGCTCGTTTTTCTGTTTTACCAACAAATAAAGCGGCTTAGATAATCTTGCTGCGGGGATGCGGCCATGTTTTCAGATCTCTGCAGTAACTCTGGTGAGCACAATGTCATTGTTATCAATAGACACAATGGTCACAACTACAAAATGAGTTATAATAAACCACAATTATCCATTAAGTCTGTCTTGTTTACGAATGCAACATTGGATTTCCTATTTATTTATTATTGTATAATAAACTGTAAAATAGTTTTCCAGCTAAGCTAATTTAACTACTAACTATTTTTTAAATGCCTCCAAAATGACCAAACTGTGTTTTCTTAATATAAAATCTAACTGCTTTTATCTCCCAGTTTAATGTGTGTCTTTACTGGTGACCTCATAGTGTGTCAGGAGGTGTTTATAGAAAGTTTGACCAATAAAACAATCATAAATATTCGAACAATCCTGCCCCTCCCGTCAAATAACATGACCTTTATCTCTACAACTGACATCCAACTGCTTTGTGAATGATTCCTCCCTGCAGTATTTCATCCCCCATCATGTTATTTCGACAGATAAAAATCCCAATACAAAGATTCTCTCGTGGTACTAAGATATTGCATGGTAAGGTAGATGCATTAGAATCAACTAAAAGACCAAGCTGCTGCTTTTAACACCTGTACAGTGAAATGGAATATAAAATCATTCGAAGGTTTTCGGTCCAAACAAGTCCAAACATGTGACTGGGGCCACACAGTTACTGCAGGCCTGTATTATATTACACTGAACCAACGATACACACTAAATACATATCCAAGAAACATCTCACATTACTGTATAAATGTTTTTATTGAACCATTGCACCAGATGTTAAAGGATCACAAGAGGGCTCAAGCAATATTGATATTTAACACTGCTGGTAACTGATGCCAAAGTCTTTGTGATGCCTCCATTCATGTCAAAGTTATTATAATATAGTCGTTAATACAGATGACTTTCCAAAGCCTGCTCTGCATAAACATGCAACAATAATGCGACTTAATGTCCCGCTCTTCACTGCGATGGATTGACGAGCAGGT